>JAQQZR010000015.1:1687455-1728634 GCA_030068235.1 Notoglanidium macrostoma
CCTAAGTTCTCCTTTAACGCAATAAAGCTGCTATCCTTGAGGATGAAGCCTAAAGTGGCAGTCACATTTCACTCAGGATTCAAGAAAAGTGCTTGTTCCTGGTTCCAATTAGTTTTCATATTCACAAGGGGTCGAGGTCTCGAAATGTAACAACACTAAATGCATTTTGCTAAAACGGCTTCTCAAGGGTTCAGCTTCTCGATCAACATTTCATCTGTCTTGCTTAAGGTTATCTGTTCACTGAAACACTACTTTCCCTCCAGAAACACATCACACCAAAACCACCCCATTTTCACTCCGTCATGGTGAGGAACAGCGATGTGACCGCTGCTTAACACGTGCTTCCTTTGTCTAACGAAACAAAACCAAGAATATCTGTGCCACTTGGGGGTCTGTTGGTACCTCTCATTCTTTGTACACTTACATAATAAAACTGCTGTGTATATAACAATTTGTGTTTGAGTTTTAAGTGTTTTTAAAGGTTTCCTTATTAATAAGCTTGGTACACATTGGGCTGCTGGATTTACTTACAATTGGGACTGGTTCATGTATAATTGAACTTAATCTGGCAACCCTTTTTGATTATGTATGTTGATTAATACAGCAGTAGTGATGCTTCATTATTTCTAACATTCTTATCATAAACTTTAGGTTCATTTTTTATTATTAGCTGTCATGTCTATGATATGGTTATGATAAGGGATTATTGAGCCCATTTATTTTTTTACCTCTGCATTTTAATCCTACTATAAAACATTACCCTGATGTGCATTAGGTAAGATTAGTGAAAAATAGGTCTTGAATGGTTAAATGGGTCTATTTGAATAAAATTTGAATTTTTTTTTTTTAAACTTGGTGAGCCTGCCTCCAGTTCCACCCATCTGCACAAAGCTCTGCTCCCCAATCTGCTGGCCATTTATTTACATTTACATGTCTTCCTTGTGCCCTGAGAGATGGTGGAACCAGTCAAGCAGTGCTGGAGGATTGGAAGAATCGCAGTGCAGTGTGGGTTGTGATGAGTGCTTTGAGGTAGGAGGGTGCTGGTCCGTTTTTTATCTTTGTAGGCAAGCAGCCGTGTTCTGAACCTGATGCAGGCAGCTACAGGAAGCCAGTGGATAGAGCGTAGCAATGGGATGGTGTAAGAGAACTTGGAAAGGTTGAAAACGAGTCACGCAGCTGCATTCTGGATCAGTTGCAGCGGTCGAATGGTGCTCAGAGGCAGACCTGTTAGGAGTGAAATACTGTAGTCTAGTCTTGAGATTGAACAAGTACCTGAGTGGCCTGTGTGGAAAGAAATGGGTGAATCCTTCTGATGGTTGAAGAGGAGAAATCGACATGAGCAAGGAAGATTAGGTTAAACGAATGGGTTAAACTATTTATTATTATTATTATTATTTCTACATAATCTTTAACATTATTTGTACTAGTAAGTAATTAAACATTTTGGCTATTGCACCTTTGATTTGTAGTCCTAATAGTAGATGCTATAGCTTAAGTGTGTTCAGTGTTGCATTGGTCATCTGAGACATTAGAACAGTTACAGGCATTAAACAAAGACAGTATTTGTTTTATATTAAGGTTTATTTTCTGTCCGGATAACCATTTTACACAACATTAACACTTTTAATTTTCCATTTAGCTGACAATGTTTGCTAACATTATCCTCCAGTGCAAAGGAGGCGCTGTTCTGAATTAGTGGCAAAAATGTATTCGTTTCTCTCATAACCAGAGAATCAATATATTGTAGAAAACGTACAAACGTTTTCAGAGATATGTATGCAGTTGATAATATCTCAAATATAGATCGCTACTGATGAATTGAGTTATATGTATGTTAACTCTCTACCCAGTTTTATTTTGAGCGCTGTCATGTTGTTAGACACACTGGTTGCTAGGGTGATGGGAAGGGCTTCTGATTCGGCCAATTAGCGAGCTTCATGTGCGAACTACTGTCCAATCATATTGCGTCCTGGGGTAAGAGGCGGGATTTGCTGTGGTACTGGAGGAAAATTGTAAAGCCACTGACGCGACGCGACGCGACGCCACGCCCCTTCCGTGACGGACAAAATGGACGTGCTGCAAGTTTGTTCTGTGTGCGCGTGTGGAAGTTTGGCAGCGCCGTTTGTGTGAGGTTAAAATATCGGCGTAAATTCCGCAAGGAAAAGAAGTCAGTGTTTGTAAAAACGACGTTATAGACGTCAAAAGATAACGCTGGGACGCCTGCAGATGTCGTGTTCTTGCGGTCTGGATACCTGGACCAGCAGCTTGCAAATGGTAATCCTTATTAGAATCGGATAATATAAATATTAGCATGTTAGCATCTGTTCGTTCACGTGCAGGGCGTGAGAATGCGGAAATGTAGTAGTTAATAATACAATAATTTAGTAACACGTAGTTATTAAACGTACGCGTGCATCGAACTGACTAGCTCGTTAGCCTTTAGCTAGCTGGTGTAAATCGGATATGTAAAACGAGTGTAAAGATTAGACAGCAGGCGCAGCTAGTAAGTTATGCTTCTTATTTTTGCCTTAGCTTAGATTGGTCATTACAGAACTGCTGTAGATGTTTATTTCCATAAAATGTAATGTTATATATTGTGGTTTAGGATTTTGTCAGATTTTATTGCCAAAGGTTTTGAGGAATGGGAGACCACGCCTCTTTTACCGGGAGTGATCCATAGACCACGCCCCCTTTACTGTAACCAGTACATAGACAACGCATCCTTTACGGTAACTGGCACATAGACCACGCCTCCTTTACTGTATGGAATTAAATGAAATTATTCTTTTGTAACTTGCCATCCATGTAGTAGAGATGGAGAAGCAGCAGATGGATGATACCTCCCCGAGTGAGGCTACCAAAACCTGGGGCTTCCGCAGGAGCACTATAGCCAGACGCGAATTCATGGAAGAAATCGGAAACCTGGACCTCATGACCCTGGCGCCGCGTCGGAGCGCGCGCCAGCCGCGGGGCAGAGGACGGGGACGGGGCATGCAGCCTAGTGAAGCTACATCAAATGCTTCAAAAAGAGCTCGTGGAGGCAGGAGAGCTGTCCAGGCAAACCTTGAACCGGAACCAGAGCCTGATCCCAATGACTTGATAACTGCACCTCATCAGCTGTGCTTACCACAGAAGACCACATCAGACATGGAGACATCGGATCAAGCCGAAGACAGTGATGAGCTCACACTTAAACAGCTCCAAGAGCGAGCCAGGAAGCGACAAAAATCAGAAGAGGACAGCAAAGGAAGTGCAGGGTCTGCAGATATGAAAGCTGAGACTGTAAACAAAGGTGATGAGGAGTCATATGATCTACCATCAGAAGAAAATGTCTCTTCACTCTTTGACCGATTGGCCACCAGCTTAGTAGTGATAACCGAAAGGCAGAAATCAGCTCGAGGTGTTCCGCTCGAGGAAGAGGAGGAACAGGAAGAGCAAAATGATGCTGATGAGTCATCAGTTACTGATGAAGAATACAGCGACCCCGACGCCGTCTACTGCATTTGTCAGCAGAAGCACAATAATAGGCAAGTACCACATAGCGGCACCATTTTCTGTTCTAGTCGAGTGCTTTTTTCTTATACACTTGCACGTAGCAGAGTTTTAATACTCAGCAATGTGTACAGCGAATCACTCCGTCTGATATTTAAATTCAGATTTGATGAACCTTGGAGTTGAAATCTGATCTGTGGCCATTTATGAAACTTGTCATGTCGTCATTGTGTTAACGTGATTTCTGCGACCGCGATGTGAACATCTAAGGAAACTGTCACATGCGCGAGCACTTCTTTTCTGCGAGCACCGGGCACTCGGGTGCGTGCTTTCTTTCACCCGCAAGGGTCCCCTTGTTTCTTAATGTTAGTAGTCTTTATGGGAACATTGATTGAATTTGTGTCAACGAATACCAAAAAATAGAGAAAGTATTGAATGGTGTTAAAGCTGATTTTAATAACTTAATGAACAAAAAACAGATTTAACAGTTAATTACAGTGGAGCAGTTAGTCTCTACTTTTTGTTTCCCTTCAGTGGAACTGAACAACAACCAGAGAAAACAAATTGGATCATATATTTTTCTGGTAGAAAGCAAAACAACGTATGCAAATCTTTTTTTCGACCACTGAGTGACTGGTCCGGGGTTAAATAGTCAGATTCACCGGGACTTAATATTTGCTCAGTATAATTAGATAACATGGGATTTTTTAAAAAATGGTTGTGAACTGATACATTCATAAATTCAGTGACTTCTGTCTAGTCAGCTTAGTCCAGCCATCACTACTGATGCTTACAAGCAAAAACATGAACTTCAGAAGGCCGTTGTTTAATTCAGGAGCACGAACGCTGATCAGAGGTCTGACCTGTCCCTGGCAGCTGTTGAGGTCAGGACACATTTGTGTTTTGATGTGCTGGATAGCACCAGAGACTTCATTTGGTTGGTAAATGCACCGAGATTTGACTATTTTTTTTTTTTTTTATGCGAGGTTGTGCGCGTAGAATTCAAACGCTGATGGTCTGAAAACTAGTTTTCATTCAACAGCTGCCAGTCCTGGAGGATATAGGTTAAAGTGCTCGCAGGAGACGTGTCCTCTTCTGCAAAGGGCGACTACGTTTTCTCGAACGCTGTGACCACAGGGTCTTACACAGAGACACCTAAGACAGGTCTTGCACATGAACACAGGGTCCAAAACATCTTAAAGTATGGTATTTAAAAGCACCTCAGCTAGACTTGTGTGATAGAAGGATATTATCGTTCCTTGCTCTATGTTGCAGCACCATGAGATCCACTGACGTTTATTCAGATTATGTATTCTATGTATAACCTCTTAAGCTGCGGAGAAAACAAACAACCTGCTCATCACCAGAGTCCAGAGCTACACCAAAATTTTTCATCTGCCATACTGCGATCCCGGCAATCCTCCAAATCTAATCTCTACAGCATGCTAGGATAGTTAGCTAGTTCTAACAGAGTTACCGTGGTCGTGTTGAGGTTTTCTGTGAATCAGTATCCAATACCAGCCGGTTTTCACGCCTTCTATTTTGATATAATTTCTGAAACTGCTTTTGATGTTCACCTGTGCTCATATGCAGCACGCTTTAAATCTGAACCTTCACGCCACAGGTTCATGATCCGTTGTGACCGATGTCACGAGTGGTTCCATGGTGACTGTGTAGGCATCAGCCAGGCCCGCGGTCGTCTCCTGGAGAAGAATGGAGAGGATTACATCTGTCCGTCCTGCTCTCCGTGCCAAAGTCCCATCGATTTCATGAAGCAGCAGCCAGTGCTCTCAAGAGTGGCTCTGAGCTCCTCGTCCGAGAGCCTGTTCACCTCGTCGGCCGGAGAAGAACGACCCAGCGAGGACGAGGGCATTAAAGGGAAGATAAGGAAATCGAGCACTCGCAGCGTAAAGAGGAGAATCAAGATCTTCCAACCGGTAACATGGCTTTGTTTTGCTGAAATGAATAAACCAAGACAGAGTTCCAGATGAAAGCAGCAGTCCTTCATGACCTCTCATGTTTCTTCCTTGATTACATTTCCCTTGTGGTTTTTGTAGAAAATGAGTCTTTACGTCACTTTTTGGTTAACGATATACCCAAATTATTAATGAGCTGTTGCATGATCGTGACACTTTATTTCCCCCGAAGTAAAAAATATCAACCTTCAAATCATCTAAACGTGATGACTTGGGATGATTTTTGAATACTTTGGTAATCGGTCTATAAGATTTTTAAAATTTATTTTTATTTAAGCTTTTTATTCTCCTTGCATTTTGTCTTGTTGTTTTTGACCCGGTTCTGTGGTTCTGTGATCTGAGCTCTGAGTGTTGTCTCAGGTGGAGATTGTCGAAGCCACGTCTGAGCCCAATGAGCATGCTGCGGTGAGGGACCAGGATACCCCAGAGGAGTTGGTGAAAGATCAGGAGAAGGAGAAGGCTGCTGTTCCTAAGTGTATCGGTCCAGGCTGTAGTAACGATGCTTTGCCTGAATCTGTGTACTGCGGCCATCAGTGCATCATCCGCCATGCTGCTGTGGCTATGCACGGCCTCTCAGAGCCCAAAGTGCAGCCTGAGATAAAAACCAAACCTGCACCTAAACCCACACTTAAGGTAAATCAACACCACCACTGCTCTACTAAAATATGCTCACACAATAGTTACCTTTGTACCCGAGTGCTGTTGGATTCTGATTGGTCAGAAGGAAGGTGGTGTTTAGTTATAACAGCAGCCCTGTCAGTAGTGCCGCTATATGAACACGCTCGTTCCAACACATAATTTTTGTAGTAACGGCTCATTTCAGTTTTTTCTTCTTGCATGCGTGTAATTCTTGATAAGGTGGAGTTTCTCTAAGGAGAAGTTTACTTAACTTTAATGGAACGAGTGTCCTGTGTCAGTGCTGTGTAACAGTCAGAGGTAAAGCTATAAAATTGGGAAGTGGATTTTATGCTTTGACATGCTGCATTGTTTTGTCTTATTAACCTTAAGAGAGGTAGTAAGTGTGAGGCTGGTGGCGAGAGAGAGAGTTTGTATCTGTAAAGTAACCTTAAGATAAAGTGTGACCTGTAATTAATAATATATTTAAGAAAGCATTTTTAATCGTTGGTATTTGAATTCCTGTGGTATAAGAGGAATAAAACACTTTGGCACATGATGTTAAAGGAAAATAACTAACTTCGAGGGTGGCAACAGTAACTCGACGCCATTATGATTGTTTTCCGGTAACAGCACAACACAGTGTTTTATCTTATTTACTTCACGTTTTTACACAGGTAAGTAGTAGTGTGTGTATGGCTTGATCTCTTACATCTTACTCCCATCTCGACTAAGCCCCAGTCATATTTAATCATCTTCATGCATATGGATTCTTTAAAAAAAAATAAACCCTGTAAATGACTAGCTGTTCACGTACGGTTTTCAGATCCACAATCTCGGAAAGCTCTTTAAGAAGAAATGGGTGGAGAAGCCAGTCGAGGGTGAGGATGGCAGAAGTAAGGAGATGGGATCTACCCCCGCTCCTTCTCTCACCCCTGACCCTGTTCACAAAGCAATGGGGGAGCAGCAACCTGCAGCAATCGCTTCATCACTGTTTTGCAAAGCCAGTATGTATCACACAAGGGTTTACAGCACACACAGGCTCTTCATACATGTCAATCTGCAACACACACAATTCGGTGAGGTGATTTGCCAAACATATGAGCAATCCTTAAACAAAAGCTAAGCATTTGGATATAGACACTTTACAGGTGTTCCTAAAAGGTAAGTAAACGATATATTTAACCGGTGTTCCGAGGTGAGTATCAAAGACCTTAAATAAAAATAAAGATCTGTCACAACACATGGGAAAAAATGGTATAATTATAGTGCAGAAGTCTCTTTGCCTAGTCTGATTTAGCACATCTTCCTTCTCTGGTACGTAATTAAGTTTACTGATGGTTATGTAATTAGCTGCCGAGTTTAATCGGGTGTCAAAAACATAAAAATGGGACACACTCTGCCCGTCGGCCAAGCACACGCCTTCCTGTATTGGCTCGGTTTCTATATTGTTAACATGACAAGACAAGGGGTGTCTCCACTATTACCTCTTGGTTAGTTCACTTCCTGAACACATTAAAGTATTTCAAGCCCATGGCACAGGATTTATGCAAGATCAGTGAGGCACTGAGCAACCCATATTTGACCTTTATCTATATAACATTGTAATAATGATTTGCTGAATCATATGGAAAAAAATACAAGTATTCAATCCAAGAATTATTACTTGCATTGTCAGAGATAGTACTGACCGTTAAAAATAAAAACAAACGGTTTTTCACAAGAAGCAGCTTCTTAGGCCTGCCACCCTTCACACACTTTGTGTAGGAAATTTACATTTTTAATATCAGAGTACACAAACAATTTATTGCTCAGAAAATATGCGAGAACTTCACCTGTGACCCTATAGACCTGTGATTCTTGAATGATTGGCATCTGAGACTGAGAATGTTTGTTTTTTTTCTTAAACTAGCCAGTATTAGTTGACCACTTCATCACCCTTGCCCCTGTCTCAATCTTTCCCTCACTTTCTGATGAGATAAACGGGGAATGCTTTTATTTAATAAATTGAAGGGCACTCGGAAAGCGCAGACCTCCGCCATAGACAATAGTCGACGCTTCCTTGATATACAAATCTGCATGGGCAGCCACATTAAACGTTTGGATAGATCTCCAATGGAGCCGTTGTATTTCTACATTGGCTATGTTTTGCCACTGTTGAACTTTACTGCCATTGACGTATGATGTATGGCATTGTTGAGCACAGACTTCCGCCAAGGCCAAAAGCCATGTCTCGCAATGAAATTTAAACTAAATTTGTGGATCCACCCTGTGATGATCCACTCAAATGCAACGGGTTCTTCCTTGGCCCAAGTTGGACGTTGCCACCAAGTTTCATGGAAATTGATTTTGTAGGTTTTGCACAATCCTGCAAATAATCAGCACTGGAAACATAAACTCCTTGGTAGAGCTAATAACGAACTCGAAACAAATCGATGCCTCTCAAACTTGGATAAGATAAGACAAATATATTGTTAACTATGGTGTTACCGCACAAAAAAGCTCAACAAGTATCAGAGCTGACACTTGGCTCTGCAAATCCTTGTAATGGTAATGCTGGTTAGAAAGTGATTTAAAAGAGCTGTGCTTTCCTGCACTGATCATGCATTCAAACAGCAGACCAACAGTGACAATGTTAGCTCATGTGGAACCATTTAATGGTTTCTACAGGGGGCATTTACACAAGCAGTATGTAAAAGGACTATATCGAAAAACTTTCGATGTTTTTTTTACATTTTTTACTTTTACAACTCTATACCACCCCCCACCATTCTGGGACTACTCACGGTTCCTCTTCAGGGCGGGCAGATCCGGATTCTGTTGGGCTCCAATTACTATTTTTTGGAGCTTGTTTCCAGTCCAGACCACACTCAAGAGTATAATGACAGAATGTTTAGCACACTTGGGGTGCTCACGACCAGGATTTTAGCCTAGGATACACAATACGAGTTGGCTATTGCATACTTCCTGATGCTTTATGTATATGTTTATGTTCATTGCAAAAAAGTAGAAAACACGCATCACTCACATTACCTTGTTGGTTATCAAACTTGACACATCAAACTGACATAAACATGTTTTTTTATTTTTATTTTAATGGATAACGGCAATAACAAAGCAAACACTGAAGTTAAAGGCATTGGCAATTGCAACCCATCTTGTTTGCCCTCATTTCCTAAGTCTGGGGTCTTTGAATGGTTCTAAACACTCCTGCACAACTCGGTCACACTGTCCTTAATGGAAGAGCTCCATTTCAGCCTCAAATGGAAAGCTAGCAAAGAGAAATGATGGCCAGCCATGTTTGCGTTTTTCACAGCCTGAATCTTTGTTGGTCATCTATTCCAAGCATACAGCGCTAGGTTGTGTGCAGACTTGGTTGACCAGTATAGACTCTGCCCTGTCGTCCATTATGGCTATAATCGAGGTCAAAGAAAGCTGTTTTTAGCCAAGTGAACCACTAGGGTGCGCACATTCCACAGAACAAATCAGGAATTTTGATGACTTCCATCCTCAAATGGTTGATGCTGGTCCTGCTCGGATGTAGACAAGCTAGCTTCAGTTTTAACTGATGTTGCTGCGCTTGAGAAGGCCACAGTTTTCAAGCCAGGGTTCGAAAAACTCTTGACACTTCAGGGACACGAAGAGAGTGCAGAGGTCAAATATGACATCTGTATACCAACAATCCAAATCTGTTCTGTTCAGATGTTACATTTATATCGAGTCATTTGACTGATCCTTGAACCAAAGTGACAAAAGTTCATCAGATGTTTCCAGGTACTTGTCAGAAACAAAAGAACACACACACACACACACACACCATCTAAGGATACAAAGAACCACAACTCAATACAAGGGTTAGTGTAAGAGAAAAACAAAAAAACTGCTGCACATGCTAGTTACAAAGCAGTCAAAGAACCAATACAGTTTTGATATAATGGTTAATTCATCCAGAGCGTATCCTGGGATCACTGAATTTGAGATGGGAGTACACCATGTACTCTGTGCAGAAGTCCATCACATGACACCACACATTCCTACACACATTCATGCATGCGGACAATTTAGAACAACCAATTCACTGTCATGGTTCTGCGAGAACACTGAGAAAACATTTACCCGAGGTCAGGATCAAGCCAAGGACACTAAAGCAACGAGGTAGCAACTCTGCCTGCCCTGCCACCATGCAACCCACATAAAAGTACACTCTTACAAAATTAAGACCTTGTATAGGGTCTTTAGTTCTCCTTCTCAGGCAAAACCCTGAAGATTCTATGTAACACTCTACAACAGTGTTTCCACATTTCCCTCTATTTGGAAACCTTTTAGGAAGCTAAGAATGCTTGAACGGTGTTATGTACTCCAGTGGTACTAGAGCAGTATAAATCACCATGTGGAACACTCCCTGGATGGATGCTCATGGCGAAACAAGACATCTAGAAGAGCATCAAGTTCAAGTACTCTCCGAAGTGCTGAGTCTTCCTGTATATTTTGAAGGTTCGGAGTGATCCCTTGGCACAAACAGGGCACGTGGATTCATTGCATCATTGCAGAAACAACAGTGTAGTGTTTGGTTTTAGGCTGTGTGTCAGGCAGTGGTGGGAAAATCAGATGATGTCCGTTGGCAGTCTTTGACATGATATTTATACATACATGATGATGCAAGGGGTGGAAAAAAGGGGTTTAGAATTGACATTGTTTACAGATGACGACTCATGAAGCCTGAAAAGACCTAAACTATTGCAAAGAAATAACGATTAAAAGCCGGAGCATGGTTTACCGGGGGTGGGCGATTAAAAAATTTCGCATCACAATACTTGTATACGTTACATATGCAAGATACGTCACAATATTAAGATTACTAACAAACTGCCAGCAATGCATTAGTGTTGCATTTAAAAAAAAAAAAAAATTGGATGATATTTTGTCTACAAAAATAACAAACATCACAAAATCTGTAAAAATGAACATTTTACCAGGAATTCTTGTCATTTCCTTTCATCACAGATTGATGTAAATTTAGGAATGAAATGTACACTATATGGCCAAAAGTATGTACACACCAGACCTTCACATCCATACATGGTGCTTCCCCATACTGCTGCCGTGAAGTTGGAAGAACACAATTCTACAGCATGTCTTTGAATGCTGAAGCATTAAGAATTCCCTGTTAATGGAGCTCATCATCATTACTTTCGGCTATTCCCTTTAGGGGTTGCCACAACGGATTATCTCTTTCCACTTTTTCCTAAGAGGCCCAAACCTGTTCCAGCATGACCGTGCCCCTGTGCACAAAGCCGGCTCCAAGAAGACACAGTGTGTTAAGGTTGGAATGGAAGAAATGTATGGAGTGTCCTGCACAGAGCCCTGACCTCAACCCCACTGAACACCTTTGGGATGAACTGGAACTGGAGCCTCCTCGACATCCCAGCATCAGCGCCTGACCTCACTAATGCTCTTGTAGCTGAATGAACACCAATCAACACAGCCTCGCTCCGACATCTAGTGGAAAGCCTTCCTAGCAGGGTGGAGCTTATTATAAGAACAAAGAGGGAACTCCATCTGGAATGGGATGTTCAACATGCACATATGAATGTGATGGTCAGATGTCAAACTTTTGGCCATATCATGTATTTCCCCCAAGAGTCACGGTGTAACATTTGACTTAAAATTTTGGACTGAATGATAAGCAACACACTAACAAACAGGGCAAAGTCAGTAAATGCAGACAAGAAACAGTACAGTAAACAAATTATATGCAGTAAGTGCTGCTTAAAGGTGATAAAAGGTAGATAAGATATTGCAATATTTGTGAATTCTCAGAACAGCTTATCAGGATAGTTGTGGCAATTGTACTGATATTTTATCATATTGCCCAGCTCTATTACTGACTACATAACTGACCATCAGCATAGGTGAGCGAAGCTGCAAATATGACATTATGAGCGGGCACATCCTGATCAAACGTGAAGCTGGCACCGCTACTTTGATGATTGAGAAGGAATAAATGTGTCCAAACACTCAGCGAAGTGCAAATAATCGATTTGGAATATTTACAGACTACATCTTAATATACTTATACACTACCAGTCAAAAGTTTGTTTGTCTCTTAAACTAATGTAAATTGTGAAGTTAACACCCATGGATTTGTTTCTGAAACTAATAAAGTAGGCTTTACTTCAAATTAACTTGTTTCCCCATACAAGTCTTTGTAATATAAAGTCTTATGTGGAACAGTGAGGAGCTTGCTTTATTTGAGAAGATTAGGAAAAGCCTCTGGGGTGAGGTTCCTCATGAAACAATTGAGAAGATGCCGAGAGTGCAAAGCTTCATCAGGAACGCTGTTTAATAATTAAAATATAAACTAGTTTGGATTTGCTTAATATGTATTTTGATCACTGCATGATCCTATGTTATTTCATAGTGTTGATCATTATTGTTCTGAAATATTAGAAAATTGTTTTATCTCGAACTTCTAGGAGAAGGGGTGTAACAGCTTTTAACTGGTGGTGTATATTATCATGCATTGAACCTGTCCTGAGCCATTTTACCCCTGTATTGATGGATCCAAGCTGCTCGAACACATTTTTTAAAGCTTTTTGTTTTTAACATTCTTGCTGCTAGGTACCGGTCAGTAAAAGTATTCGGTCTTGGTTATTCTTTGACATGAAAACAACCACATGGTATGACGTGACGACTACATTTCCATGGTAGTGTTTGGGGTCCTGGGGCAAAAATCAAAGCACCACATAAACACCTCCAGGTGGATCCGGGAAACATTTTAATGTTCATTTTTTCATGAAATCTCAGAAACCATTACGCGCACTATCAGACTTGTTGCCTGAAATGCGCCATTTTAGAAACATTCACTTTTTAACACACTGTAGTATTCAGACTCTTATGGTCTCAAATGACAATTGGATCCCAGTAGAAAATTGACATTTATGGCTAATATCATACCCAGTGTTATGCATTTTGCAACTTTATTGCCCAGGAAATTCTCTCATGCATTCATCCCCAAATTAAAATCCCAGCTGTAAACCAATGCAAATTACAATAAATTATAATATGGTTAATTATTTCAAGAAATAAACAAAAAAAAAAAAACATGTGATTTGCGGAGTCCAAGCACTATATAAGTCACCTGCACCACCACCACCCACAGTAACTCTTTCCCCCAGTCATCTCTCCAAATATCCAACGTTCTTGCTTGAGAATAGCTTCTTGCTTCAGCCCTTTAACCTCTTGCATTTGTATTGCATGCCCACAGTACACCACAACACACTCGACTACAGATCAAGAGAACATACCAGACTTGATAGGACTTACTGGGATATCCATGGATATGTCTTCCTGGCATACCATGAAACACTGGGACCTTCTCAACATGCTCACTTGAGTTTTTAAATCACATCAATTTGCAAGTTTACACCACACCACACCACACCACAAAGCTGTCTGCGGTCACTCCGCCCATGAAACATGATGTTACTATCGTTGAATTACAGTTGTGTCCTAGCCAGTTCACCATCCTGGCATTTTGAGCTTGGGCATTCTCCAGGCTTCTGGAAAAGTTTAGCCCTTGGAAAACTATTGGATCGAGATTCAGTTCAGAAAGAACATGCGCAGCATTTTCTCTTCGTGCTTGCTGGCATGAAAATTGGCATGGTGGCATTCTGTAAATCTCAAACACCTTCAGCTTCCATGCCAAGTTTGACAAGTTTTTGATGAGCTTACTTATCAGATTATGATAGCTTTTTACATAATTGATAGTTTTTGTTGGAGGCAGAATTGTTTTAAAGTATTGAGGTGCATCCAAGTGTCCTCACCGATTAGTTTATATCTGTTCAGGAGAAATGACCAGTGATGTCACTCCAGATATTGGTTTGAAATGAGAGATAAACAAACCAGCTAAAAACCAAAGGTTTCCTTGACTCCTGTTTGAGCGGACACGATGTGAAGAAATGATTTACCTACAACACAAGTGCACACTAAGCTACTTTCAGTTGTTATAGTTTATTAACGAAGGCTTTTAAATGTGGATTGGTGAAATTGCTACTCATTACTTCCCAAATTATGCCATTTAAACCTTGGAATTTGGTATTCTACAGCCATGTTCACACTAATACTGACATTTGAAAATCGTCTCCATAATGAAAAGTAAAGATGCCTATACCAAGCATATACTGTTTGTATACACCACCCAAGTTAAGAAGTTTACAGTGTTCACCTACTGTTTGCCTGGTTTGTTGCGACGTGCGCTAGCAAAGATGGCTGAGCTAAGGTAACAGCATTGAGAAGTTGTGAACAAATTAGTGCCAACAAGTTAACTTCTGTGTCTGTAACTGGCATTACATGTCTAACATTTGGCAGCAAAATTAGCTTTTCAGATATTTCCGGTTTCCAGTTGATTCTGGATTTCTGATTCCCCTATCTTTCAAACTACACAACAACCATGACATTTTTTAAAGTTTATTTTTCAAAAAGATTCGTTATAGGTGGTCAAAATGCCGTTTTATTGCTGCAGAAAGACAAACAGAGCAAACGTGATGCATCTTAAAATGATCCACAATGGTGTGGATATTCTGGCATTTAATGTTCATGTTTAACACTTTTGATAACCCCAAACTTATGGGTTGTCGGATTTTTAATCACACCTACCTCCTGTCTTCGTTCATCGGGCACAACACCACAATACTTTAAATGGCTTTGCTCTGGATTTTCTGGAACTCGAAACATCAAGCTGAATGCTTTGAGAGTGGTACACGAACGTCACGATCAGCTGGTTGTAGAGTCCACATGGGCGCCAAGAATATCTGATCACTTCCAGGAGAAGGCAGGATGAAAGCTGAAATTCTGCAGATGGTGAGACATGCTATGAAGAAATGGCAAAGGATTGTCGTTCATCCAGGCAAGACTGGAATCATCCAAACACATTTATTTTATTTCACTGTTTTTAAAGCTTACACTGTAGAGAAATGCTTCCAGTAGCTGTTCTACACTTTTCACTTTTTTCTACACTTTGCATTTTTTCCATGTGTAGTCGAAGCTTTTTACTTCTCTCAAGCCATATTACATAATACAGCATGTTTTCCTCATGAGAACAGGAAAACATAAAATGCATAGCTGTAATGTTATTCCAGGACCGGATCTGGTTGCCTCCCAGTTTGGTAGCTCACTACTCCCCTCTAGTGGTGATTATTTTTCTCCATTGACTGGGGATGAAATGGGGTACACCTTTTCAATTTTTATTGATGTGTTCCATACAATACATAACAATACATGTGATATGATATGAGTGGTGTTTTGTTTTACAGGATGATTTAGTTATCATTTTGGAATCATTCACACTGCTACACTTTGACAATCCTTAAAGCTTCCATGTAGAGCCATACACTTTAGGGATTCCATTTTGGACAGGATAGAACCTCTTAGGAAGCTATTAACCCTTCATTGTCTAAGGAATGTTTAGGAAACCATTTTCTTCTACAGGATCAGCAGTAAATTGCAGCAGACGGTGTTATCAGAGCAATAGAGAAACCCAACTTGTACTTGACCTACCAACTACAGTTTCTGTAGCTAAGTGATGGTTAATATTGATTTCCTTTGGTATCTTTAATAAAAGACCAATTATAAAATATTTCACACCGGTCCTGCATGGACTGTAAATTTGCATTTTAACCGTAGTATGTTTTCTCTCTCTCTCTCTCTCGCTCTGATCTTTAAAACACAGCAGAAAAATATTTAGCTGTTTTCATATAGGACAAAGCTTAAAGCTGTCTTTCACAGCATAACTATTATAAAAAATAGCTGTTTAGTAAGAACTCCCCCGTTTGATGGATAATACTCTGGATAATATGAACTCCTCACAGATTTGCGAATAATTTGCAAGTCATGACTTGCTTTTCTTTTCAGATTATTTCAGGTACAGATTATAAGGTCATTTAAGTTTTGACATTTTGAAAACTCCCAACATATTTAGGTTGCATCATTAATTAGAAAATTTATATATATAATTTTTCCCACATTCAGAATGAGATTTTCACAGTTTCCATTAGGAACATGGAGCACTTTAGAAAGTTTTAATAGCAAAGGTAGAGTTTGTTCAGATCCTGGGTAAACTAATTCTGTTCAAGTGGAGTATTTTGTATGGTAGTGTTTGGGAAACCTTAGTACTTGCTTTCAAGATTGATTTAAATCTAATGAGGGAAAAAACGCAAATGACCAAACCCGCATTATCATTCGAACGGTTTTAGAGCAAAGCATTTTCAATTCGTTATCCCATTATTAAATATTCGTTCGTTCTTTGCTATGATTTTATTTGCAAATGTTCTTGCTTTCATTTTGCAGTAGTTTAATTAACCCTAACTGTTGTTTATTAACTGTAAATTGCAAAAAATTAAAATAAAAAAACACACATTTGACCATTAGGTTAATATTTTAAACTCGTTATATTTCCATTATAGTAATTGAAATCTGTTGACTTATATTTTTGAGTCCAAATCTGTCCCTCATTAACAGTCCATTAAAAGTTCCATTGCTCCTGTCTTGCAGCTTATTACAGAGTAGTAAACAAGCTGCATCCAGGTTATCCCAGGCATCCCAATTATGGCTATCCTTACTGTGGAAACGGTGTGGAGTTAACCGTTAACATGTGTGTAGAGAGACCCTGAGTTGGTAATTTAATTTACCTTGGAGCTACATACATTGGCTGGTTTATCAGCTCCACCTGCCTTACAGATCACTCTGATGCTCTACACCAGGGGTTGCTTGATTTTACAAATGAGATCATGAGAAAAAGCGGCAATGTTCTCTTCTGTCCGTTTTACAAATCATTTCGAAAAGTTCCTGAAGTTGCTTTCAATCAAGCCGTGTTTAAATGAAGAGTCTACACGCTATAGTAACTGGTTTTCAGTAACCAGTTGTCCTACAGTTCACAGCTATTGTTTTATAAACCTCTGTCTTAGCCTTCAAACATACCAAAAGCTCTTGCCTTTTCTGGACTTCCTCTAATAGGAAGCGTTTTCAATTCTAGACGCCGCCCATGACACCGATAGGAGGCATGACACAAAGTTTTAAAGAGAGATGGAACAGGGATGTTTTGGCTCTGATGTTCTAAATGTTGCAGATGTGGCATTTATTCTTCCAGATGTACATAAGATATGCAGGAAGTGTGTGAATAATGCTTTCTTCTGCTGCTGCTTCGGCACGCGCTCACATTGCGCTTTCAAACACAACTCCTGACTTGTTTAACAGTGGTGTAAAGAAATATGAGGTTTTGTGTACTCTTTTTGTTAGACTGTTTGTCGTCAGTTATGTTAAAAATAATAAAATGTTCAAATGTTACTGTAGTCTTATATTGTAAATCTGGAGATCAAGGGTTGGGCTTGGAGAAAATTAATGATGTCCATTTAGGGTTGTATGCCTAAAAACTTGTGAACCCCTGCCCTACACAATGTTCCAGCCTTCGTTATTCCAACCATTAATAGAAAGGAACCACTGTAGAACCACCACTGGGCAGATATTATCATTATTATTATTATTATTATTATTACGTTATTACTAGTGGTGTGAACCTCTGTCACAATCTAGATTCTTAAGTCAATGAATCAATACCACTGAATTTACTTTTATATGATACGTTAGGATTTGATTTCGTGGCCACCTTTAATTCGTGTATGAAAAATCACCTTGCTAGCCTATTAAAACTTAAATATATAAATGATTGATTTTTTTTTTTTTTTACAACAATTGTCTGTCCTTTTTTGATCAATTTATAAAAGGTTATACTTGACAATAATCAGTTTGTGATTGCTGCCCTGATTCATTTCAATCTCTGCCTTTTAATTCAATGCATTGATATAAATTGACTGACTGTCATATCCTTTATTATTACACACTCCATCCCTGCTATCATCTTGTTGGGGTTTGCATAGACACTAAAACTCATCTTTTTCATGCTTTGTGTGTTGATTGTCCTTTAAACTTCATCAGGATCAATTTCTGTCCACAGCATCATAGCTGGTTGGACATTTTTACTTACTGGATTGTTTCTCGAAAGGCATTAAAAACTCCATCAAGGCAGCTACTGCCATGGCCATGCGTGTTTTAGTTGAAACAAACACAGGTTGTGAGTTCACATATTTTGAGATCTGTTATTAATTCAATAGACAATTATGAAATTTAAGCTAGATCATGAACTGAATATACAGCCAAACACTGCGTGGAGGTGATCAAAGGGTGGTGATGTCAAAAAAAAAAAAAAAATCATTTGCAAGCATTTTAAAGAATTTTGTGACATTTGGCCCCACTTGAAAATGTGGACACCAGTCTGAAAATCTGAACATAAATCTGCACAGTTCATACATAATTTCTGTGTTTTAACTTGTTGATGCCTGTAAAATGTGGTCATGAATCAATGATTGTGATTTTATGTTGGCCACAAATAAACAAATGGTTAATACAGAGTTAATACAGCCTAAATGTTAGCACTAAGCAATCTCCTAAAAGCGGGAACATCCAGCTACCCGCTGCAGGTTGAAGTGTTGTTCTTTATCATCCTGTTTGCTCTGTTT
Organism: Notoglanidium macrostoma; assembly: GCA_030068235.1. Taxonomy (NCBI): domain Eukaryota; kingdom Metazoa; phylum Chordata; class Actinopteri; order Siluriformes; family Auchenoglanididae; genus Notoglanidium; species Notoglanidium macrostoma. Next base: position 1,706,111 of record JAQQZR010000015.1, read on the forward strand.
TAGCATCAGCATTATCCGAGAAGGAGGCTGAGGAAAGCAAACCAGATAAAACACCAGTCACTACTCAGACAGAGACAGAGACTCAGACTCCATCAGCTCCGTCAGATCTGCCAGAGGCCCCTGCTGCTGAAAAAGCCTCTGAGAAACCGGCTCCACCGCTCAAAAAACCTGCCTCTAATCCCCTTCCAAGCCGAGCCAAGAAAACCATGCCAGGTTCTCCTCGTCTATCTGTATCCCGGCAGCTCCTGAACGAGGCTCCACAAGCCAACAAGAGTGGCTTTACTGTCCCAAAGAAGCCATGGCAGTCCCAAGAGGCTTCTAACGTACCCCAGGCCTCAAACCCAGCCGCAGAGGTTCGAGTCCTGCCCGTCACTCCTGCTCCTGTCCCTCCGTCCAGACCGCTCCAAACTCATCCTAACATGCAGATGAGACAGAACATCAGGCGCTCTCTCACCGACACGTTGCTGAAAAGGTCAGAGACCGCAAGTCATTTGGATTTTTCTATAAACCAGGACTGGAAAATCTGTCATCTTTTCTTTTCTTTTTTTTTTTTTTTAATCATTACATTTAATAGATCAGAATGCTACTTAATGATAGATTGAAGAGTACATTTACTAAGATAGCTTTGCCTGTTATCAGGGTGAGCGACAGCGATGATTTGGACATCCCTGAGAGTGAAATGGAAAAGCTGGCTGTAAACATTGAGAGAGAGATGTTCAACATGTACTATACTACTGACAACAAGTACAAGATTAAATACAGATCTCTCCTCTTGAGTTTGAAAGACCCCAAGAACAAGGTGTGTTTAATGACAGACATGTACACAATCCATGTTTAGCATGACAAAATGACCATTTTCTACTTGTTCCAAGTGTTTATGTTCAGCCAAGATGTTAAGTTTTTAAAGTGCTTTACATTAAAGATCAAACATCTTGGCTGAACATATACATTTGGGACAAGTAGGAAATGGTCATTTTGTTATTCTATTTTTACTTTTGCAACTCGGTATCATTCTGGTCCATAAGCCCCGCCTCCTGAAGTATTCAAAGTTGGAAGAAAATATGGATTTTTATGGCTATTTTTCAAAATCATTTGTTATGATGAGAATGAGATTACAGATTACATTTAATTTTGCCACTGTAAGTGTAGATTAAAGATTTGGACACACATTTATGGTAGAGATTTTGGGCCAGCTAAAGAATCAGCACGACTCCCAACATGTCTTGCTTGCTTGTTTTTTTTCATACTTGTTCTAATGTTTACTTACTTATGTAATTATGTATTACTTTAACCTGTGTAAGATTCCACTGGTCTTTTATTTATCTCTTTATATTTTCCCAGGGTCTTTTCTACCAGGTTGTAAAGGGACACATCACGCCATTTAAACTAACTCGTCTTAGTGATCAGGAGCTTCTGTCTGTTCAGGTACCACCAGATCTCTTAGTGTAAATGCAAACATATAAGCTGTTTTTATAAATGTACAACAATCAGATTGTATCCGGACTAACATTTCTTTCTCGCTAGGAAAGTACAGCCAGTCCTTTGCCCCTGAAGGAACAACCATCTCCTGTTTGTGTAGACATAGAGCAACCTCTGTCTGTGTCTGAGAACCAAGTCACCAAAAGCGACAGTGTGGCCACGTCATCATTGGTGGGTCATCCGAATTTTTGTTCCTGGGATTTATAAGTTAGCAGTGGTGGACAAATCATTAGTTCTTTAGCTTTTAGTGTGTTGCCCAGTCTCGTAGGTCGGTTTCAGCAAACCTTAATGATGAAACTAAAAAATTATATATGGCAAACTAGTTAACTGATCAAGTGCAGTAATACAGACAATAAATATATGACCATGTACAGTTGTCAACAAAAAGCTTTTAGACAGTGTTTTGGCTATGAGCTGTAGTGTTCTATACTTGTATCGCTTAAAAGATATCATTCAGGCTAGCTAGTGTCATTATTTTCTCTATATAACAGAAGAGTTATATTGTACAGGAGAGTATTACAGTTCTGCTATTATCCTGATCATAGCTGGTCAGTAATTTGATATACAAAAATATTGAGTCTGTACAAATATTGTATATTTTTTTAGGAGGGGAAAATGTGTCTTGCTCAGGTCAGACAAGCCCAAATTAAGAAACCCAGTACTCCTGTCTCAGACATCATCAGTAGCATGCTGAAAGACACAACGGCGGGACACAAAACTCACCTCTTTGACCTCAAGTGCAGGATATGTACTGGTAGGTTTTCACATCACTGACCTTTAAACTGGTATGCCTGAAGGGTTTCTGAAAATAAATGACACTTTTTAATGTACTGTAGGTCAGATTTCTGCTGGCGAGAACCCTGACGCTAAGATTCTCAAAAAGGACGAGTCAAAGAACGAACAGGAGGAAAAACCTCCTTGTGCTGTCCCTTTATCTGATAAAAACCCTCTATCTGCTGCACTTAAAGATGATTCCCTCATTGTGGAGTCTCCTGCTTCTCCAACTGCAGAAGGATGTAGTGCTGAGACAACTCAGCCGGACTTTTCTCCGCCTGTAATCCCTGCGGTTTCCATAGTGACCATAACAGGAAGGGATCCACGGACAGTAGGATACCGTTCTGCACCTTCTCCTTCTGTTGTCCCTGCTCCTGTTCCTGTTCCTGCTACTGTTCCTGCTCCTGCTCCTGCTCCTGCTCCTGTTCCAGACCCACCCAAGAGTTTAACCACAGTTCCTAGTGACAAGGAGACTGTCAAGGACATGAAGGCAGCTGAGCCGGCGCAGCCATCAGTGCCTCCACCACCGATGCCAAAATCCATTCTGATGAAGCCCTCAGCCCCATCAGTCCCAAGGTTTTGTAGTTCACCAAGCTTAAGCACAAGGTAAGTTAGATATTATTGAGCAGTAATAGTCAGTAAATGACGATGCATCTCAGAACGTCAGTTGTGTTTTTGTTTTATCTTTTCATAGATTGCAGAGCTCTTATACCCCAGCAGACAACGAGACAAGTCACTTCCTGTCCAGACAAGATACTATATGGAAAGGGTTTCTCAACATGCAGTTGGTGGCCAAGTTTGTTACAAAGGGATGCATAATCTCAGGATCTGCAGAGGTTCTGAAAAAGGTCTCAGACAGTGTCCTGGATATTTCTGACAGTAGTGCTACATGCGTACCTTCCTCATTATTAACTTGTTTTAATTAGCATGTAAAGTCTAGCTCTCATCGGTGGACAAAACAAGCAGATTTCATGTCCAGGCTATTATTTTACATTCTTACGTTCCCTGTCTGACAAGTAGGATCAGTAGGCTAATGGTCACGTTACAAGGATTGTTTCAACATCTACAGAAAAAAAACATACTTCCTACTGACTTTTGCTAACTTAAGTTTTAATTTGGTATCTGCACTATACGGTCAAAAATATGTGCAGTCCTGACCATTGCACCCATGTGTTTCTTCTTCAAACTGTTGCTACAAAGTTAGAAGCACATGATTAAATAGAATGTCCTTTTACAATTTCCCTTCACTGGAACTAAGATACCCAAACCTGTTCCAGCATGACAATGCCCCAGTGCACAAAGCGACCTTCATGAAGACATGATGTATTAATTTTGGAGTGGAAGAACTCGATTGCCCTGCACAGAGACCTGACCTCAACCCCACTGAATACCTTTGGGATGAACTGGAACTGGAGCCTCCACACCATCACAACATCAGTGCCTGACCTCACTAATCCTCTCGTAATTGAATGAACACAAGTCCCCACCCCCCACAGTTCAACATGCGCATGAGTGTGATGATCAGGTGTCCACAAACCTTTGGCTGTATAGTGTATATTTAAACAAAATATGTTTCACAGCGATCTGGCGCACTTCAGTTTTGCAACTATAATGCGAGCTACTTGTTCGTATTGTTGCATGGGCAAACATGATGTGTTACCTCAGACACTATGGAAAGGGACATTGACTATGGTCAGGTCTGGAGCCTTTATGTGGGAACCGATATACTTTTCATAACCGTAACCAACTAATTAACTTGCCATGTTACTTAATTATGTTTCCAGGCAACCAAATCATCAGACTGGGAAGCATTTTAGAGGTTTCACTACTACTTAATGGCTACCTAATGCATTTATGATTTGTCCATCCCTGATATTTAACCATATGTGAAATTTTCATATCATTACAAAGGTGTGATTAACTGAGTTCTCAAAAAACTTGAAAGTTATATCGAAAAGTCTATAAAATGAAATATTTTTTGCATGTTAGATGAAGTAAACCTAAAGCCACCTTGCTAAATGGATAAACTAACATTTTATTTTATTTTATCTAGGACTTGCCAGATACTGTTCACATTGGTGGTCGGATATTACCACAAACAGTTTGGGAATATGTTGAGAGAGTAAAGACATCTCTAACAAAGGTAAACCCATCAACTCACTTCTAATAATTTTCTTAGTAGTATCTAACATTTTAATGCAATTTTATTGACTAGCTGCTTGTATTTTTGTTTTTTGTTTTTTTCTGCAGGAACTGTCTTTAATTCGCTTTTATCCAGCATCTGATGAAGAAGAGGTCGCATATGTTTCTCTGTTTTCATATTTCAACAGTCGCAGGCGATTCGGAGTGGTTTCTAACATTAGCAACAATATTAAGGATCTTTATCTCATTCCTTTATGTGCAAATGAGTCCATTCCTTCTGTACTGCTGCCAATAGAAGGCCCAGGTAATTATGTAAAGCGTTATAAGCTGCTTGGATGACGAATATGGTTGTGGATTTTTTTCCATGTTGATGATTTTTACCAATTTCATCCATTAGGACTTGAACAGAAGCACCCCAATCTTCTAATTGGCCTGGCAGTTTGTCAGAAACTAAAGCGTCCTGGAGCGCAGACTCAAGATATTGACGAGAAAAGACCAAGAATCCAGACACCACAGGATCCTCTAGTGATGAACCTTCCTACCAAATCTCCAGTTCCTGATGTTCAACATGATAAACCTTATGACCCAGATATCACACTGAGCACTACTCCACCTGAATCTCCACCATCTTTGAGATCACCTGATTTACCTTCATCCACCTTAAACCCTCCGTCTGGAACATCAGTGCTTTCTAATATCCATGTTTTGATAACTCCTCCATTGTCCACCAGCAAAGAAATTGCGAAGGTCACGTATTCTAGTGCCCCACCACTTGGTGGTACTTCTTCCACCACCACTACACCACTCCAAACCATTCTTAATACAATATTTGGTAAAAAGAATCAAGGCCCTGATTTTACAGTGAATACCAGTGAGACAACTCCTACAGCAGTAAAAGAACCAGTGACACCTTCTCCACCTGTAGACCCCATCGTTCAACAGTATCAGCAGACTCCTAAGACTACAGTGGAGTTCGATGATAATGATAGACCTTATGACCCTGAGGAAGAGTATGATCCTGCATTAGGATATAAAAATCTCAGTCCCTTGAAACCACTTGAAATGTCGAAACCAAAAACATTATCCACTGGTGCTAATGATGATGATAGGCCCTACGATCCAGAAGAAGAATATAATTTGAGAAATAAAGTTGATTCTGTCCATGCAAGTAATACTACTAAGTATTCAAATACTGAACCATTATTAGGAACTTCTGCAATGAAGGATGATGCAGCATATGATCCAGAGGATGACACGGTCTTTGAAGAGATGCAGAATTACCTTACAGATAATAAATTTGCCACCTCTGAATATGGCACGCCTTTAACCACGTCATTATCTGAGCAGCAGAAAATGCTAGAAGAGTTGAACCGGCAGATAGAGGAACAGAAACGGCAGCTTGAGGAGCAGGAGGAGGCTTTGCGTCTTCAGAGAGCAGCTGTTGGAGTTTCCATGGCCCATTTTTCTGTCTCTGATGCCCTCATGTCGCCACCACCACGTTTCGGCAGGGAACCAGATGAGGAAATGGAAAAAGCATTAACTATTTCAGCAATAAATCTGAATAGAGATCCGAGGCAACATAGACACTTGGGGCAGAATGCTGTTAATTCATCAGTGATTGGTCATACTGACAGAGAAACTGTAAATGAAAAAAGGGAAAGTTCTAGAACCAAGTGCCTGGCAAACAATTCTCTAGAGCAAGATTTGTCAAAAAATGATCAAGATATGTCATTAGGTAAGTTAGATGACAAAAGGTCCATCAATGCTGATACAACAGTGCTGGGTTCTGTGAGGAATTCAGAAAAAAGTACAAGTCTTAATGTATCTGAACTTCAAGAAGGTACCTGTTCATCATCTGGCAATGAGAATGTTCAACACTGCCATTCACCATCAAAAGATTCAGCGAAAACAAGACAAAGTCGTACAGCCAGGAGACAGTATCATAGCCTTCCCCAAAGACGATCGAGACATGAGACACGTAGGTCATACCACGAGAAAAGAACCTCTGATCAGTCGAAGGATGATGGACACAGCAGAAGAGGTAGACGTTCTCCTGAACGGTCCTCCAGACGAAGCCGCAGTCGTAGTCGCAGGAAGGAAAGTGCATCATCAAGGGAGAGCGAGCGGCACCATCACAGAAGTACGTCATCAAGGCATAGTAGCAGGAGGGGCAGGCAGTATTCATCATCAAGATCGCATTCCATTCGGTGTAGAACATCTCCAGAACTGGAGAATAATCAGTCTAATCAAAAAGCAAAATCAGCATCAAGGCAGAAGAATGAACCCATCACTGAATCAACAGACAGTGCAAACAGTGTAGCACCACAGCAACCTCAGATTCAGAATAATAAATCTCAAGATGAGGCTTCTGGGAGCAGAGAGCCAAAAGAAACCAAAATACAGAAAGTTGATGATGAAAAACCTGAAACTGATCAGTCTAGTCATAGAGAGCAACCATCCTCTGACCTGCTTTGTGGTGCTTTTTCTCAAAAGAAGCAAGTGCAGTTAGAACCAAATCAAGTCAAAGCAAATCCATTTCAAAGAGAAGATTTTCATAAAAACAAGCCACAATCTGAGAAATTGTCAAAGCATGGCAGGGACAATGAGTCCTGTAACACCAGACATCAGCATGGTCAGAAAGGAAATGTATTACATAATAAGAAGACTGATTTTAGTCGTGGTACAGATGAGCAGTCATCATGGCAGGAGACTGATCATCTTCCTCAGAAGATAGCTAAAATAGAGAGGGAAGATTTCCCAGAGCCTGAAGAGGCTTTTTCTAAAACTTCTCAAAATGTTTTGACACAGAGTCCACCGCATTTACAAGGAAATGATCCTGAAATGATGTCTCCCCTAAATCAGAAAAGTAGTTTCTCAGTGGATGACACTTTACATCCCAGAGACCTTACACCACAAGGGGCTCACTCTATGGCAAACATTGATTTACCACAGTTGGAAAACAAAATTCACAGACATATCCATCCTAGAGACCAGTTTAGACCAAAAGCACCTGAGGTTCAGTGGAGAGGCCCACAGCATAGGATAGGTGGTCCAAGGGATCATACACCAATGCAACCCAGGATTCCCAAAGCTCCATGCCCTGATCGATTTGAGAGCTGTAGACCTGCAGGTCCAAGAGGTCCACGACCGAGGATATTTGATGATTGTGGGCCATCTCCAGAATTTCGACCAAGGGGTCCAACCTCTGTACCTAGAATGTTTGAGGGCTCTGGGCCTCGAAGCCTTAGACCAAGAGGCCCAAGCCCACTTCCTAGGATGTTTGAGGGAGCGTCACCTCACCCTTCTGGACCTAGAGGACGTTTCCGAAGACCTGGAATGTTGGAGGATGTTGGACCGCAAAATTTTGGGCCCAGAGATGCATTCTCAGGTCCTGATATTTATGATGGTTCAGAAAACTTTGCAGGGTCACCGCAAAGAGAGTTGGACCACAGAGACTCTCATTTACAAGACTTTGATGATTCATGGGGGTGTGATTTGCAGTTTGATAGAGAACCATTGTCAGAATTCAGACGCCCTAGAGGCCATGGTCCACCTCAACAGTTTCATGAAAATATGCTTGACAGTAGAGATTCAGAGCAACCAAATTTTAATGACTCAAGACATGGTGATCCACTATTTGATGAGGCAGAAATAGAGCACCTACCATATCATTACTCAGACGATCAAAGGGATTATGGTCAAAATTGTTCTAATGAATATTTTATAAATTCACAAGAACCGAAAGGTCACAGGAATCCAACTCTTCGTCCTATGCGAACCCGGAGACCAGCGAATACTAGGAACCCTCCACACAACCAGCTTGAAGGACCTCAGTTTCCAGGAATGGAATTAAATGTGAAGAGATCTCACCTGTTTGATGACTTCAGAGATCAAGCAGTAGAAAGGGAAGCAGTCAAGCCACATTTTGCAAAACCTGATATTTTTGAAGGTGGCAGAGGTTGTGAAAGAGCTGCTCACATGAAAGGTCCACGCTTTAACCCACCTCAAAATCTCAGGGGTCCAAGAGCCCCATCCCCTCATTTTCGGGTCCAGAGGATACATGAAGACAGACCATGTTCTACCCATTTTTCGTTTCCATCCACCTCCAAACATCCAAGGCCACAGGTGCCTAATGCAGGTGAGTTTCAAAACCCGATGCAATCACGGATCCGGTTGCATGGCCCAACTAAGGAGCCAGATATTCGCCCTTTGCGGCTGTCTGGACCTTTGCTCCCAACACCACCTGGTGGCCCAATAAGATTTCACAACCCTAGAATACATAGGCCTTATCTTCACAATGAGTCTAACTTGCCCCAGCGTCCTCCTGCTAGAAGACCCATGGGTGACCTTGGTATGAAGTCAAGAAGCTTTGATGAGTCAAACAACCAAGACAGAGAAACCTGTCAGGGTTTCATTCAGGAAGGAGAAATGGAAGAGTTTGTAGACAGGGAAGAAGAATACAGTAGTTAGGTTAATAGTCCTGGAAAACCATGGTGTTGAGCGGCAAGAGGGAGGAATCGCACTGCAAGAAGAGGTCACAAATAGAAGAGTGAATGAAATACTGGAGAGGACTCTGGTGAAAGAGGGATCAGCAGAGACGGAGAAATGAGCTCCATATCAAACCAGGCACTGATTTGAGGAAGCGTTAGAATATGGTCCCAATCCAGAGGTAATACAAGTAGGTCACACACTGGTCACGGAACTGAGATGCTTCTCAGATAGACAAAGAACAGAAAAAAGAATGGCTGGTTTATAGCTTGAAGGCCAAATAATGTAAACTGACAGAGTTTTTATGAAAATGGTGAATATGTCTAAATGCTTTGCCAGCAAATACACAAACTATTTTATGTTTAAACTCATGGTAATAGTTCCTTTTATCTTTCAGAAATTTGGTTTAAATAGTAATGAGAGCTTTCTGTATTCCGCAGGTGTTGTCAACTTTTTTCAGACTAAAAAAAATAGTGTTCTAATGGTTAAGCAATTACATTTTTTTAAGTTGTCATTTTTGTTTGTAGCGACATCACTGAATCTTTTCTCTTGGAAAAAAAAAAAGAAGTTTGTTTTTGAAAAATTATTTTAATTATATTAAACATAAAGTTGCCAGTATATTATTTATTATATCTGTATACCTAATAAACTGAAAATGGTGTATATCTGTATATATGTATAGACTGAGGTGCCAGGTTTTTTTTTTTAGGTGTGCAGATTTAGTAACGAATAAACTGGGAACTCTGTGTACGTGTTGAAAATGAATGATGTTCTCAACAGTTGTAAATAGTGGTGTACATTTAGGTTCATACATGTTTTATAAACTTTCCTACAGAAGCAGTGCAAGGCATAGTGATAGGCTGTTAATAGTCTCACTGGAAGGATCACAAGGCAATGTGACTAGTGGTGATTATTTCATTAAAGGATGAAAATGTAAAATCTTGTGTGTAATTTTTTGCTCAGGTAACTGTCCATGAACAGTGTGTATAGGCTAGCTGGTGTCCCATCAAGGGTGCATTGCTGACTCATTCCCAGTGTTCCCGGGATAGGCTCTAGATCCGACATGTCCACCACAATGAACAAATGACCGATAGAATTGTATTTCATACCAAAAGACAGTTAAAGTATTAGAGGTGAAGGGTCAAATTGTGTCAAAGCACGATAAATGAATCTGAATGTGAATAAGAATGTGAATAAAAGTATATTGGTTTGTAGGTGCATGCAAAATAAACATATGTGCTTCATTATTTCTTGAGTTATTTAATGGTAATTAACATATGTAATGGTTATTTCTCAAAAAATGGTTTGAGCACTAACAATGCTCAAATTATTCGAAATGCTTGTATTCACCCTCATCATATGGGGTGCCAGCTTCATGGTGGTATCTTCAATTATCTTTCTCCAGTCTGCACAATATTTTGCAAAGCAGTGGTTTTTTTATTATTATTTTTTTATACTTTTTGTTGTACTGCAGTTTGTGGAAATGTACAAACTAAGAATTTCATTGTAAAAGGAAGTTTGTTTAGAGACAATACAATTCTTGAATCTTTATTTTGTATATATAATTATAATGTAGGATACAAATTTTTGCACTCAACCATGTTTTATCAAAAAAGGTTTGTCTAATTAAATGAGGGGAAGGGTTGTTTCAGCGACTTGGTGATCTGAAAATGTCAGATTCAGCAAGTTAGCTTAAATTTATTTGCATATAGCTTGTGGACTTTAAAAAGTATGAACACCATTAGCGTGATGCTGCGCTTAATGACAGAACAAGAGAGACTGAAAAATAAAAACTATTTCTTGTGTTGACAATAGGTGTTAGGCCAAAATCGGAGAAAGAATTTCGTTTTAACTTCTGATGTAGGCCATTGTTCTCATTGTTGGATTCTGGTCATTTAGTTACAGTGGAAACCATAATCCACCTTTTATAAGGGTTTATTTATTAAAAAGTATATTTATATTCGTTTTAATAAAATTTAATCCAGACCTCAGTAACTCAAAAACAAGTAATGTTAGCTTGGATTTAATGTGTCGAGTTGACAGAAAGTTCAGAAATAGGAAGCTCTATATCTTGGATAAATGGACGAAATGTTTACTGTGCACATTGAAATAATGTTCATGAAATAACTCTGTATTGACCATTGAATTTATTTTACAATTATTTTACAGTTCAAAGGTGTTACAAATAGCTTGATGCTACTTGACGCTCTGGTCTAGACTCTGTGCTGTCATTTTTACAAGCATGAATTTATAAAGACCTGGCAACCACGCGAGGCCGCGTCACGTCTGACGTCACACGGTTTGATTTTATAGCTCGTGACAGAAAATGAGCGATGGCCGTTAATCAGACTTCTCCTATTATTATTATTATTATTATTATTATCGAGAATTCGTTCGAAACTGCTCGAGACTCAACATCTGTTCAGGTTTGTACTTCTTTAAAAGGAGAAAAACATGTTTTCCTGTCACCAAACGTAGCTAAATGTTCCTGGCTAGCTAACGATGTTAAAACATCAATTAAGCATTAATCACTGTGGTTGGGCTCATTTAATTGAAAAGAATATTGTCGTATTAAAGTTGACAAACAGTCCTTAAAAAGGTCTCACAAGTGTGAAATTATGGAACTGGGTTACCGAGTGTTAAAAAAATTCCCCACTATAAATGATATGCGAAAGTGACAGAATGAAATAAAATTAGCTTTTTGAGCTAGGCTGGTGATGACATTTCATGCGCGAGACGCTTGTGCGACTCCGAGCGGGAAACCTGCGCGAGGCCAATTTCAGTTTTAGCAACATGCTAACTACTTTTTGTGACAGAAAAACGCGCCTACCAATTTAACTCTTATGTAATATGTAATTTGATACAGTTATAAAACAACAAAACGTTATTGAAATCATTTACTGAGATAACAGACTTAAAAAAATGAGTACAAATGCCCATGTATTTAATCCCATAAATAATTATGTTATAAATTCGGTGTGTGAGTCTCTTCAGATTCTGTTCTAATATGTCCGATTATAATGTTATCCAGGTCAAATTTAATCTTCCAAAAGGCACAGAAACATTATGGTTAATACTGATTATAAAAGTAATTTAATGCTTCATAGTTCATTTGGATTCAATAATTTGCTTAAAATGGAGTGTTCGGTATGAACTGTTTCCGCTCTGGATCTTAAATGTCTGATATAGATTATAATTTTAGCTGGATATCACATTTTATTCCTTGATCAGATTTAATGTTTAGCAGTAAATTGTGTTCTAAAAATAATTGATTAAGATTTCATAGTCCGTTCTGAGCCAAATAGCATAATTCCATACAGAAAATTCACATACTGAACTTAGTTTGGATTTTGTGAATTGTAACTTGCAGGATTATTTATTATTCTTTGATAAACAACAAAATATATAAAATGTCTAATAGTGTGTCTGGAAACCATCTTACTAACAATCTTCTCTCCTTTTTTTTATTATTTATTTTTAAAAGAATGACCACGTCAGTAGCATGCAAGACATCGTATGTGACGCCTCCTTCGTGTCAGTTCGTTTCTGAGCCTGTGAACGTGATCGTCGGTCAGAAGGGATGCGATCAAGGTCAGGTGGTCAGCTCTGAGTGTAACCTTATGGAAATGACAGAGGTTGAATACACACACCTTCAGCACCTCATTCAGTCCCATATGGAAGCTCAGGATGGAGCTGAAGGGGTCAGGTTAAATTCGCCATCTTCTACAGACCAGAGTGAAAACAGCTGCAAGGTGTGTCCGTCTTCGTACATGTCAGCTGCGTGTCAGCCAGATGCATCTTCTTCGTTTTCTTTGCCCACCGATGTGCAGTTTGTTTCAGAGCCTAGTAACCAGGTATCCGAAGACAGTCAGGAAGTTAAAATACTTCTTTACAGTGATCCGAGTAGCATAAGTAGTTTAGGAGAGAGCACGCCATCCAGCAACGGCGAGGTTCCCGGTTCAGTGCTGGCGAAGATGAAATGTTACATGGAGGCGGCGAGAGAGAGAAACGATCACCGAAAGGTCCTTCCTCTTGGTTCGAGACCCAACCCACCTGCACGGGTTTGCTTGGAGAAGAGGTTCAACTGCGACTCTTGTGATTTGACCAAGAAGCAAGAGTCACAGGCTGCAGCACTGAATATGTAATGTTTTATTCACTAGCTGTAGCTGTAGCTGTAACATTTAGTTAAAAATATTTATGTCCATTTTAACAATGATTAATCTAAGTAATATTTGTAGACATTGATCTCCTCTATGCTCTTGAAGCCTTCTAATGGTAGGTGAATCTGGAACTGGAGGGAACGGGACAGCTAGGGGTGAACGATATGACAAAAATAATGTATCATGATATTTGAAGATATTTTTATGATACGCGATATGTAACACTATATTTAGGTTCGGTTACTGAAAAAACAGCAAAACAGTAGGGCTTCATTAAAAATTAAAAATAAAATCTACAAAAATGGTCTGACTTAAAAAGTAAAATAAAAAAGATATTCATACAGATATTTATTTTTAAGGTTCAGTATAAAATTCAATCAGCTGCTTCCAATCAGAGTTTGTGCTATTAAATGATGTTTGAAAAAGATAACATGATACCTACAATATCCCCAAACACTGTACCGTGACCTAATTTATCACAATATTGCTATTATATAATTATATCACCCATCTCTAGGTACAGCCATAACTTTGTAAACACACTTTTGATTCACCAGGTTACTTTTAAATCTTGTTTGCATGTTTGTTGATTGATCTTGAAAATTGATAGGTTTTGTCTGTTTAACTATTTGTTTTGGTTGAGTTTCACACTTCAATCAAATGAACCAAAAATGAGATAATTTAGGGGTGTATAGGGTTGAAAATGTCCTTGTCAATTATTTTCGTTACTTTTTCAGGAACACGGCGACGGATAAAGGTAAACAAAGCTTTGCTAAGTGTGCACGGAAATCAGAAGTCCGTTCATACAAGTCGGCGCTGAACACATGGCATTTCTGCAGCGCTACAGCTCTGCCGCGTTTTTCTAGAATTGGTCAATTCGGCGTAAAAGTACAGTAGGTTTCCATAGTTGTCACGATCTCACAGCGAAATTCTTTTCTTTGCAGATTTTTGTCAATGCTTCACAACCCTACGGACATTCCGGGAATCGCGATGCATTCACAGCCCGAAAAGTGGCCCAAAGCAGAGAAGACCGCTGCAGTAGAGTGCGCTCATCCATGCACAGGGAATCAGGTTGGGCTTTTTTAAGAGTGAATGATATTTATTTTGTACTTGTACGTATTATGTGTGAAACATTGACAGTATAATAAGCATAGAGTTTGGGTTTGTGATGCAAAGTGCAAAGTCCTCAGCAGGTTCTGAAAACCTGCACTGTTCGGTACTGGTGGCCAATGGAACGTTTTCCAGTTCAAAGCACCGTGATATGATAATTTCGTGATATCGCTTATCCTTTGGCGTTAATGGTGTAGCATTTGCATGGTGTACCATCATGCCAGCATATCATGCCAATTCTAATTTTGAAACAACATCTCAAGTATCCAGTTGCCCTTTTCTGATTGTTATATGGCAATTTGAGCCCCAATCCTTGCTACACGGACTATATAATCAAGACTTGAAATTTCAGTAAAAAATATCATCTGCCCTCAGTTACATGACGCATGTGTGTTTCGCAGTCTCGGCTATTTTTACTTCACTAAGTCACTCTACTGAATTATGTTGTAGGGGCTCGGACACTTCTCTCAGCTGCTGGAGGGCAGCAAACATCCTGAAGGCATCGCATCCAAGAAACTGAGAGTCAATAAGGCTGCTGACTCTGTACCGAGATCCCCGTGTATCATACACACTGACACAACTAAAGAGGAGCAGGTCATCAACATGGAAAGTGGGTGTCATTTAAAAAACTCACAGTCACTTTACCTCTACACGTGTACTGTTTTTGGAAAAATGAGTTGCACTGTAGTATAAGATCAGTATAGAGAACAAACTAAATAGATTCTGCAGTTTGGCATTAAAAAAAAACTGTATGATACCATCAACGTTATAAAGTGAAAAACTGTAAAGAGTATCAAGTATTTTTTAATTTGTTCAGATTATTCTTGACACAAATAAGAGAAACTTGATGCTAGTTGTGGCTGGGCTACAGGATGCTTTAACATGATGTTATTGTCATATTTCTTGAGTTATCAGTGTCAAGGAAATGTCCTTATGCACTGTGCTTTGGGTATTTAAAGTCTGTTTAAAGCAAATTTAGAGATTTGTTTCTAAAAACCTTATACATATTAGAAAACAGTTGCTGAAAACATGCAAAGACTGTAAACTGTGTATATATTACTGGATTGTGGAGTTAGACAGTTTTTCATCATTTTTGTGTTCGGGTCAGAAAATGATGGCTCGATGATGCACTGGAGCCACCTAATTAACATAACCCCACCCCTAACAGCACAACTTATAAACAATGGAGCGCATTAGGATCAGTGGTTCTCCTACTTGTTTGTGAGGTGTTAAACAGAGCCCACTTTGTTTGCGAAATAGTGCTATTTTGTTTCTCAGCGTGACTGCTACAGCATTTGGACACTGTGGAGGTTAGCCCATAACCTAGCATGTAGCCTATCTCATGCGGCAGCTCTCTTATCTCACTTCTGCTTACTTTCTTATGCCGCCTCAATGGTTATTCCACTCAATAGGCAGGATCTGCAATGGGCTAGAATACAAGCTTTCAAAGGTGTAATCCTGACATCAATTTCCGATTTTGAGCAGTTCGTCCATAATGTAGACATTCAGCGAGTGGTTGAACAAAATGAACAAGTGAGCTTGGGCGTGGTTTGGTGCAATTGGGTGTGGTTTCCAATTGGGTGTGAGCATCTCAGAGAAGAAAATTCTGCTAATTTTTTCACGATTCTGAAACCAAATTATATATACTTCACGAGTTTTTTTTTTTTTTTTTAATCATTCAAATTTGGTTGGGTATTTAATAACATTTTTCTGTCTTGTGATACACTCCGAGCGCATAGTTTTACTGCTTTATATGGTCTTTAAATAGCCTCATGAGATCGCACTGTCCTCAAATGAGAACATCACATTTTCTCCCTACTTCATTGTATATCATGTGATGACCACTGGGTAAGAAACGGAAACAGTGAGGAGAAATTCCAAGGCACACAACAATAGACTTTGGGTCGCAGGAGGATAGATAATACCTATAGCATAATTGATAACTTCACCAGTGACCAAGACGTAACTTGGAAACCCATAATTCGTGCAAAGGAATAAGGTGGGTACAATAGCTACAACTGGCAACTGATCTGCAAGAACTTTATTTCACCTTTATAATTAGGTGTAGCCTAAGAAATGTAAAATCCAGCTAAACATCTGCGACATGGAATCATTACTTTGGGGTAACTGAAAATAATGCTTAAGTAATAAAGCATATGATAAATATGAATTATGAAACTTTCTTTTTTTTTCCATTTTTGAGAGTTATTTTCACCCATTTTTCATTTAATCTATGGGTTTTGTTAGCTCATTGGATGCAAAATAATTGTATATGCATTTTTCCACATTTCAGAGATTTTCAGTAGTGCTGTGATTTTACAATCTTTTACTACCCCAAAAGAAAATTTCCTTATGTGCCTCACTGTTGTGATATAAACACTTTGATTAGGATTTCTTTGTGATTCTTCAGTACTAAAATCTCGTTTTTTTCCCCGTGTGCTCTTTTTCTCGTTCATCCCCTTTTTTGTCAAATTTCTGTCATTATAAAAGATGAGGTAGTGCAAAAAGCTGTGAAGCAAGCCAGGAGAAGTGGAGCCCGACCTTTGCAAGCCCAGGACCCCAATGTAATGCAGGGCCCAGGAAAATGGAAACCAGTTTGCCTTATGCCTGGTCATAAACCAGGTCGAAGAACCCGACCTCCTTTAGAGATTAAGCAGCGTAAAGAGAGACACAACCTCAAGGAGAGAGACCGCAGGTAGGGATGCTGTTTAATGCAGAGGGATCTGGTCCTGTACAGAAAAGGAAAATAGGAGCTTGTGAGGTACATTTAGTCATTTGAAGCCAAGTTTCACGACTAAGACTCTACTGATTTTCAGGAGGAGAATTCGGCTGTGTTGTGATGAGCTGAACATGTTGGTGCCGTTCTGCTCTGCTGAGACCGACAAAGCCACCACTCTTCAGTGGACAACTGCCTATCTCAAGTATATCAGAGAGGTCTACGGAGACTCCCTAAAACAGGTTCAGGGTCTACATTATAGCAAATCAGTTCCGTATTCTGTCTTAAAGTATACAGTATATACTGTATATACTTGCACTATTCATGCAATTATCTAATCAGCAAATCAGAAAAAATACAGGTCAGTTCAGATTCACATCAAACATCAGAATGACAAAACAATGGGCTTGGGAAAGGAATGTAGTTATCTGTCCATCCTGTGCCCACTGTACTGTTGCTTCGGATTCCTGTTCATGGCTGACAGGAGTGGAACCTGGTGTGATCTTCTGGTGCTGTAGATTATCCACCTTAAGATTTATTGTGTTTTGAGATGCTTTTCTTCTCACCATGGTTGGTAAGAGTGGTTATTTCAGTTACTGTATCCTGCAGCCAGTCTGGTCATCCTCCTCTGACCTCGATTATCAACATGGTGTTTCACACCAGCAACTATTTTCCTCACAATTATCGCTGGGTTATATATCAGGAAATTATCATATTGCAATATAACCATCAGCCCACCGTATATCGTATCGTATCGTGTTTCAGCAGAAATTTCAAATTTCCTCCAGAAATGAACAGGTAATCGCAGTGTTTTTGCTCCCGATAATACATCAATGAAGAGTCTGTATAATATAGCAAGATATGTAGAATTAGCTTAAAAACTAGCTAGAGCTAGTTTGGGTCACGGGTGGAAAACACAGGGTTTTATTATCCCATAACCGGAGTAAGCAGAAGAACAAATACATATGGAAATCAAGGACAAAACACCGGGAACAAAAGCAAAGCAGAAACGTTGAGCTGAGTTCCAGAGCAAAAACACTGCACACAAGCACAGCACTGGAGCTCATAAACGAGCGTCCTGGGTTGGGAGCAGCACACGTTTACGACCGGTGTCTGGCAAACCTGAACTGGCCACAGGTGATCGCGTCTGCATGTTTTGCATGCGCTCTCATGTTCTTTTGTCTCTGAACATTATTTTTATAACGTAATATATATCGTGCCCAGCACTAATTTAAACCAAAATTAACCTGATCATATCTTAACATCTCACTTAAGGAACCTTTAAGCTTGACAAATAGTGATTTAATTTAAATTGTGATAGGACATTGATATCGACTGATTTTTTTCCCATATTGCCCAGCCCTACTCTCAGTATTGTAAATCTCTGGAGGCTGATGAGATCAGCAGTTTCTGGGGGGGAAAAGCTGAGATTTTTTTCCCCCCTGATGTTTGATGTGAACATAACTGAAGACACGTGATTGGCTAATGGGATAATTGCAGGAGCAGGAATTCCTAATAAAGTGGGTGCTGCGTGTATAAACTGTACCTATATACAGTCTGGTAATTTTAATATACTCATCATTTTGATGGATTTAATGGTATTCTTTTATATGCTCTTCTGCTTCAGGACTTTGAAAACACGTTCTGCGGGAAAACCGGCGTTCGGATCAAGCCGAGCTGCGCTAACGATGCTGCTGAGTGCGAGAACGCTCCATCAAAGGAGTGACTTATCTTCATACAGATGCACAACTACAGCCAGAGTGTGTGATAGAACAAGTTTTCCGTTAGTCATGTCTGTTATCCTTTCTCTGTTATCTTTTTTCTAGGTGTAATCCTGTTGTCCTAGCTGTAATTAATACTTTTTCCAGTTACAGTTTGACCATTCATTTATTTATTAATTTCGTTTATTTGTTACTCTGATTTATTTTTCTATAAGAAGCTGATTGGCTACATTATGGAGTATTATACACAGTAGACAGAGTTTACATGACCCTTTAATCTCCTAATGTACATTTAATATTTTCCTGATCAAACGTGCTTTTATATTTTTATATTCATGTTGTCACATATATTAGTTTAGTCTAGCCCATAACTTATCCAGAACATTGGTTGAATATTTCTTCTCAGCTACAGGATTAGATCAGGTCATTTTCGCCTACGGTGCTTTTTTTAAAACCTGACTCAATTGTGCATGATTATAGAAAACATTTTTAGGCTTCTTTGAAAAAAAAAAATCCAACCATAGATGGCATCGTTTTCAGCAAAACATTTCCTGTTTCAGTTGGAAGCTGTGGCGTATAGTTCAGTCGTCTAAAATTATACGTGTTGTGTTAAGCGTTTCATGAAGATTTCTAACAGCTTGTATTTCAGTGCACATATTTATAAATACGTTTTAGTCCAAAAGAAAAAAAAACCTTAATTATACTGTAAGATTATTTGGTTGAATAAATGGTTATGTATTATGCATTTCTTTTTTTTTCCCTCCAGGTGAATGGCTAATAGACTAGACGTCTAAGAGAAGAGTGACGTTTTTACTGAAAAGTGGCTTTATTCAGTATTTATTTCTTACAACACGGTGCTGTAGAGTTTCACTGTACATACAACAGTCACCCACACATAATAAATAGTATTTAAAGTCATGGATATTTAATAGTTTACAGCACCAGTACATAGTGGGATGTGTTGGAAATTTTAGACAAGTGAAAACTCCTGCCGAGTTTATCATACAGTAACAGTTCATGCTTGATGAACTGATGCTTTCAGGGTTGTTTTTATTTTATGTCAAATTGGGATTTGTTTTCAAACAGTTTTTTAAATGGAAAAAAAAATATATAGCTGAAACAATACAAACAGATGGACAATTGGGTTTAAAAATAAAACATACTGAAAACTTGAAAATACCATTTGTGCAGTAATATACAAAATTATTCAACATACTGAGTGATGCTCTGGTATCAGAGAAGACGCGTTCTCATTTTCTCTGACAGATTTCCAGGATAAATTTGTTCCTGTCCAGTCCAAAAGAACCACGATGCACAAAGCGTCTCGCTTTTCCGTGTTTTTTTTTCTTTTCTATTACAATCAAGGAAGTCACAGTTGTTTCTTTACAGGACGCTGTACATAGAGATCTTATACTAACAGACACTGAGGAAAAGAGTAACTGTTTTGTTTTTTGTTTTTTAAACGCACACATGTACAGTACATATCTGACCAGATTTCATCATTTCAGTAATTTAGTTTTTCTCTTTTTTTTTTTTTTTTTTTTTTACACACCTACACAAATCGGATCTTCAAGCTCTCGCTCTTTAGATTTCATCGGTCGAGTCTTGGCTTGAAGTCACTCATCTCACTCGTTCCTCTTCATCCTATTCACATTTACAGTTCTTTAAAACGCTCCAAAGACGATCTGTCATTCTTGATTTCTCATCCCTCCCCCAAATCTTTATTATTTAAAAAAAAAAAAAAAACCTTGCTTGTTCTTCGTACTTCGGGGTGCAGGCGTGTTTTTAAAAGACGAAGGCGTCGATGTTTAATGTTTTTTAGGGTTGGATGATTTCCCATGAGGCGCCGCGCCCTGGCACGCTGTTGTGTCGCAGATTCCTGGGGGTCCTTGATGCCCCGTCCTGCCCATCCTGCCTGGTTCTCCAGGTTCACCTGGATCTCCAGGTGCGCCATCACGTCCATCTTTAACAATACCTGGCACTCCTTGGAGACCTGTAAGGCAGAGAGGATGTGAGAATTTTTTCTGAAGAAAGAAAACATATTGATGATGTACAGTATGTGTGATGGCAAAGTGGTGATGTTAACACATTATCAGTCATACCTGGTTCCCCTTGGTCCCCAACTGGTCCGTCAACGGCTTTTCCGACAGGCCCCTTATCACCCTGTTCACCGGACTCACCTACAATTTGTACAAGTGTCTCATCAGTTCTGTAAGTTTATTCTCTTAAAATTTGATTTTTTAAAAAAGAGATTTTGTGCATTTCCATCAGTACAGAATACTTGAAATAAACGAATAAATGCTTTTCTTTCTTTTCACCTCTAGGACCAGGATCGCCAAGATCTCCTGGAAGCCCTCTGTATCCTGGGGGACCGCGCGGTCCTGGAAGTCCCATCGCTCCTGATTCTCCTTGTTTTCCAGCAAGTCCAGCCGGACCCGGTCGACCCACAGCTCCCGGAGATAACGGCCTCCTCAGGTGAGCAGCCAGCTGGGCAATCTGGTCTGAGATGGCACGTTGGACAGCTTTATTAGCAGAGTAGCTAGCTCACACTATTCCTAAAGTCAGTTATTCCTAGTGGACACTATTACAAAATATTACACTTAATAATTTTCAGTGGCGCGGAACATGCTAAAGCTAGCCTCGAGATTTCAATCGACATAAGTTACATGCTAATGGCATTTCATTGTATATGATTCCCATCTCACCATCGATCATCGAGCCACACAGTTCTCTGATATGTTGTTCGCTCGTCAGTTTTCCCTAAAAGACACAACCCCATTAAAGGAAATATTTGTAATAAAACTTTACATCATTACATGATACGTTAACGCAGATCTACATTAAAAGTCTCACTATGTGAATAAAAAAAATTCATGCTTGATTAACTGCTTACAGGAACTCCAGACTTTCCAGCGACACCAGGTGGGCCCGGTTCTCCATGGAAGCCCATCAAACCAGGTTTTCCAGGTACCCCTCTTGCTCCCATCTCCCCCTGTGGCCCTGTTATTCCTTTAGGACCCAGCTCGCCGTGCTTCCCAGGCTAAAATATCAAATAGAGATGATGAGATCCTATACAGTGTGGATGTATCAGATTGCATAATAATGTGCAGCTGTAATATTTAAAGGACATATTAAATACATAAACGTAAACCCTGCTAATTAATGATTCTATAATCATATTGTCGCTGATCAACTCGCCGCACGAGTCCCCGTGTATGCTGTTACTATAGAAACGATAACGTATTATAGCAAACATAAACCTTTATTAATATAAACCTTTGCTTTATGTTCTAGTCATAATTACTGTCCGAGTCACGCGGTTATATAAAATGAATCCACATCTTCTGACCAATCAGATTCGAGGATTTAAACGCGCTGAGGTGTTTTTTTCTTTATCAGGGTGTTCCATCAAAGTCATCATTAACAGACTTGCAGGAATTCACACTCACCTGTCCTTTCTGGCCAGAAGGACCGAATGGACCCTGAAAGGGAAAGATGTTCATTTTAAACTACCGTATTTTATATCCGAACATAATCGGAACTCGGATAAACCTCTGTCTTTTTTAAAAATGTATGTATAAATATATTTTTAATACGTACCGTTTCTCCGTTCTCTCCGGGCAAGCCGTCACTTCCAGCCATTCCCTAAATAAAACAAAAAAGGCAGGCAGGTGGCATGTGGATCACACACACACACAAAGCAAAGATGTAAGGCAACACAGATGAAAAAGAAAAAAAAAAAAGATGCAAAATTAAGGAGACAAAATTCTTACAATTTCGCCTTTTGGTCCTGCAGCGCCTGTGGGTCCCTGTGAGAGAGTGAGTGATAGAATCAAAGACAGGCAGATGGATTAATTCATGTGTGTATGTGTGTGTGTGTGTGTGTGTGTGTGTGTGTGTGTGTGTGTGTGTGTGTGTGTGTGTGTGTGTGTGT
>JAQQZR010000015.1:1742016-1770404 GCA_030068235.1 Notoglanidium macrostoma
GTTTCCTAAACCAAAGCCAATCACTGGCTCTATAATAATGCTCATGTTTGCATATGTTCAGGGTTAGGTTAGTGAATAAGTAGAACTACTTATAAAAGTATGACCAAGTATAAGTTTTAGCACCTGCTAGACCCCAAACACACCCATGCAATAAGGAATATTCATCATGGTTGTACTGCTTCAAGGTGCACTTACAGGAGGTCCAGGTGGTCCGGGAGGTCCTTGATCACCCTACAAAAACACAAATATATCACACACAGGACTGTTTTAATGGCTGTTGCATTTGCAGTGTCATACAAAATGTGTACAGGTTTTCTCTTTCATCAACCAAGAAAAGATGTTTTGTGTCTGAAGTTCACGTCTCTTTCCACTCGAGCCTCAAGGCCAAAAGCGTCCAACAAGTAATGAAGACGACATCAGTGATATTAAACAGACGTGCTGATGTGTGGTTTAGTACACACTGGACCTTCCTGTCGCCTATAAACATGAACTAAACTTCAACCAGTAGCTGAAGATTGTAACATTATGAGGGCGGCCATCTTGGACATCTGGTGCGATGCTAACACCCGGTGCTATTCTGCTTCTGCGCTAATGCTGCATTCACCTTAACTAAGAAGCTGAACTCGGAATCACATTATTTTGGAAAAAATGGATGCCTCCATGAAGGCTTGTCTTTGTTTCAATAACAAACCAGTGAGCTAATATTAGTAAAGTGATTAAGCTTTAACAGTCATAATGTATTTATTTATTTTCCAAAAAACACAGACTGTTTATCATATTATATTCATGCTATGGATTAAACCAAGCAATGTGACTGTATGTTGATTAATATAAAGTAAAATACGACTATAATCTCATTTAATGCTACTTGTTGGTGTGAGCAGCCATGTTGATATGATGTCATACCCTGATCTGGCTTTTCCAATTTTCAAATAGGAATTTCAAGTGTTTATAACCGAGAGGGAAAATAATCAGTGTCTGCTGAATGGCTGATACTTTTGAAAAATAAATATGTTTCTCTTATTATTTTTCTCCCAATATTCAGAAATCTGAAAAGCTTGTCACACTGAATAAATATATTTTCCAGACTGTCAGTCATCCATTTCTGTTCTGATTGATTCGACATTTACATGAAATAGTTATTTTAACCCTAAAAAAATGGCTGTACCTCTCTACACTTCTAAGTCAGCATCACCTTCCTCCATCTTCCTCATCCTCACAGGTTAATACTGTGTTTTCATATTCGCTAAAGCCGTCTTAAGCTTTCTGAGCTCCACATTCCTGCCTGGATTAAGAGCGCCGGCGTCCAGAGGGAGTCGACTAAAAAAAGTCAACTGACTGCTCATTACAAAAAGAGCTAAGAGTGAGGGGACAAAACTCAGGGTGCGCACACACACACACACACACACACACACTCTAATAACATTGCGTTAGCTTTACAGGGGGTTAAATGATGCGGACACTCTCCTCATCTTCAGCAAATTGTGAATGGAAAAGTTTGATGTTCTTGCAACAGAAGAAGCCTCATTATAGCGTATACAGTACCAATTCAAAGTCTGGACTTTCATAAAATATTGCTTTTTCTTTTCACATGTTCACACACAGGGTGACTGATTTATTAAGTGTTCTGTTATAATAATGAATAAAATGCACAAACGCACAAGTTTCCATGATCTGTGAAAACTGTGGCAAAAGAAAAAAACCAATTCAGAAACAACTGCGTCAATATACACTGATGAGCCAAGACATCATGACCAACTGCGTAATGTGCCGTTGGTCCTCCGTGTGCCACTAAAACACCAAACCCCCTGAGGCTTGGACGCTACAAGACCTGCTAAGATCTGCTGGTATTTGGCACCAAGACGTCAGATCTCCAGACGGAGATCCTTTCAGAGCTGCAAGTTGTGAGACGGAGCTGTTGCGGCTCGGACGTCTTGTTCCAGCACACCCAAAAGATGCATGATCAGATCAAGATGTGGGGCATTTGAAGGCCAGGCCAACACCTCGAACTCATGTATCCAACATGCCAGCTACAAGAACCGACTGTCCACTGACCATCTGATATCTCGCAGACCTCCCAGTGTTCATAGCGCTTTGGCTCATTGGTGTATCAGGGTCTGTTCATATACTTTAATATACCGTAAATTTACATCATGTGACAAATGACTCAATTCACTTATTAATCTGTTATATTTATAATACAAATGACCAATTCCTCAGTGGTTAATGCAATTTTTTTGTTAAATCCATTGAATTAAAGCAGAAATTTTACACTTCAGAGACATTTTAATGGCATCTTGAGGCAAAACAGTGAAATGTGTCACTGTCCAAATACTTTCTATCCATCGTTATTTATTTAAATTAGCGTAATTTGTGTCGTGTGAGTGTTCGATCTGCAGTGTTTCACTGGCCAAAATCTACGTACATTATATAACCCTATATACATGAATCAATTAATGATTAATCCTATATACTGAATACTATTTGAAAAATGTTAATGTAAGCATTTTTCACACACTCTGAGTGAAATGATCTATGCAGCACCTTATAAAAATGGGTTTTACTTCCGTGTTTATTCACCGTGTTAAGTCTGGAAACTGTCTCCTTCATGCTGTAATTGAGTCTTTATGTTATGATGTTAAGTTTGTCTTAAATAAGCATAAACCTCAATGGTGCATTGACGCAGTGGTACTTACGACTGGTCCTGGAGGTCCGTCCTTCCCCTGAGGCCCATCAGGACCTGGCAAACCCTAAAAAAGGGACAAAATGCATCATTTACTCTTCACCCAACCATGGGGCATTTACAAATGCTGCATTTTAAACCTCTGAACAGTAGTATTTCATCAGCAACTTAGCAAAAAACATCAAGTCATGTTGATGATTTCACTGATACATGTGTAACTCTTAATCCAAAATCAAAACACACATGTTGCACACGTGCACTTTTGTACTTCTATGTTGTCTTATATGTAGCACCTTGGTCCTGGAGAAACATTGTTTTGTTTCACTATACACTGTATCACATGTATATGGTTGAAATGACAATAAAGCCACTTAAAACTTGATGTCCTGCTAATGAAGTGTATACAGTAAGTGTTGTTCATGTGTTCACTTTTCTACATGTCTCCTAAATTCTCCATCCATCCATTATCTATAGCGCTTTATCCGTCTGGGTGGCGGGGAAGCTGGAGCCAATCCCAGCATCTTAGGGTGAGAGGCGGGGTACACCCTGGGCAGGTCGCCAGTCCACCACAGGGCCAACACAGACAAACAGCCACACACGCTCGGATAAAGCGCTATAGATAATGGATGGATGGATGGATGGATGAATGGACGAGTCTAATTTTTTTTTATGTAAAAAGTATGATGCGCACTTGTCTAAATACAAAGATTTAGGGATTTCATAGAACTAAAGCACCAACATTGGGTAAAGTGTTTATTATGAACATTAACATTAAATTGACTCCCCACAAACAAGCGCAATCGTGTTGGCAACATCTCAATATTTGTGTGTTTCTCAGTATACACAAGAACTATACGATTAGTTTCATAATGAATATAAAATTCCAGTTAAAAGAAGAGACTTTTCATGTAGTACCGGATGATTTTGTTACTCAAGGTAAAAGTTTGTACGCCTTGTTTTGTTTTTCTACTTGTTTACTATTTTACAATATTAATGAGGACGTAACCTAAACAAGGCATTAAACAAAGACAATCAAAAATAATTTTATGCATTACGTTTGTATCAGTGTTCCTGATGAAGCTGAGAACGCTCAGAACTTGATAACTAACTTTATGAAAACTACTTGTTTTGGGAAATAATTTAATTTGAATTTTTAGGTAGTCAGAAACACCAAAAAAAAAACAAAAAAAAAACAAAAACAAAACGTCATTGTATCAGATTAACATGTTTAGATGAACATTTATTTACATACATGTAAAGTTCGTGTAAGGATTAAACGGCTAAAGCGAACAATGATCTAATAGAAACATCTGAGTTCTCAAACATGCTAAATCTGTATAGCACTGTATCAGCGTAAAGCCTTAAACCTTATGATCCAGTAACTACACAAAAAACAACATAAACAGTTTGTTATTAAAAGCATAAGGAATGCTTTCTGACTTACGTCTATTCCAGGAAGTCCAGGCAGTCCAAGTTTCCCTGACTTCCCTGGGATTCCAGCTTTCCCTTTAGGCCCCTGAAGACAAAACGTCAGCGTAAAACACACAAACGTCATCGTCAGACCTCATCAGAGAAGATGCAGAATCAGGACAGTGAATTGGGACATTTATAAATGACCTGACGTAACCTTAACATAAATGTTATACATTAAACAGCAAAAGTTTATATATAGACAGACAGACTTTTTTTGAATTTTTTAAAACTTTATTATTTTAATAATTTTTTATTATGGAAACATATATAGAAAAAAACACGTGTTTGAATGAGGTCATATAACACAGGACAAATACTCACAGGTTTTCCAGGAAGTCCGGGCGGTCCTTGTTTTCCCTGCAGAGGAAGAGAAATGTAAACGGTCATTTAACACTTATTTGTTTTTCCCCACTACAGTATTCTGCTTTAACAAGTCGCTGATCTCTAGATTAGACCGTTATTCTGTCAGAGACTCTTGAAATGAATGAATGTGACAGTCGGCTTTCCCACAATTCCCTCGGTGGGAGTTTGTCCCCTTTTTTTAGATAATGATAAATCCTGGTCGCTGTCTTGGTCGAGGTAGGATTTCCCACTGACACCTAACATTAAGGAAATTCATAATCGGTGCATGTAAAAATAACTTTACATCAACAACAACAACAAAAATCGACAAGTAAAGAAAACACAAATATATGGAAAAATTATGGGATTCAGAAATCCTAATCCTAATCCATCAACACAGTACTAAACCTGAAACTGGTGAATAAATTAGAATAAAAACTAAACTAAGACTCCTGATATCTTTCAAACAAAAGCACTGGCTAAAACAAATAACACCGGCTAAATATCAAGATCTCGATATTTATACATTTTAATATAAAATATATAACATAGGAGTCCATGACATGCAGTAAGACAGTAATAAGAGACAAGTTATACTGTATATAAATATAAAAAAAAAACTTCATGTCATGATCCGATTCCATCTGAAGTTTCATATCAATTAATGAAGCACATTTACGTGCACTAATACAGTAACGAGAGTCTTAAAAAGCATGTTAGACCTAAAAAGAAAACTTTGGATATAATATAATATTTTATCAGGGCATCTCCATGTGTTAAGTATTTACAGTTACTGTATATAAACAATGTTTCAGCATCTATTAAAAGTCCTGCCTGTGTTTTAAAGTCATAAGTTTATCAAATGTGAAGTTTTTAAATTGTTTCAGGGGAATTTAAACGGTCAAGAGTGAAACTTGTCATTGTCATGGAGCTAAAAACATCTGATGGTAAAATCTAACTTTGATGTATTTTATAACATCCCATAACAAGAGGAATTGGCTAATTTCTAAATATAAATATAATAAACACCTCCCAAAACACTACCAAATGTCTTTTTTAAATGACAGTTGAGTTATTGCATCATAAAATACAAGAGCCAATCAGAATCCAGTATGCAAATGCAGACAGTGGAAATTTCATTCGAGTGCGAATATGAATCTTTAACGTACTGTAAAGAGAAGGTGAAGGGGCGGGGCATGTAGAATTTAAATTTTGTCGAATAAAATGTTCAGTGGTTTAGTATTGCGAGTTTAGTCTGACTGTATTGTGTACGACACCCACGTTCCAAAATGGCTGACTTTTTCATAATACTGTACAACTGTGATTAATGATTTGGAACAAAGGATGACACACAGGTCAGAAATATTTATATTTATAGCTGCAAACCAAATCAGGAGGTGACGTGAAACAGGGAGTAGGGGGTAGGAGGCTAGGCGTAGGGAAAAGGGGGTAACATTAGAAGGTCCTGTTTGATTTTCGAGGCTGTATGAATGAGTTCTCTGTCTGTTCCAGTCTGCCACGCTACACTGCTACTCCGCTTCCCATTTAAGCAGGCTGTGTTTTCACTGTAAACTAACCTGCGATTTCTGCAGTTTCGTACTTCTGCGACTTTTCATTCAAACACTAAATGTTCAACATTTAACATGCAATTAAGCAGCACATTATGTAGGCTGGATTAAGAGTTAATGGGAATGGTAGCCTGTAGGGGCGTAGCGATAAGACAAAAAATTTTCTACGAAACATGATACGTGGCGTGATAGTTAGGTTTGTTAGCAAACTGCGCTGCTTTGAAATAAAGCTGTGGGAAAAACCTGTGTTCATGAATACTTTCATTTAACATCCACAAAAATGTATTTAACATCAAAAAGGAAAGATAAACAGTTTCGGAAACTAATATAATTGTAATAAAAATCAAGTGAAACGTGTGTTTTTATAGTTGATCGCAATACCGATATGTCATCATACTGCTCAGCTTTAGTAATGATTTAAAATTTAGGTACTTAGAAAACTGAACAGTTTTGCAATTAAAAACTGAATACTTTTATGACTTTCTTCATTTGTTTGAAACGATTTTACAACTTTAATATTCTATAAAATTTCAAATTTACTTTAAAATTTTGCGATAAAAAAAAAAGTGTATGATTTCTCTGAAAAGTGTATTGTAGCACTGCGACAATTTATTCTGATATTGATGATAGATCATATTCCTCAGAAAATGATGATGAGGGTCACAATATAGAACATCCACACAAAGTTGGAAACTGAAAAAGCTGACAAATAAATAAAATCTGTACTCGATGTTAACACTTTAATAGTTGAAACTATTATATTGTCATGTTGCGCACCCTAATGAGTAGTCAGATGCGAGGAGAAAAATAATCAACACTAAGGCGGAAACAGGACGATGAATTTACGGTGTGATAAATGTTGCAAGCCAATATAATTTTTTATGCTTATTTTTTGAGTTTGTCACGTCACAGAATTTTAAATTGTTCTACTCATTTCTACTTTATAAATGATGTATGCGCCTTCTCGGAAATTCTGTAGCATATTTGAGTTCATGTGTAATGTACAGTACATGCAAACTAGATGTTACACCACAATGTAACATCATACTAATTTCTCATCACATCTCTAATGTATTAAATGACCCAAGCGCTCGCTATTAATCTCTCTTAAAAAAGCGTCAAGCGTGAAATACGAGACGTGTGACGTGTCGCTCGGTAGCTCCGCCCATCAGTGATGCTGGAATTACTAAGGTGTAGCGCTGCAGGTTTGAAGGCGGAGCTTTGATTTCCTGTAATAAATCCTGGATCGATTCACAACTAATCCCAGTCATGGTGCAGCGAACAAGAAGACGCGAAGTTCGGATTGAGTTTTTACTCGGACGCTGATTCGATTTCTCTAAGAATCCCTAATAATGAGTTGTACAGAATTATATCATCCCACACCAGGCGGATCATGAGTGTATAATCTAAGGTGGCAGATTATAGTTACAGACATATATATAGTTATGGGAAAACCAAGTTATTAATAAGAAATAATAAACGGGTTTTAGGCAGTTTTGAACATATTATCAAACTTGTATCAAAACTCATTAATAAATAAACAGTGGTCATAATCTGTATGCAGTTCCCTCACATCAGTGCCATCTTTCCCCTCAAGTCCCGGTGGTCCTGGAGGTCCAGGTGGCCCACGAGAACCAGGTAACTGAAACACACACAAACAGGTTTTGCTATACTTGTGAGGACCTTCCGTTGACATAATGAGTAAGTAATACAGCTAATTAACACTATGCATGCTCCTAAATCTACAACCTGAAAAAGTTAACTTTTTGGTGCTTTTATTTTATTTATTTATTTATTTTTGTTCCCTAAATAAACCAAGAAAAACCCTGTGAGGAAAAACTGAATTGTGAGGACCATCCAAATTTGAAGGATCTTGCCATCCTTGTGAGGACATTTGGTCCTTATAAGGGTATATAAACCTGCACCCCCAGACACACACATAATATAGATATATACTTCAGTCCATAATCTAATTTCATATATGTATGTATATATATTATATGTATATATATATATATATAAGGACCCTTTCACATCTATACACACTTCTCCACATGTAAGTCATGTAAATAATTTATCCGGAGATCTATCAATGTGCTTTATGGTCTTATTTTTGATTCAATTTGGAAATAAAATATAAACAGTAATTTAAAAAAATCTCTACTGTAAATACAGACTCAAGATGAATATCTCCGATAACAAGACGGTATTCATTCTGAGCGCCGGGAGGTCAGCGGTCCACACGCAGGTATTTTAGCAGCGCAGAAGCTACATTTGGAACAAAGATGGCTTTGTGAGGAGGACGCTAACCTCCCGAGCTCGGCATTCCTCAGCCGGACTTCACAAAGTTCACAGTAACGTGAAAAGAGCTCTTCATAAACAAAGCCAATGGGTCAATACTGCACAGACACACACTGCTTAACACACTCAATGTTTCAGTTTACTACAGAGTGGAAATTAATGGCGCATCCAACAACAAACAACATACAACTATCACCAGAACGAAAACACGACTAAAAATTAAGCATGTAGAATAGAGAGAGGTGAATTTTCACAATCGCGTGCTGTTCTGGAAACAGTTTAAGCCGAGATATTCAGTTTAAATGCATTTGTTGGTGTGCTGGGTCAACATCAAAAATCTAATATATCAATTATTGAATGTGTTTAGCGCCGTATAAAACACAACAAGCTTTAACATGCACAAAAGCAGCAGTTATTAAAGTGTAATGTGTTTTATTAAAGCATAATGAGAAGAGCGAGGATTTAAATGAAGCTAAATTCATCTGGGACAATGAGTTCCGTAGTCTAGAAACTGTTTTATGCCACTTATAATAAATAACTCCATTTATACATTTTATTAGCTTTAGACTTCATAGTACAATCTAGAGGTGTCCAGAGATATGTTACACAAACTGCTAAAATCATCTCTGCAAACTCCAATCATCATCTACTGTTCACAGATTTTATTCTTTCACTTCCTTTACCATGGACTATCAATCATCTGTTACTATAAAGTGCGCCAAAGTGCCGTTTCACATCATTACCTCGAGCCTATTAGAATTTAAGCAGGTCAGCGACTGGGTTAGTGCATAACCAGAAGCAAACTTCAGTCTCAACCAACATTTTTAAGACCCCCAACATGCGCGTTCTTCACCACGGACCTTCGGCATCTCTGAAAATCTACATTACCGCACCAACTCCATACACACCTGAGCGAGGGATGAAGCCAAAAGCTGGCAGAGGAAAAGAAACCCCAGAGCTGAGAACATGGCCATGGCTCTCGTCCGCTCCCTCAGCTGGAAGAAGACGAGTGGATACCCCCAGTTCCTATTAACACGCTTTCTCCACACGGACGCAGCGCTCCTGAGTGCCTTTCCCTGCTGATTCCAGATAAACCGGAGCCTCCAGCCCAAAGGGGGGAGGGATGGACGGACAGGGCGAAGGAGAGGAGAGAAAGAGGCGGAGATGGGCAGAAACCAGGGGCAGAACGAGTGGGAGGCATCGAGGAGGCCGTGAAGCCGTGTGCAGCGAATACAAAGAGTGAAACCTGAGATTGCTTTAGGCTGCTGGGCTCCAAAATATAACACATTCATAAAAACGGGAATTAAACTTGCAGATGTTTACAGCAATCCTCCGAGTTCCTCCTT
This sequence comes from Notoglanidium macrostoma, assembly GCA_030068235.1. Taxonomy (NCBI): domain Eukaryota; kingdom Metazoa; phylum Chordata; class Actinopteri; order Siluriformes; family Auchenoglanididae; genus Notoglanidium; species Notoglanidium macrostoma. The sequence goes on from JAQQZR010000015.1 coordinate 1,751,730, forward strand.
ATACGCAGGACCTTTAAAAAAGGTTTAGATTAAAGCTGAGTACACCTACACATAAATGACTAATTAGAAAACTATATATATATATATATACACATCTCAGTGGGAATACGGAGATAAAAATAGCTCTGATATCAGATTATATATTATGGTTGGATATTAGCTGGATATTAACTATGATATAGATATAAAAATGCCATTTCCTGTGTAATCTTTCCAAACAGGGTGGAACATAACAGCATGGAAATACAGATTGCTCTAGTATCACCGTGGCTGAATAACGGCCGATCCTGAAGTAGCCGTATCTCACGTATTTAAAAATGATGAAATTGAATTTTTCCTAACAGCGTGGGACAGAACAGGGTGACCAAATGTTCCATTTTTATTTTTAAAGCACTACAAATTAATTGAGTGGAAATCACACTATATAGCCAAAGGTTTGCGCACACACCTCACCATAACTCTCGTGAACAGGGGCGTTCCACCCGAGCCACGGAGGTACAGGTTTTGGGATGACCTCTCAAGCCACCAGTAATAAAGCAGTTTAGAGCCGTGTGAGGAGTTTAATTGCTGCCCTCCATGGCTCGGGTTGCCCACCCTGATCTCATTCCAGATTTATCCCCTCCTTTGCTGTTGTGACGCGTTTCTTCTGGGACGGCTTTCCACTACATTTTGGAGCGTGATTGTTCATTCAGCTACAAGAGCATTAGTGAGGTCAGGCGCTGATGTCGGGACGTCAAGGAGGCTCCAGTTCCAGATGATCCCAAAGGTCATCAGTGGGGTTGAGGACACGCGACACACTCCAACCTTAACACACCACGTCTTCATGGACAGGAACGTTGTCGTGATTCTACAGCATACAGAGACATTCTAAACAATTGTGTGCTTCCAACTTTGTGCCAGCACTTTGGAGAAGAACCACATATGGGAGTGAAGAATGCAATTCCTCTCACTACTTACATTAAATGTTGATGAACAACATTGGCATGTCTTTACCTTTCCCCTGACTGTGGAAGCGAAAGCAGGTGCTGCTTCATTCGCACGTTTCTTACAAATACCAAGGTTTGGATTTATAATAATAAATCCAATAATCGGAAAAATGCTGAATATCAGCTCTGATGACAGGGTCCATCCGTACTACATGCACACAAAGATTATTTAATTTTTTGCTCGTGAATTTCACATATTTAAATGCTGATGTTTCAGTCTGAACCAGGTTCCTCTCTCGACCCGATTCACAAGATTTCATTTGACTTTCATCCTGGATTTATCCGGCTTATTTAAGACTATTTTCATATAGTGTTTCTGGTTCTTAATATTCAGTTATTAATTGGAATTGTTTTTTTTAATAGAGAGGTGGAGAATTTGTACCATAGGCTTACTGTATATCACGCATTACACATATAAAAAAAATAGATTTCTGTTTAGGAAGTACCCATGTATCCTTCATCTAGATACCTCATCTCTCCAACAGCATTATATGAAAATAAATAAATAAAATAAAACCACGTAGCTTGCGGGTACAGGTGAGATCGAGCTTCTTTTAAATACTGACAAGAAATATTGCAAGTTTTTTACTTTGCTTGTATTTGGGGGGGAAAAAAAGTGAAATAAAAAACCAGTACATTCCAAAACAGATCAACAGGCTGCATTCACAAGAGTGGGATATTTCCCAAAAGTCCTTTTTCACTCCGTCCTCGGTCCATAAAGAGATGAGAGAAATCATCCTCATCCTGATTTACTGCCAGTTCAAGGTTTTCAGGACAATATTTGAGCATTTTTGGTAAAAATTCAAGTAACAACCTCTGAGATTTGGTAAAATTATAAGACAAAAGACTGTATGTGAATTAGGAAATAGGAAAAGTTTGTGATTCTATTTTATTGTAAACAACCGATATATGATTCAAATTTCATGAACACTTATAACCACAACATACTCTCACTAGCCACTTTATTAGGGACACCTCCACTCGTCCTGTTCACTCGTGCTCATCAATTACTTAATCAGCCAATCAAGTGGCAGCAAAGCAAGGAATAATATCAGGAGGTCAAGCGGTTCGGGTAACGTTCAAACATCAGGACGGGGGAAATTTTGGTCTCGGTGACTTGGTGCCTGACAGGCTGGTTTGAATATTTATATCTCCTGTCATTTTTACATACAACTACTTACGGAGTTTATACAGAATGCTAATGTGGGTGGAAACGTCTTGTTGATACAAAAGGTCAGAGGAGAACAGCCAGGCTACAGTAATTCAAACAACCACTCTTTACACAGGTTCCACTCCCATCAGCCAAGGTCAGGAATCTGAAGCTACACTGGGCACGGGCTAACCCGCACTGGATGGTAGAAGACTGGAACAAGGTCATCTGGTGCAACAAGCAAATGGCAGGGTCGGAATTTGGCATCAGCAGCATGAATCCATGCAGCCAACCTGCTTTGTGTCAGGCTGGTGGGGGTAGAACAGTAGTGTGGGGAAAGTTTTCTTGGAACATGCAATAATGGCTACTTCTAGTATGATACTTCCATGCGCTATGTCACAAAGCCGTCTCAAGCCGGTTCCATGAACGGGACTTTGGGCTCAGTCTACTTCAGTAGCCTCGCAGTTCACCAGAGATATTTCGAGAGCAGTCAGCATTAGCAGGGCGTTCATAATAAAGTGGCCAGTGAGTGTATTTTTGATTCAAATAAGCCGTTTCCATTTCTGAGATTTTTTTATAGGAACTGTTTTCACTTCTTAAAGAAAAGATTTAAACCTGTTTAATTTTTCCACGTTTAAGTGCCATGTTGCACATCTTCGTGTGAGGATCAAACAGTAACTTAAAAAGAAAAAAAAAAAATGCTGCACGTGTTCAAAAAACTTGACTGGCAGAATATTGTCTCTACTGATTCAGCGCATTGAATCACAGGAAACAAGAGATCAGTGCACGGAATCCATTATGAAGAATCGTTATCGAGTTCGTACGATATGCGCTTTGTTTCTGATCGCGTCCTTCATCGTGGTCCCGATAAACAAGTTCTAATTATAACTTATCATGTTCGGCGATCTTCTAGATACATGTTCCTTCTGTTTTAACAACATTCCCAAATCCAAATAATTTAATCACAACAAAAAAACAAGCAGAAAAGTTTTTCAGGATCAATTTGCCCAAGATAGAACATCTCCATATACAGGTAGCCCTGCTTTTCTGAAACTCACATTTACATCTTTTACCTTAACAGACAAACAGAAAAGAAGGATTAAATTCATCCTTTCTTCAAAGAACAGATTTCACATTTGTCGATTTTGATTTCGAGTTCATCACATTCAGTCTCGCATGTTCCTCGTTTTTTTTTCAAAATTATCGTCCCTATCTAGATACTAATTCGTCCGGAGTTTTTTTTTTAAGGATCCCCGCCACTGGGCTCGGTGTCCATCAGCTCACATGAGTCCATGCCGTTTGATTTCTCTCCATCTTTTGCGTCCAAATTAAAATGTTTCTCCAGCGAGCTTGTGGAAGATGTGTCTCCTGTAGGTTTCATATGATCAGAAATTCCTAAACCGGCACTATCCTTGGTTCTGGCAAGTTTCCCTGCCCGTTCAGAGTGCGGTGAGGACTTTAAGCTGTGTTTGGGGCTTTCAGAGACTTGCTTTCCCAAACTCTCTCCTTTCTGAGATGATGAGATGGTTTTGGTTTCTTCATCGTCCTTGACTTGGGTCATGTCCTGATCGGATTTGCTCTCAACGGGTTTAATCTGATTTTCTTCTTCGTCGCTTTTAACGGTGCTCGTTTCACTGCCCGAGAGGTCCATCTCGCCGTTATCGACATGGTTGCCGTTGTTCAGAGGTAACGGATCCGCTGAAGCAACTTCATCTCTTGGTTCTGGGTCAACCGATGAACCTTCGCAGCGTATCTCCTCGTCTTCATCTCGCTTCTCCCCATCTTTCTTGTTTCTACTCGGCGAGTCCTGCCTCTTCGCCTCCGCTTTCTTCTTGAAGCGTTTCTGGATTCTCCTCGGACACCAGACGAACTTGTCCTTGGGCTCGAAGTGCTGGAAGGCGTAGCAGATCAGCTCGCGGCGTTTGCATTTGTTGAGCACGGCGAACAGGAAATAGTCGAGCACGCTGCGCTTGACGCTGCTCAGGTTCTTCTTCACCAGCGTCTCCTCCAGGAAGAAGTGCACCAGCGGAGCTTGGTAATGCTCGAAGCCGAGCTCGCCCAGACACTTCAGGATGCGCGTGAGCCGCAGGTTGTTGTGGACGTTCCTGAACACATCACAAAGTGTGTTACTGTTACTCCACAGCAATTTGCCAACAATTACACTTTTGCATTAAGTAACAAATTACACAAGATTAGCAATTTATGGTTATGTAGATATTATTGTGCAGACTCCTCATCAAAAAGAAATGATTTTATAAACAAGGCACTGGTCGGTATTAAGAGGTTCTCAGATATGTGGGCGGGGCCTCGCCGAATCCCAGTGCTGATTAGAAGTGGCTTAATGCGTGTTGCTGATTCGTATCTGCTCCATTACTGGACATCATAAGAATCGCTAGCTTCTTAAGATCAGTAATGAAAATAATCATGCAATAATCAGGCCAAATTCATAATTACACACTTCTAGGAAAACAAAATAGACTGCAGAAAAATTCGTCACTACAAGAATTTGAGGTTTCTAAATGTGAATCGCGAAATATTCAGTGATCTGAAGACAAGTTCACTTGTTAGTTATAAATACCGCTTCCTGTTTCCGAGTGTGTGCGCGCGCTTGTGTTTGTGTGCACACAGCATGACTCACCGCTCCAGATTAGCGAAGCGTTCCCTCCAGTTCTCTGCACGCCTCACCTCGCCGGTTTCTCTGTCCGTCAGCTGGATGCCATAAAAACCCAGCATGAGCTTGTAAGACTCGACCAGACGCCTTTTTGCCTCTTCGCTTTCTCGAATTGCCTGCAGAGAAAGCAGACACACACTTACACACTACAAGAGCACAACACACTGCTTACGGCCGGATCCAAAAGTGTAAATCCTCCTTCCAGAAACTTTTATTATATTAGTTAGGACACCATTTGTCCAATTTTGTCAGATGATATTTCTCATATCTTACCTTTCAGGATACATTTATTTTGTTTACAGACTGAAAGCTCAGACTTTTGGGCAATTTAAAAATTCACTCAGAGTTTGTCGGCACTGTGATGTCAGAGACTGTGGGAGTTTGTCGGCACTGTGATGTCAGAGACTGTGGGAGTTTGTCGGCATTGTGTAGTTGGGTATCGTTTGAATGGAGTCACGTGATGAGCTGTGCGTGAATGATTCACGTCTTTATTCTCACCTGGATTTCCTTCTTGGTCAGCTCTGTAGCCAGGTAATTCACTCCCGGCTCACGCAGAGGAAACAACCTGCAACACAGACGTCATAATTAGCTCATAATTATAATTACAGGTCTGTAGATTTCCCGAATCAACCCGACGTGTTTAAGACGCTTAGTGACGAGACGAGCGGAAACTGCTGGAAATAAAAAATAAATCAGACATAAAACCGCATCATCTAAACCCTTGTTAATCTGTTAAGGTTTATGTGCATCTGTTCTCACCACTGAATGTACGAATGAACTCGTTCCAGTCTTTTATAATCCAGTTTCCACTCGCTGTGAAACGTCTCGATGGACACGTCTGAAACACGAAGACGGGAAAAAACATGAGACGCGTCACCTGAATAACCGCTTAAGAAATTCACTTCTCGTTATTCACAAACATTTCCAGTTAATTCATTAATGAACACAGATTATTTACAGTTTTTGATCCATGATGAAGCTCTCAACGTTAATTAGCATTTATTATTCATTAGAGCAAAGCAGAAGAGACGCGCACCGTCAGGAGACGACTTTATTTCGTTTAGATAAAACTTTAAATTCGGCATCCTGTCATCTGTACAGTCTTCATCGATGATGTTCTGAGGAGAGATGAGAGGAGAAAGTACAGGCAAGTGAACTTTTCATATTGGATGCAGCTTGTCAGCAAAAAAAACCCTTTTCTGACCAAATTCTTCACTCTTCTTAATATCAACTCTTAATTTTGGATCATGTCGCGCGTCCTTCATTCACGTCCCCGTGCATGAGCTGTTACTATAGAAACAATAAGATATAAGAAGGAGTGCATGAATTTAAACCTCGCAGCTCGGCACTCACCGGATAGCCGTGTCTGTAGTTCTGCATGTCTTTGGCCGCCCGGAGATTTCTCGAGGAGGAATTGGACCACTGTATGAAAAATAATAGAGAAGAAAATTAAGCTCTAATATTTAAATAGGAAACTAGTAATGAGGTCAGGATGAGCCGCTGCATTCAGGCTAACAGGATTACTCTGTGTCGAGATGTATTTTTTTTATATATTGTGATTATTTCCTCACCTTCTAATCACCAGGGTTCACAACATTCCTACTTTATTTTGAGAATAAGCATTAGCTCACTGCTGAAACTGAGATTTTCCAGCCAGCTGTCGCCTTCCAAATCAGACAGATTTTGGGCCATGGGGCAAAAATCTCTGTCCAGAAATACCCAGCAGGCTCCTTCCAAATGGAACATGGGGGAGGGACATGATCTGGCGTGTCAAATATGCAATTATATCACAGAGCTGATTAGGAATCCACGGCTATCTAAATATAAGCGATTAAAAATAAATCATGCTCGAAGTTGTCGCATTCAGACATTTCTCTGCGAGTCGTTCTCCACGCTGGAATTTCTGTACTGGATTGTGTCTGTACTAACGCACTTAACCAGCACGCCGTACTTTATTCCATTATATTACTCTTTTTAGCCGAGTACAGTGTTAGAGTCAACTCGGGTCGCAGGCTACATGATAATTTTGTCTTTCACGATGGTCACCATGTCAGATTAGACAATCACAGTGCTATAAATACTTGCCTGGTAACACTACAGGTTCGACCCTGACCAGTCACCGTTCACGTCCTCACGTGTCATTTGGGAGGAGGGTCAAAAAACTGTCAATCATAACTACAGAAGGAATGTCGAGGAACTCGTCGTAGTTGTCGTCAGACTAGGCGAGAAAATACAAAAAAAATCGGACGCGTCGTGGAGCGTCCCAGACGCCACATCCTTGTTATTCAGTCATGCTACACTATAAGGCTCGGTCGTCAGTCCCGATGTTCGGGCCTGGTGTGGGAAATTTTTCAGCCACGACAAAACCGTTTCAAAATCGGGCCATTTTGTGTAGTGTGATCCTCAAGATGAAAAAAGAACAGTCACAAATATTCATATAACATAGAAGTGCATCAATTCTGACGCATGCATTCGATCTACAAACCAGAGGCTGTATTAGACTGAAAATAGCATACAATTCGAGCCATATATACATTATATGAATATGAATTGGACCAATATAAACGCATATAAAACTGTAGTGTTTTTTATAATGTGTTAACCAAAGCTTCCAGGATTCCCCGGATCCGTATGGAACGATATATTAATCTCGGATATCGATATCGTATCGAAAAATGGCCCCATTGTATCGCTGCATCCTGAATAACGCGTGCTGTAACTGCGACAGTCTGCATTACTGCCGTCGCTTATTCATATACTCTTTGTTACACATAAAATGTTAGAAAAAAACAACTCAAATCATAATACATAAATCAATCCGGCTTGTTTTCGTTAAAAAAATCCCAGACTAACAACCTCCTACTACCGATAAAATATTTTTTTCATTAAAAAAAAAATCCCCAATCGTTTTCCGCCGTATCCCAGATATTGCGCTATGATTGGCTTAAAATCTCCCACCTCCAGCACAAGTTCGAACGCGGACCAATCAGAGCGCAACATCAGGATCGAGCGACCAATCAGAGCTCGGAAGGCGGGCCGTTTCGGAAAACAGGTGGAGGAGTGCACAACAGCAGAGGGTGCACCAGCTTATTAATACAAACACAAGGCACAACATAAATAAACAAAAAAATAAATACAAATTACACGGAAGCAGTACATACAAAGCCGGCCTTTGCTTTCTTATTTTTGTCCGGACACGCGCGCCGTGTAGCGTTCTCTGTGCCCAAATCGTCTCCGTCGCTCTCGGTGTCCCAGGTGGAGTCGTACTCGCACACCAAGTCGTCCTCCATCCTCTTTCTCTTTCTCTCTCTCTCTCTCACACACACACACACACACACACACACACACACCGCTACACTGTTAGAAACACCTTAAATGCAGCAGGGATAAAAAAAAAAATTTAAAGCAAACACCATTCCCTAAAGATCCTGAAAGTTGGCTCGGCTGTGATGCTCCAGCTAGCTAGCTCGCCGGCTAATCTAAACAGTAACGCCTACATCCTGATTGCGTCATCAACAATACCGGAAGTCATTTTGAATGCCTTTTTTTTTTTTTTTTTTTTTTAGTCGTACAAAAAAATACAAATACACGAGGAATACAGGAGATATCAGGATTAAAAAAAGAAGAGAGAGAAAAAAGAAAAAGCGAAGTACATACACATTGCAAATAATCATAGTTTCAAATAAAAGTTTAATTTCATTCTCGAACTGGTGAATATTGAGTTCCGTTTCAGACCATTTGCATTTATGGATATAAAACTTGCCATGTAAGATAAGAAGATTTAAAATGAAAGCAGGACTTCTGTCCATGTAATTTTTCCCCATAAAAAAATTATAACATCTCCATCCATCCGTTATCTAAACCGCTTATCCATCAGGGTCGCAGGGAAGCTGGAGTCAACCCCAGCTAAGTTCAGGCAGCAGGAGGAGTTCACCCTGGGCAGGTCACCAGTCCATCACAGGGCTAACACAGAGATTAACAACCACTCACACTCACATTCACACTATAAGCAGTTTAGTGTAATGATGCATTTGAGCCAACAAATGTTTAAGTGTTTTTAAGTAATGCAATTGAAAAAAAAACTCATTTTGTAGTCCACTTCCGCTTTAATAGCTGAAGAAGTACCTCAGGAAGCATAAACCATCAGATATCGCTTTCTCACCCAGGCATTATCCCAGTACCAGAGAATGAGCAATACAAAGTATTACAAAACTACTCTCGTAATATCAATAAATTTCAAATACCTGAGAATATAAAAAGGGGGAATTTGTGATGTTTACACTTAAAAAGCAAACACAGACATTTCAAATGAATAATTGGAGACTGTTTGCTGTTTGGGTTCGGGTTAATTACAGACATATCAACTGCAATTACTGCCATCCCTCCAGCAAATTACCTGTTTGTCCTTTCAAATAATTCGCTAAATCTATCCATCCATCCATCCATCTAGTTTGTTTTTCCTACTCAGTTAATCACCCACTCACACATCTGAAAAATCATATATCCATACTTTTAATTAATTTGCTAATCCTGTTATCATTCAGTTAAACATCCACCCATCCATCTACAACTCCACCTATCCATCCCTTCTACTGGCAACCCATCCATGCACCCATTCACTTAATATGCTCAACAATTCATTCAGTTAAACATTCACCCATCCATCCATCTATCCATCCATCCATCCATCTATTTTAAATCCATCTATCTGTCCATCCATCTGTCCATCCCTTCCATCCATCCATGCAGTTTATTTGTTAATCCATCCATCCAACTAAAAATCCATCCATGTGTCCAACTATTCATTCAGCTGATCACCCCTACATCCATCCATAAAATCAGCTGTCCATTCTTTCATATATTTAGCTAATCCTCTGCTCCTATTACTCAGTTTCAACATCCATCCATCCATCCATCCATCCATTCAATTAACAATCTATGCATCCTTTCATCCATAATATTATCCATATTGATCTATCCATTCATCCATTTGCCATTTGACCATCCATCCATCCATCCATCCAATTAAAAATCCATGCATCAATTGGTTGACCAGCTCACCCACCCGTGCAGCAATCCATCTATCCAACCATTTATTCAGTTTATTAGTTAATCCATGCATCATTTCATCTATCGATCAGTCCATCCATCTATGTGGTAAATTAGCTATTCATCCTTTTATAATCCACCCATCCAATCATTTAAGTAAACAACCATCCATCCAGTAAAAATCCTTGAATCCTCTCAGCTGTCCTCTTGATCCATCCATATCCATCCACCCTTTCCATCCATTATCTATAGCGCTTTATCTGTCTGGGTGACGGGGAAGCTGGAGCCAATCCCAGCATCTTGGGGCGAGAGGCGGGGTACACCCTGGGCAGGTCGCCAGTCCACCACAGGGGCAACACAGACAAACAGCCACACGCTCGCATTCACAATTTATGGGCAATTTAGAGTAGCCAGTTGACCTAATCTGCATGTCTTTGGACTGTGGGAGGAAACCCACATGCACGGGGAGAACATGCAAACTCCGCATAGAAAGGCACCCTGGGTGACCCGGGGATCGAACCCAGGACCGTCTTGCTATGAGGCGACAGTGCTAACCACTGCACCACCTTGCCGCCCATCCACCTTTTCATCCATCCATTAAAGTGGTTAATACTTTACAGACTGTAAATGCTCTTAATGTTCTTTCTTCCTGTGTGTGTGTTTGTGTGTGTGTGTGTGTGAGAGAGAGAGAGAGAGAGAGAGAGAGAGAGCAACCCAGAATCCACTTGATTAAAAAAAGACCCATAAATACGTTTACTGTCTGTGTCATTGCACTGCTCTAACTGTCAGCCGGTGTTTGACCGATTTGGGCGCCAGACTGTTTCTGACCCCGCCATTACACTCCAATGGGAGTGTGTAAGACCGTATCCATGGTGATGAATTAACCAATCCAATGAGAAATGGTTCATATGTCATTTGCTGGAGCATCGGATCGTGGCCTCCTCTCTCTCCCACAGGGATGAGACACATTAAGGAACCGGCACTGAGTCTTATTGCAGAGAGGATTGCAGCACAACCCACTATTTCACTTCTTAGTAATATCTCTTCATTCATTGTTGCATCAAGAAAATAGGTTAGAAAATAAATGCACACGATTTTCCATTAATGCCAAATGTAGTTAATTAGACAAGACATGTTTAGTACCCTAGTTTTGGACTCGAGTTACGAGGCTAATATTGGTAATGTTGCTTAATAGCTAGCAGTTTAGCACTGTGCACCTTGCATGCCAAAAATTGTAAAAATCTTCAAAATCTATCTACAGCTGTTTTTTAAGCGCTGTGACATCATTTTGTCCACCTTCGTAGATAACAGTATGTCAGAACGTCTTTGAGACGCTGCACGAAGCTGTTTGAGGGAATATAGTTGAATATATATAACAAATGATTAAAAAGGTCATTATGACTGTAAATATCTGTGGACATTTTAGTCATTTCAAGCTTGAAATTGTCTTGTAGTGACATCATTTTATTTTATGTTATGTATATTATGTTTTAGGTTTTTATTGATCTTGTAAAAATGTCTAGAAACAATTCTATATTTGTTAATATTTAATAAATTCATCTGTATGTAGATTGTGTGTGTGTGTGTGTGTGTGTGTGTGTGTGTGTGTGTGCGCAAATTTCTGTTTAATTGGATGGTGATATAAGGTGTCTCTGTTTCTCACATGCACACACATACACAAACACACACAGACACACACATACACACAAACGCACAAACGCACACATGTATCACCATCAGTGGATAAAAATAGCTGTGACCATGGAGGGAGTATGAAGTTAAATGGCCCCCAGTATTGAGTTGCTATTTTTGGAGCCGGTTACTGTGGTAACTGCACAGGAATCGGTTTTTAACTCCGCCGCAGCTGGGCATCTTCCAGCTCATTTTCTCCTCAGAGTGACATCAAGTCAACGAACGCTCGCAGTAGGAAACCATCCTGTTCCCTTCCAATACGTCTGTGAATTCAGGGAACAGGTCGTGGTTTGAAACATGACCTTACAATTTGCTTAAAACATTGATGTGTGTGTGTGTGTGTGTGTGTGCATGAATGTGATTTGGCATTTAAAGGTTGATGTTCGAAGTCTGTAGACCACTATAATGTTCACATTATGTGGCTTTAGAGTTGTGAGAGCATAGGTGAGCTCTTTCTCCTCAAGTTTCTGACTTCTTTTGTTTCCATGGCAACAACTAGCATCGCTAACAGTGATGTCATTATTATTATGTCCATTGTTGTTCAAATGTCTCTCCACTGGAAAAGGAGAACGCCTTCATTCTAATGACACAAAGGAGCTCGGATCCTAGAACACAATACTGGGTGTTAATCCGTATTTCCTGGATCGATTAAGATTTTCCAAATCAGTTGGAGTTTTGCAGATCAATTTGATTTTTTTCAGCTCTAATAAAGTTTTTCTAGATTGACTTGATGATCAAGCTAAATTTCCCTGATGAATTTTTTTTTTCTCAGTATAAATTGCGTTTTCCCAGATCAAATAAAAAAAATTTCCCAAACTGAATTTCATTTCCCAGCACAAATAGAGTTTTCCCAGGTGGAATGAAGTTTTTCCAGATGGATTTTATTTTCCCAGATCAAGCTCAGATTCCTTGACCAAATTAACGGTTTCCATGTAAACCGGTGGTGCGGTGGTTAGCACTGTCGCCTCACAGCAAGAAGGTCCTGGGTTCGATCCCCGGGTCACCCAGGGTGCCTTTCTGTATGGAGTTTGCATGTTTTTGTCATATCTATAGAGGACGGCTCGAGGTTGCTTAAAAAGCAACATGATATCAGAGCATTCTGAGGTTGTAAATATAGTTTCAGCTCCTGATGTATTTGCTGCATGATACAGAGTGTCCTTTAATTCAATACTGCTGTTCAAATGGAATTTCTACTGATTTACCGTCCATACAATACCGATAGACAGACAGACAGAGGAAGGGATGAATAGATATGAGCAATAGCGGTGTTTGTCAATGAGGCTGATGGTATTTAATGACCATCAATAGTTATCATTATTATTATTATTATTATTGTGCTGTAATGTTGGCTCTTACTGATCGGTTGTAACTAAAGCCTGTAAATGCAGTGTGTTACTCCGTACTGTCTGTGCTCCTTCGTCTCCAGTGATGAAGTTATGATCAGTCAGGATGATCTGTCCTTCTCTGGGGAAAATTCAACACAGATTGGCTACAGATAACACTTTCAGTAATGCCATGTTTCATTTTATTCTAATACTGCTGTGTATCAAACATTCAGTATAATGTTGCTGTGAAGTGTTCTTGTGAAATGCAGTGTAGTTCTGTGTTGTGTTAAACATTTAGTATTAATTGGTCATTGAAAAACGTTTTACTGTTGAGAAGAGCTAGGCCACACCTCCTTCACCGAGGTAGATAAGGTAAATAAGGTAGACAAGCCACGCCTCCTTTCTGAAACTAACAGGTAGACAAGCCACGCCTCCATTATTGGGACTCAGAAGCACACAGCCACACCTCCTTCACTTACCCTAACACGTTTGGAAGCCCCGCCTTCTTCATTGTTTTTCGTAACGTAAAAACATTTTTGCTATGTCTTACTGCTCCTGATTTATGTATTTCATGATTTTTGCATTCAGGTTTTCAAAATGAACCAAAACTATCTGGTGGAAAACAACTTTAGATACCTTCACAGTAGCGCAAGGGGCGGAGCCATCGAAATGACGCTGCAGCTTGAAATGTTCAAGATGGCTAACGCACGTTATATGAGTGCTTAATGTGAGATGTGTTGAGTGGGACACTTTTAATGCTGATGTAGTCTGACAGCATACACCCACCCACATGCGCACACACACACACACACACACACAAATCTCAGAGGAACCATTTCAGATTTATAAGGAAATAAATTCAGGAATCGAATGTACACAACGTTCCCCTCATCACATTTCTAGCCAGACCATCTTTTCAGTCAGAGTTAATTTTTTTTTACTGTCCTCAAAATAACAAAATATTTCTGCATAAACATGTGAATAAAATCGACATCAAAATGCATTATGCAAATCAAATGTGAACGACTTCACCCATCAAATTCACTTCTAACGTAAAACCTCCAGCTACGAGCTAAAGCTTCAGACGTTACATGTCATGGCTGATCGCGTTGCACTTTCTCTGTAACATGACAAGATGCGGTTTTTACCTTTTTTTGTCCTATTAACTTCATCAGAACATCAGGGTATGACTGGAGCTGCTGTAATGCAAGAGGACCTTCAACAACGTTAAATGTAAATATAATCAGATAAAAAGTATAACGTGTTCTTCTTTAATAACAAAAATGTGTATTCATTGGCAAATCACAGCGGTTTAAGTAGAATAAAACAAGAATATAATACAATAACAGATTTCTAGTGAAAAATCATGAATATAATCAAATTGAAGTAAGACTGTGATGAAATAAATACAGACTAAGTTTATAAAATTTGCATTATTTTAAATTTTCATTAAAACTTGAAATTTTGCTGGGTCTTTCAATAGAAAAAAAATCTGCCAATTCATTAAAAGTCCATTTCAAGCTAGAAATTGGTGTAGTAATCCTATATTGGTTTTATTAATATCTCACAATGAGAAATATGATATGAATTACGCTCTTTTTTACTTGGTAGTCGTCTTTGCATCCCAGTGTATCCTTTATAGTGGCTTTGGAGTAAAGAATTTTGGGGAACTATCCACGTCATGCATTGAACATATACAAATAAAAAGTCTTTATTTGAACTTTTATAATAAATAAAATGGTATTAAAGAATTCATAAAAGATGAACTTTAGTAAATCAGTAAGATTTGCACAGTGTGAGTGTGTGTTTATCGTCTTTATGAAAACTTTAATAAGAAATACAGCTCACGTTACATAAGCATTATATAAACATTAAGAACATGGTGGGGAATTACCCATAATGCACTGGAGCCACTCAGATTATATAATCAGGAGCGCCATTAATATAACCATTTTGGTTAGTTCTACAAACTTTTTGAATGATTTTTTTTTTCACTTAAAAATATCCAGCAATAAACAAACAAACGAACATTAATAAATGTGATATGTTTACTAATTTATTGTATTACTGTATGATTAACATATTGTGGTGGAGAAAATACAAATAGGCCTGATATTTAGTAGACTTTAAATCCCCCCCCGTTTCCATGGCAACACACAGATATGGTATTTTGTGGTGAGGAACAAAGAGAGAGAGAGAGAGAGAGAGAGAGAGAGAGAGGTTTTCTTTTTCACTTTGGCCAGGTTATCCGAGCTCTGAGCTTCGATGAAAGTGGACTTTAATTCAGCTAGATTTTGGCTTTTGTCTGGACTTTTCACTTTCTTTTGTACAGCTGCTGCCTTTTTCTGAAAGTCGTCCTTTAAAGAATCTCCATTGTATTGAAAAAGGTGTGCTATTTATGCTAATGCCTTTAGCGCCCAGCGCTAGCCATAAGTCACTTCTAGATTAAAGCCGGTGTGGTGGGAGGGACGGGAGCGCTGCGCTCCTTGTCTTGTCTTGGATATGTGCTCTAATAAGGATGTTCAACATTGTTGATCTGAAAGGAAATAAACAAAACACAATTAATCTGATAAAAATTACAATTGCTACAGCAGTTAGCAAGTGACATTTGTGTGTACTGTGTAGATGTAATAAGAAGCGTATCATGTCAGACTTACTTATAGATATCTTGCTGAAGACCTGCAGCAGCCATTATTTAAAGCTTCTTGTGTAACTGAAAGAGTTACATCATGTTGCAGAGCGCGACTCGACTGCAGCGCAGACATCATAAGCAGCGGCGTGGTTCAGCGCAAAGAAATGGATTCACTATGACTAATACACCGAACTCGTACTCATACTCATACTCTCACCACGTCCTAACATCCAGCTCCCTCTTTTCCCTCCATTTTTGATTTCCCCTCTCCTAGTTCTCCCAGGTCTCCTAGTTCTCTTGATTTTGCAAATCATATTGTATGTAGAATGCATTTTGTTTTAGATCTATCAGTGTCCTGCACGAGAGTCTTCAGATCAGAGCAGCTTTTTTTTGATAATTTCAAGAAATAGAAAATAAAGAGATGCTGGTCAGGGAACGTCTGTTTATAGCTGCTGGGTTTCACAGATGTTCTAGAGCATGAAAACGAATATTAACATTGTCACTGGAAACAGATAAAACTGTGCAACTTGTTGTTGTATAAGAGGAATAAAACACTTTGACATGTTATAGCTCCTGGCGCTATATCACACCTGCTTATTGAAAATAGACATAAGTTAACTGGAAGTCGGACATTTTAGCCAGCTTTGGAGCTCTATTTTTGGCTGAAGTGGACCTCGGACACTGCCACTGAGCACATTATATATCAATCGATCATTTTCACATTAACTGGCCGGCCTCGGCGTACTCTCCTGGGCTTTTCCTCTCGCCTCACCCTTATTGTATGCGAGAAGCACGCAGCAGTAGCTACCACTACTAGTACTAGTTTGGAAGCTGAGTGCATGACAGTGAGTTGAGGTAATTAGATCCCATAAGACTCGGAAACACAAGAGGAACTGTCTCTTGTTTCTCTCTTTCTTACTCACTCGCCCACTTTAGATTTATCACCTCTCTATCTGTCTGCCTGTCTGTCCGTCTATCTCCTTTTCTCTCTCTCTCTCTTTCTTAGCCATAAATCAAGTCACTCACTGTCTCTGTGTCTCTCTCAGTCTCTCCTAATGTCTCTCTGAGTGTCTTACTCAGTGACTCTCATTCTTTCTCAATGTCTGTCTGTCTCAGTCCCTCTCAGAGTCTCTCTTACTGTCCCTCTCTGTCTCTCTTAGTGTCTCTTTCTCTCTTTCACTCTCAGTATCTCTCTCTTTGTCTCTCTCTGTGTTGCTGTCTCTCTCAGTGATTTTCTCTCACTGTTTTCTCTCCTGTGTCATTGTCTCGGTATCTCTCAGTGTCTTTCTCTCACAGAAACACTCATTCAGTGTCTCTGTCTGTTTCTCTCTCTCTCTGTCTTTCTCTTTTCTTTTGTTTCTCAGATACTTTGATTGTTTCCTTTTAAATGCTTAGACCTCAGTCTCCTAACACTGTAGTAAAATTATAATTACTATTGTTACTCCAAACAAATCCACAAAATAAATAACATTCTCTAAGATTCTCTAATATATCTAGTTCTAAACACTTACGCAATATTGCATCTCCTCGTTTCTTCCTTTCTTTAGGATTTCATCTCTCTCAAATGAGTTTCATTTGCTAATCTTTCATGTATTGCCTGCTGAGCATTTATAAATCTCTCTTGAGCTGAGAGGAGATGATCCTTAGGTGATCCTTTTTAATCCCTACACACTACTGTGATCACTGAACGACATGACGTTTCTGCTTATGTCTTAAAGCAAATGTTTGGTGCAAAATGTACACAGTTTTCTCCCAAACACTCCCACACACTCCAAAACACTCCCACACACTCGGCCATGCTCCCAAACAATCCCACACGTTCCCAAACATTCCCACACGCTCGGCTACGCTCCCAAACACTCCCATGCACTCCAAAACACTCCCACACGCTCGGCCATTCTCCCAAACACTCCCACATGCACCCAAACACTTCCACAGGCTCGGCCACACTCCCAAACATTCCCACACGCTCCCAAACACTTCCACAGGCTCGGCCACACTCCCAAACACTCCCACACGCTCCCAAACACTTCCACAGGCTCGGCCACACTCCCAAACACTCCCACACGCTCCTAAATACTCCCACATGTTCGACCATGATGCCAAACACTGCCCCACACTCCCAAATACTCCTACATACTGTACACTGCTTACTGATCTGTTGGTGTTTTTAAAGAGCAGCAGTCGCCGTGTGCTGGGTTTGGTGACTGTTTGCAGGTGGATGTCTTTTTGATGGACTGTTTGTGAGCTTTAATGACACTTTGATCCGCCTCGCTGTCTCCTCCTGCACACCACTGAAATCTTATTTTCACCGCTTTATGGCTCCATCTCTCTCTCTCAAGAGGAACAGAGCGGCACAAATTGATGGATCTGCTCGTTAGTGTAGTGTTGTTTCTCTGTTAATGGCTGTGATGTATTCAGTAAGTCCAGAGCAGGGTGCAGTAGACACACAGGATGGGGTATTCTAATAAATAAGGAATAAAATACTCTATCTTGAGATGTTATAGTAAAATAATCAATTTAATAAAGAAGCGTTACTGTTACATCAATGAACTTGATTATTCTCCTATAATAGCACATCCCAAAGTGGTTTATTCCTCTTATACCACAGTACCTCATACCTTTGTATCTGGCTATTGTTATATTCATTGTTGTGGAACATGAAACAAGTTAGTTCCAGCTTTTTTTTTTTTTTTTTTTTTTACAATATAGCAGCTATAAAAAGCCATTCCCTCATCAGTCTTTATGTACTTTATTCTGTCTCCTGAAGTTAATAAGGCAACAAAAATACCCTGGCAGCTTGTTTAAAATAAAGTGTAGCCTCTTCAGTCTTGAAAATGGCAGAAAATTTTAAGTTGCATCTTTAACTCTGACTGTTACAAAGTGCTGACAATGGAGACTTCTTCCATAAATGAAAAATGAACATCTCTTTACTGAAAACTTCAGCATATCAACAATTATATTTTAAACATTTTTTAAAAAGTTTAAAAAGTTGAAATACTCCCAAATGTTGCTGAACACTCCCACACACGCAGCCATGCTCCCAAACACTCCCACACACTCACACATGCTGCCAAACACTCACACATGCTGCCAAACACTCCCACACACTCAGCCATGCTCCCAAACACTCCCACACACTCACACATGCTGCCAAACACTCCCACACA
>JAQQZR010000015.1:1784345-1786845 GCA_030068235.1 Notoglanidium macrostoma
GTGGTGGACTGGCGACCTGCCCAGGGTGTACCCCGCCTCTCACCCCAAGATGCTGGGATTGGCTCCAGCTTCCCCGTAACCCAGACGCATAAAGCGCTATAGATGATGGATGGATGGATGGATGGATGGATGGATGGACGGGTCTAAGTTTTATATATGTAAAAAGTATGATGTGCACTTGTCTAAATACAAAGATTTAGGGATTTGATGGAACTACAGCAATGGGTAAAGTGTTTATTATGAACATTAACATTAAATTGACTCCCCACAAACAAGCGCTATCTTCTTGGCAACATTTCAATATTTGTGTGTTTCTCAGTATACAAGAACTATACGATTAGTTTCATAATGAATATGAAATTCCAGTTAAAAGAAGAGAATTTTCATGTATGGATGATTTTGTTACTCAAGGTACCTTCTTCTGACTTTTGTGAGGTTAAACTCAGCCTCATCAATGTAAATAAACTCATGTGGGATTTCCTCAGCATCTATTTGCAACAGTCTCCGAAATACAGTAAAATACAGCATTGTGTAGTTCAGTATTGATGCTACAATGCTACAGTAAAGCGAACAACACTTACCTCCACATACTCATGACAAAGGTCTTTCACCCTCTTGGAATTTCTTTCAAATGGCACTCAATAAAGTTGTTTCTTTTGAACTTGATGATTAAGGATTCGGGCCGTCGTTGACAGAGAGACCTGTTGAATGTTACTGAAAACTGTGTGGTGATTGACGATGTTGCTTTGAATATCTCTAAGTCTTATTGAGTTATTGACCAAAACTATATTTATGATCGCTCTTTCTTCTTCCTGTGTGAATATAGGACCTCTTCCTCCTTGGCGTTCTCGACCCTTAATCCTATGTAGAGCAAACAAAAGACATGTAGCCTGCTGTAAAATATCACAGGAATGGGTACCAAAAAGTGCTGATGTAGAGCATACAATAACTGATTTACAGTAGACAGAAGACATGTTTTTCACCTGCGTTCTTGATGAAATGTCCGAACTACTGATGCCACTGTATAGGCCCTGTCCAGCCTCCCTCAGTGTTGGTCCATGGTTTGTCACGTGGTCGACTAGTGTAGCATGAATTTAATTTGATAAATTCTGTCCTGCCGCACTTCCAGGTCTACCTCGGCCTCTTCCTCCACTTCCTTCTCCTCCTCCACGAACTCCTCCTCTCATCCTCACTCTCACTCTTCCTCTGATGCCTTCCATTTTTGTTGGAGGCAGGTTAGCCCTCCTGTTTCCTGTTATAAACCTGACTGTGTCCACAATAGAGCCCCTAAGCATCTGCACACCTGGTGGTTGTCTTTAACTAATTGGTTCATAGGTGAGTGCTTTGAAATGGCAAGGAAGTGACATCATGATATATCTCTGTGTCTAATGTATATAAGTGTGTTTAGTGGTTTGCAAAAAGTGTGAGGCTGACAATGTGCAAATCTGGGCTGAGGTTTTGTTCCTTGAGTTTAAGGTTTTGCTAACTGTTGAATACTTTTGGTTTTAGTCCTTTAAACAACCGAAAAAAAAAACCCCTGTAATATCAGAGTATTGGAAGCGTAGTGCGTGTTTTGGCCTAGAGGGGGTGCTCATGCACTGTCATTTGCATCTAGGTCGCTTCAATCTGATTTTGGCCGCCATGAGAAAGAAAACTTGAAGCTCCAGACTCTTCAACTGAAACACTGCTCTCTCACTTTCATCCACATTTTCTCTTCCTTTCAAGAGCATCACTTTTTATTCACTGTTGTCTGAAGCGCAGCTTTATAGAGAGGTCCCTATATAATTATCTCTCGCTCTTTTTCTCACAAACACACACACACACAGTATATAAGCATGCATATCCAAAACAACAAGCTAGTTTTTTTCATGCTAACCCATAACAGCCCACAAAAACACTGTGTACATTCAAATAATAAGTGAACACGAGTACACATCCATACCCACATGCACACACTACACATCCTACTGTCTCTCACACACACACACACACGCACATATGCACAATAAAATGCTCATGAAAACACATTTACCAGCATATATATGAGGATATTAGGGATGGAACCAAATATGAAAAGATTTATTTGTTCATTTGAGTGCTTACACTCGTCAGATTTGGCATTCATGAAAATAGCGTTAATTCAGAAAACAAACGTCTGTATGCTACTTGTGCTCGTGAGTGTGTGTATATTTATGCTTAAGAAGACTAACTAATGTAAACCTTGACTTGATTGACTTTAAATGATACAATCTGGATTGATTACTGCACTTTTATTTCTGGAATATCCTGTCGAGGTTAAACTGCTTATTTTCTTACATTTACAGCATTTAGCAGACACCCTCATCCTGAGCGACTTCTAGAGGAGTTGATCAAAAACATATTACTATTAATATTTTATATGATCAAATATATTCATCGGCACAGAATTGAGTCAAAAATAACTTCCACTGCTGTTTTTCAGTCTTGCCCCTGATTGTTCACTTTGTACTCTCAGTTGTCT
>JAQQZR010000015.1:1791845-1802490 GCA_030068235.1 Notoglanidium macrostoma
CCGGTGTACAAACTGATGACAGCATCTGAATTATACATATTTAGTGTTTAAGTGACTGATAGCACTGTGGGTCTAATATAGTGCGATGAGTACATCATTCACTGGTATGTGTTTATTTCTTCATCAGATGAGTGAACGCGATCGCCATACAGTGAAGCATGGAGGCGGTAGCACCACACTGGCCTCTTGCTTGCTTCTCTGACTAAACACCTCCTTATCTTTTTACTGACTTTTCTTGGGATGTTCAAAGATTGCAATAGCTTTTCTGGCTTTTTTTCCAGAACTTTCCAGAACTGTTTTGCTGGCATCTTGGTCATCCTGAAGCGGTTTGTTTATGGGATGTTCTGCAGCAAATTCTGGGTTTTTCGCTGAACTGGTTTATTTAGTAGTCGGATGTGACCCATTATTTACCCACAGGTCCACTCTATTTAACTAATTATTTGTTAGAACAAAATCAATCGGAGACGATCTTGTTCGATCTGACTTCAGTGTGTGAAAGTTTCTCACCTGTGCGGATCCGGGGACTGAACACAGAGACGGAGACACAGCGTGTAGGTGTACGCTCAATCCCAAGTTGATTCTGACAAAGAAGAGTTTATATACAGCAGTGTATGTGTGTCTACATGTGTATACGTGCGTTATGCTAGTGTGTGTGTCAGGATGTGCGTGTGTGTGTATACGTGGGTTATGCTAATGTGTGTATGTCAGGATGTGTGCCTGTGTTTGAAGGTGTAAAACTAAAGAAACTAAAGAACAAAAGAACAGACAAATGGTCTCTGAAAGCTGGGTTTGGGCCAATTGATATGTTAACTCGGAAAAAAAGACACGACGGAGACAAAGGTTACCTGAAGGAAAGTTAGTGGATAGAAAAATGCTATTAAAAAAGTACAGACTAACAATTTTATCTAACACAATGGACATTGGTTGCGCGAGTACTAATACACACAGGGTTTCACAATCATGGTGTGAATAGTTCCTTAGTCACAATGTTGACATTATTATTTGTTAATAATTTTGCACTGTATAAACTATATTGATTCTCCCCAAACTTCAATACTATGGGCTATTTTGTGTGGATTCATGACATATCCTCTACAAATGGTGAAAAAATACTCATACTGGTGAAAAGATGCTTATGCAAGGCACTGTGAAGCATGATGGTGGTAGCATCATGTTATAGCAAATATGTTGGTTGTGTATGAAATATGTGTATGGAATAAGCTTTGTATTAAATTGTGTAATTAAACTATTTTTATTGTTTGACTCTGGCTTCTAACTTTCAAAATGTTACAAGAATCCTGTTTAATGTGTTGAACTGCATTGTTAGATGTGAGGAAATTGATGTTTGTGTTTGAGTGCTATAGTATGTGATTATCTACGCAGAACCAGACTTCTGCTGCTGCTTATTGTTATTATTATTATTAGTATTATTATTAGGATATCTTCATCTACACATTGCACAAAAGCTGCTCTGCTCTACTATACTATACTACTGTATATTAGAAAAGAGTTTTGTTTTGAAAAAAATAACCTCTGTAAACATAGATGAGATTACACTTCAGTCTCGACTTTTCACCAACGGGACTTAAAGGTGTTAAAACTTCAGGGTAGCAGATGAAGCGTAAAGCCTCAGTGATGCACATTTGATCGGATTTATTACATTAGAGCTCACCGTAGCCTGTGGGTCTTGTGCATTTAAAGAAGTGATTTAAAATAACATTTTTGTATTTTTGCCAGACATGTTCCGACGTTTAATTGATTTCTAGCACTGGTTTTCTTTAGCTGTGTAAAATGTAAATTTATAAGAGGAAATATAACTTCAGTGAAGTGAGTTGGAAAGGAATGTGTTTTGAATAAAAAGAGAGGAACTCTGTGTTCGTGGTGTATGTGAGGTTGCATATTAATCAACATAGTGAATTCAAGTCGAGCAATTAGAATTAAAGTGGAATTAGATTTCATTAGTGCAGTCCAATGTAGATTCTCTACAGACAGTCCGAAAGCATCTACACACCATCAACAGCTTGATGTCTGACTTAGTAAGCAGCCTATTGTTATAACAAGGATGCTATTTGTTATAAATTACTGCTTAGACCTTACAAGCTTCGTCTTAATCCCAAATCTGGAGCAGTTACAGCGGTTTAAAAAAACAAGCTTCTTCTGCATGCTGTAGTCTTCACTATTCAAGGTACCAACAAATGACCTGCACCTTTTGATCTAAGCAGGTGTGGAGAATCATAAAAGACCAGAAGTTCGCTCATCAACAAATCCCCTATGCTCACACATTTTAGCATTTTTCAGTACATGACATGATCATAGATTGATACTATCAGTAAGCATGACATTTCATGCAACTTCACAAGCTATGACAAAAGCTATTCTTACATTTAATAAATTTATATATATCCTCAATATAGAGCGAGACCTTGCCCTTTAGATGTCATGAGAATTTTCTGTTTGCCATCTTAAAAGCTGAAATACACAGACCTTGTTACATGTTTGCCAGTAAGTAAATGAAATCAATTTAAATATAGTTATAGTTACTGAATTAAATCAGTTAAACCACCACTTTATTTGATCTAGAATGATCCAGAACAGTGTTCCAGAACCAAATCTGTGGCCACTATCTCACAGAAACAATAAAGCCCAGCAAGATCATGTTTCACCGAAAAAATATTAGAAGCCTATCGTGTTTTATGCGTAACAGATATTTTTCAGTTTGTTTTTCAAAATGCGTGAAACGTAGATGACAGTCGGAAAAAAAGAAATTTAATGATAATCATTATATTTATTGTTAACTTTATTGTTGAAATATATTTATGTTCATTTAACCAAACTTGTAAAGATACATCCAATAATCTTACCCTTAATTCACTTCAATTTTATTTTATTTGTATGTGGATATTGTGACAAAGCAGCTTTACAGAGATATATAAATTCTGGTTAGAAATTTTAAACATATTAATTTATAAATTTATCCATAATTCATTAATAAGCTTGCCAGTGGCAACGGTGGCAAGGAAAAACTCCCTGAGACAACATAAGAAAGAAACCTTGAGATGAATCAGACTTAAAATTAGACATTAAGAACTTTGTCCAAATGTGATTATTAAGTGTAAATTCAGCTAGCTTGTTGGCTTGGAGATTATGTAAGCCAACTAATTTGGTTTTGAGAACACAGATTTAATTCTAGACATCCACCATATGAACACAAACAATATCCTATTACATCACTTAATCGGACTTCGAGCTGATATTTCTGAATTGATTTGATATGAAATTGCAACGTCCTCCTCAATCACTTCCAGAGTTCCGTCATATTCCACGTTCTGCTGCCTACAATCCCAACCCCAATCCCATGTCATCCATTAGGAACACTTTTACGATCATACAGAGGGAACTCAAGACAAGGAGAGCAAAAAACTTTGACCTTCGGCCCTGGAAAATACAGATACAGATGTGTTTACTGCTGCCTACTAGCTCTTGGTACTAGTATTAGTATTATCCATCCATCCATCATCTATACCGCTTTTTCCATCTGGGTCGCGGGGAAACTGGAGCCAATCTCAGCAGACTCGGGGTGAGAGGCGGGGTACAACCTAGGCAGGTCGCCAGTCCACCACAGACAAACTGCCACACACACTCGCATTCACATGTTTTGGCATGGGCGTCACCATTAAAGCGACTTGTCCATGTTACCTCCTCAAGTTTCACAGTATCGTAGAATATCATGTTTCAGATGAAAAATATGGATCGAGGAAAGAAAAGGCGTCTTCGTTCAGTTCATCGCCTATGGCTCTGTGCAAAACGTGACACGAAGAATGATTTTTCTTCTTCTTAATTCATTTTTCCTTCTTTTGTGTACTTTGCCCTGCAGACAAACTGCCACATATACGACAATATAATAAAACCAATAAACACCAATATACAGTAAGTATATTCAGCATCCTTCTGGATCTTTCTGACCTCCACATCCTATTTTTATATACCTTTCTACAGTGTATTTTTATATTCTGCCTTCAATCTGCCATTTTTCACCCCAGAGAGTTATATGCAAAAGGACAGAATTTGAATGCTCTTAATGAAACTCATAAAAAGGCAAACTAGTGTTTTTTTTGCGGAGGAGATGGACAGATCGGCTTTATTATTCTCTCTCTCTCTCTCTCTCTCTCTCTCTCTTTTCCTTGCTCCTTCTGTCCTACCAAGCCCTTTTGTTCCTTCTTGCCGAGTACAACTTTTTCCCTTCTCCTGGAAACAGGAGGAAATAAAGAGTCCCTTTGTTGCATGGTGGAAAATATCATACATTAAGAAAGGCCATTTTAAGAAAGTGTAGCTGTGCCAGAATTTGAATGGGGTGAATAAAGAAGATAAAAGTGTGTAGGCGGAGATAAAATTCATTAAATTCACCCTATTCTGCAGCCGTTTTGAAGGGGAAATGGATGATGTGCAGCAAAAAAGCACATAGAACTTTGACAGTCGAGACACAACACACATCTAAAAAAGAAGCATGGACTTAGAATTCGCAAACCAGACGTTTATTGTTAGTTTTATTGTTCCACGCTTTGCTTGCATCTGTCTTCGAACAATTGAGACAGACTGGTTCAACAATCTGTAGTTTTAAATATTTGTTATTTTATAAGGAATCGTCTATTTTTATTTATTTATTTATTTTTTTTGGATGAACCGGCAAGTTTGGAAAAACACAAAAGTTGAGACAGGTCACTTTAAACACTCACACTACCATCATCTGAGGACTAACTCACTTCCTGGTTATCAAGCTCACCCAATTCCCATCAGGTCCTCATACAGGGATGCTCTAAACACTAGTTTCCAGTTAGTCTTTGTCTGTTTCATCATTTGCAATTCTGAGCCCTTTGCCATTTATCTTGGACATTCTGGTATTTTGGTTCCTAATGTTTTCTTCATTGAATTTGTTCACTGTTTGTTTGCATTTTGGTGTTCTGACTTGGCATGTTTATGACCATGGTTCAGTGTTCTGTTCTGTCCACACTTGGACCATATGTTTCAGTTTATTCATGGAAAATGAAGGGTGCAGTTTTATACTGGAGCCTCTTGAAGTAGATAAATCAGGACAATAAAATCATTTTAATTAGGTCAGATAAAACATTGAGAGTTGGTAGGGTGTTCATGGCAAGTCTGGTTATTAAGGAATTTTTTGAAGGAACCAAAAGCACCTTTGTTATAAAAACCCTGAAATGGGCCAACAGGTCAGAAGCAGTAGATGTAACACTACATGTTATAATGTGTAATACTTTCCCTCTCTCTCTCTCTCTCTCTCTCTCTCTTTTTCCTCTCTTATCTCTTTTGGTCCCTGTCTCATTCAGAGTGTGTTCAGAACTCTTCAGACATCTCCCGGCAGCAGCCTTGTGATTTATGACAGGCTCTGTATGATATGTCGTGAGAGATCATATCTCACCAGAGACAACTGTGCATGGTCTGTCACGTTGACAGTGCATTTTCACTCTCACTCTCGCTCTGTCCATCGTCCTGCCGGTCGTCCCACTGCTTCAGCATCTCCTGTTTCTCACTGAGTTCATCCTGAATGAAGCCATTTCAAATATTGCCGTTTTTATAGATGGTCATTAAATTGAAAGTCTCTTAACAGCATGTGTCTGACTGAAGTGGGACTCAGCCTTGACTGGGCAGTGTGGCCAGCGGTCAGGGCTCTGGACTACTGATCAGAAGGTTGTGACTTTAAACCCCTGTACTGCAAAGTTGACATTGTTGGGCCCATGAGAGCCCAGGGCCTGAACCCTCTGCTGCTCAGCTCAATTTAAAGTCACTTTGGATAAAAGTGTGTGTGAAATGTGCAAATATCAATAAAGGGACAAATTGTGTATTTCTCCTACCAAGAAGATATAATGTCAAGTTTAAGACTAAAGCATGAAAAAATACATTTGAAACAATCAACATTTCATTACAGTACAATTTAGATCTAATTGAGAAAAAGTTCTAGCAGTGAAAAAAAAATCATAACCCAAAAGGTCCATAGGCCACGCCTCCTTCACCAAAACTGATGACAGCCACACCTCCTTCACCGAGACTAACAGATACAGATGCCTCACTTCCTTCACTGTAACTGCATTTCCTTCAGTGAGACAACAGACACAAAGGCCATGCCTGCTTTAATGAGAATAAAAGGTAGAGAGGCCACACCTCCTTCACTTAGATTGACAGGTACAGTGGTTACACCTCCTTCCCTGGGACTAAGACAGAGACCACAGAGATCAACAGGCCACACAGAAGCCACGCCTCCTTCACTGAGACTGAGAGGAACAGAAGCCACGCCTCCTTCACTAAGACTAACAGGCACAGAAGCCACGCCTTCTTCACTAAGACTAACAGGCACAGAAGCCACGCCTCCTTCACTGAGACTGAGAGGAACAGAAGCCACGACTCCTTCACTAAGACTAACAGGCACAGAAGCCACGCCTCCTTCACTGAGACTGACAGGAACCGAAGCCACGCCTCCTTCACTGAGACTGAGAGGAACAGAAGCCACGCCTCCTTCACTGAAACTGACAGGAACCGAAGCCACGCCTCCTTCACTGAGACTGAGAGGAACAGAAGCCACGCCTCCCTCACTGAAACTGACAGGAAGCGAAGCCACGACTCCTTCACTAAGACTAACAGGCACAGAAGCCACGCCTCCTTCACTGAGACTGACAGGCACAGAAACCACGCCTGCTTCACTGAGACTGAGAGGAACAGAAGCCACGCCTCCTTCACTGAGACTGAGAGGAACAGAAGCCACGCCTTCTTCACTGAAACTGACAGGAACCGAAGCCACGCCTTCTTCACTGAGACTGACAGGCAGAGACCACACCCACTACCCTACCACCTGTGGTAAATCAGTGTTCTATGTATTTCAGTTGAATACTGCAACCTGTGTGGTTGTTATATTTTATAATGTAATAACACTTGTCTGCCATCTATTCTATCCTTATAGCAGGTTGAGGCCTGCTGTAATAATTACATAAAGAGCTTTAAAGATGTTATACCATACTGCATTTTCAGGGCTTTATTTATATCATTCCAGAGTTTATGAAACACGTCTCAGGGGAGTTGTACTCTGAAAATTATGTCTATGTTTTAAGATCGCCCACTAGTCATTAATATTCATAAACAGAGCCCTGGATGCTCACTGATAATAATTACATGGCTTGTTTAAATTCCAGAAATAAGGAGTACAAAATCTAAAATATTCAATTATGAAAAGGTGAAAAACTTTATACCGGTGAGTTTATAGTGGGGATTTATCGTGGCCAACGTTATTGTCGGCCCTGGAAGCCAGAGAGATAACGTTATCTTACGCTGGTAAATTAGCTCGCTAATAACCTGCTCAGTGTTTTCACAAACTCCCAAAATACAGGAAAAAGCCAGTTTCTTTCTTTTTTTAAATTTTTTTTTTACTTAGTATTGAAAAGTGCGGTATAGATGATGAAGTCTAACATGTTTCCAAAACATAATAAATAAAGAATTAAATATAAGAACCGTCTGCTTCAGACTGTGTATCATGTTCCGAGCAAGTCGCTAATAATGCTGGTGAATTTCAGTGTGTTCATGTGGAAATTCGATTTCTAAAGTAAATGCATTGCTCTTGTGTGTCTAATGAATGACTAATGGGCAGCTAATGTACGTCTCTGGATGAGTATATAAAGGACTTCTGTATCCTGTTTTCTGTCCAAGTTGCCTGTGTTTTTGAGAGCCACTGCATCGCATTTTAGTAGCTGTGGAGTGAATCACGGCTAATGACAGCTAATGGCATCTCGAAATGTTGACACAGAACATTTTAGCCAAGCACTCTTGTACCAAGTGCGCATAATAGTCCCGCATATTGCAAATTAGCATAACATCTGGGGCCGTAATGGCTTCCTAAGTGCTGTTGTGCCCATATCAGGTTACTGGCTTTGTTAAGGCTTTTCATTTTCGCCTTCGTGTCCCCCCACCTCCCCCTTTAAAAAAAAAAAAAAAAAGAATAACTGTGCAGACATTTGGACAGATTAGTTAGCCATGCTGGAAACTGTTTAATTGCCACAGCATTTCGTTTGGAGAGGCGTAATTTAACGGGTCGTGGAGTCCACTTTATGAAATGCTGCTGATCGAGAAAATTATGGAAACTCATCAACAACAACAACGTCTTCCATCAAGAAGTGCTGCAGATTTCTCCCTGAACAGAGCAAAAGGCCAGCTATATTTCTGACAATTTAATTAACACTAGCGTTTGGGCATTACAGGGTCATGATTTTATAGTTTATACCTTGCAAAAAATTTGCTTTCTCTCAATTAGTTTTTCATTTCTGCTATGCGGTGATTAATTGGTATTAATGTATAATGTGACAAGAATATCTGAAATCGCTAGATCATTAATGTTATGCTACAGTGGTCTAGATAATGACATCACAATAACAACAAAAAAGATTCCAGCTCTGGCAACATGGGGCTGTGTTCCCAGTAGAGTTATACAGATCACATCAGTATTCATATCCTATACTATAACACTATAACACTATTCAGGAGTTGCGTCAGTTACGTATACTGGAGATTAGATAAATACATTTTGAACTTGGACTTCAGCCCATTCTTCTTTTCCGATGAACAAATGAAGATGATTTTGGCTAAAAAATCTTTTTGACTGGATTTTGTTAGGTGTAATAAAAACAATAGTGATACATTTTCCAGTAAAAAAGAAAAAAATGTTCTCAATAGCTAGCTAGGTAACAACCTTTCCAGACCTTGTAAAGGAAACTTTTTTTACAAACCGAAAAGTACTCCTTTGTCCATTTCTAACTTCAGAATGTAACAAGCTCTATTAAAAAATGACAAAAAAAAAAACGACAACCAAAACCTGTACGTAAGTGGTTCTTCTCCCAACTTTTACCACAAAGTCGGAAACACATGACTTTTTGTGTGTTTGTATGACATGTTCCAAAACCTAGTGGAAAGCCTCCCCGGAAGAGAACCATATAAATACTTCCATGCTCAAATATCTAAGATATACATGTGCAAGATTTGTGATTTCTTAGCAATGCTTTCACAATTGTTCATTTTTATTACTGATATTTGAGAAATATATGCTGTACATATAGACATAAAAATATTTCTATTTATCCAAAGAGAAATTCATGCAAGAATACCTAAAGGTTTTCCAAGTTTTTTCAACAATATTGCATAACACACACTGCAAAAGCAGCATAACATCTGGGACTGTAATAGCTTCCTACGCACTGTAATGGCTTCCATAAGTACTAAAGGGCTTTCAATGCAACCACTATAATGAATGAAGTATAATTAAAGATGTAATTTGTCCATCTGTGGTTCTACTAAGCCATGAAAATGTCCCTGAAAACTGTGTGGATGTGTGGAAAAAACCACCATAACCAGTTCGTAATTACACAGTTGTAAAGCAGATTTATTCATTATGGCCCAAAACGGACTTTAATAACTTTCTCAACAGATTTCTGAACTACAGTTTTGCCATCGTTGTGTCACTTTCTAAAACTCTCTGCTCGAGGCTATGAGTGAGCAGTTTGGAGCAGAGATGGAAACAATAAAAAGACTTCACAACGAAACAATAGGAAGGAAATAGCCACTTACAAAATTACTGGCACCCATAAGGAAAACGGCCAAATATCCGTATATAAAACGATGGTGAGAATCTGAAATCTAAACTGAATGAATTGCTGTTTTTTGTTCGGACTGGAGTTTATTAAACTGATAATTTATTCTTTATTATACAATATTTGCAACAGAGTTTAAAAACTATAACTACATAAAAAGCTGTAGCTATTTGCATGTCAGATTGGTATGTGTTACTGAATATCAAAAAAATATATAGTTTTTTAAAGCTTAATATGTTTTAATGAAAAAACAAAACAAAACAACAGATGTGAATCACTATTGGCTTTTACTCAAGGTTCCAGTATCTGTATTGTTGTATTATTATAAGAAAAGAAAAAGTGGCATGGACATGGAAAATAAAAACCAGATACAATGAATAGGATATTGAGTTTAAATCTGGAGGGCTATAGTTTTCTCTCTTTTTTTTTTTCCAAATATATTTAGTCAAAGCTAACTTGAGTTTCTGAAAACTTCTTTTTTTGGGTCGTGTTTGGAAAGGCAAGTAGTCTGTACAATTTTTGATGGAATATTTAAAATGTCATTTGTAATATTTGTTAAATAATAATTTTTGCTCATTCTTTATAAAGGGTGCCAATCATTTTGAAATTATTGTACATAGACCACACACACACACACACACACACACACACATATGGTCTATGTACAATAATTTCTAAATTATTGGCACCCTTTATAAAGGAATATATATATATATATATATATATATATATATATACACGCTCACACTATATGAACAAAAGTATTGGGACGCCTGACCGTTACACCAACAGGGACTTCAATGATATTGCATTCAAATACATAGATGTAATATGGAGTTGGTCCCCCCTTTGCAGCTATAACAGCTTCCACTATTCTTGGAAGGATTTTGGAGTGTTTCTGTGGGAATTTGTGCCCATTCATTCTGTAGGGCATTTATGAGGTCAGGCACTGATGTTGGACGAGAAGGCCTGGCTCGCAATCTCCGTTCCAGTTCATCCCAAAGGTG
>JAQQZR010000015.1:1828231-1841844 GCA_030068235.1 Notoglanidium macrostoma
AAAAATCCAGAAAAGGCCACGCCGAACTACAAGGCGACGTCTAGTGTCAATGTAAGGTGAGGTTTGTTCTCCATTTTTTCCATCAATGAAATCATGACCAAAAACGAACTACTAAAAGCTAATCCATTTTCATCAAAGGACTAAGATGAAAGCAAAATTTAAAATTAGCTTTAAAAATGAACACTGATTTCATCATCTTCACCTGTTTAAGTCTGTACTTTAAGAAAAAAAAAACCCCCTAAACATTACCTTGCTGCAGTTGGAGCCTCAGGAGTCTGTTGTATCTTTCACCTGAGAAGCTACATAGCTAAATAGATTTCCTTTAATTTATTCTGAAGCCTAATTAATCAGTACAGCAGTAGTCCTTAAGGTGCAATCGACATAAAATACGCAATTTAGTACCATTTTTTAAAAGTGTAAAAGATTAATCGCTTTAAGGCAAAGCAGGTTTGGGCTGTACCATTTGGAAAGCAAAGCAGGGTGAGGGGTGGTGATGGTGATGATGTTCTCTGATGTTCTTCACTTAATAACTAGGCTTGATTGTGTGTTTATAAGCAGGAGACGTAGAGTCGACAACGCAAATCAATTTTCATAAACGTATCTAATTAATCAAGGTAAAATATGACCAAGCCAACCAGAGTTACACCTCCTGACGTTTTCCGTAATGAGATGTTTATGTGTTGTTTATGGAAGGAGTCTCCGGTGCTTTGTCACTGCACAGGTGTAACTTTTTCCCTTCAGGACAAAAATCATTTATGTTTTGTGGTTTCTCAGTCTTATTAGCTTTAAGAGATGAATAAATGGACAAGAAGTACAACTTTCATAAATTGTAATAGTTGGGAAATTGGTGTGATACAAGAGGAATAAACAACTTTAAAAAAAAGATGTAAAATATTATCCGAAAATAATCAACTTGAGGTTCGCTTCATCTGCTATTGATTATTTCCCCACAACAGTACAACCCCAAGTGTTTCTTTCCTCATATATTTTCCCCTGTATGCTTTGTCAGAACCTTTCCCATGATGTGTAGCTGCTGAACGGTGAAAAACGTCCCTCATAAAGAACTTACGATAAATAGCAGGAAGTTATTAGAGGAATATTCCTCACTGTAATCTCCAGTACATATTGGCAGCTAATAAAAAACTCCAGGTCATAAAGCGTTGCTGGATTTAATGACTTGAACCCAAGCCAAGGCTTTTTTCCTCCATTCCATTCTGACAATTTTCTACCGGAGGACGGCTTAATGAACGCCGTTATTATTCAGCATTCTAATGAAAAATGAAAATCCTAAAATAAGTCCCTACCGCTGTGAGAAATATAGCCAAACACTATCACTGCGTTTGCCTTTGGGTCGCACGTTTCTTTTCTTCCGGGAGTTCAGCATGCAGTACGCACTTCGGTTTAGCAAGAGATTAAGCGAGATCATTTATAAATATTACATAATGACAGTGTGTAAGAGGATTATGGAATTAAAACTCCATATCTCATTAATATCTATGAGTGCAGTTGTTCGCCATTATGCAAAAAATTACGAGTCAGCTAATTAGGAAATGTTGGATTCGACTGCTGGAAAGCGACGCTAATTACCAATCATTAAGAGTCGGCCAATAAGAAGGCTCGTCTGAATGCTAATGAACAGCCAAGCTTTTCCAGGAGAGGAGTTGTTCTTCTGCTTAATACAGGTGACGAGAGAGGAGAGGTGAACTTTTAGGATTGGATGAGAAGAAGCGTAAAACAGCAGCTGAACAGATCATTCCGGAATAAAATCAAAGAATGCAATCCTGTTAGAGGAAAATACTCAACGACACGGTGGTGCGATGAGGAGGAGTCACTCTGAATTGATTATTTTCCTGTAACAGCATCTCATGAAGTGTTTGTGCTTTTAATCTGGTGATGACGTTTTTGTTGTTTTCTGTCATCAGCTGATGTTGTTTTCATTGGCTGACCTGTTCAAGGTCTGTCTGTTAGTACAGTGTTTCTTCTCTTTTCCAGGACTCACTATATCGTTGTTTTTGCTATGATAGATTTTCCTACTCTTTCTAGCTTCAGAATGGCTTGCTTTTCTCCCATAGACAGCTCTCTGGTCTTCATGTTGGTTTATCCTTTTTAACAAGGAGTGCAATCTGCATAGGTGAAACCCAGAACTCAGACCAAGAGTAAACATTCAGAGCTTATACTTGTTCAAATGATCGATCTAACAGGGCACATCGGGGCAACAAGAAACACCTGTCACTCACATGTTCCAGCATTTCAGATGTGTGTGTTTAAACAAGCGGCGCCAAGTTCTAAGTCGTTTAACGCATCTAGATGCAAATATCAGGAACTGAAAGTTGAAATTCTAATCTATGGTCTTATTTCTCATTTGATCAGAAACCCAAAAAAGCAATTAAATTAAAAAATTAAACAAATGAATTGGCCTTGCTGTTCCAATACTTTCGGAGGGGATTTTTGAAGTTCACTATGATTTCCCACCCTGTATTTTTCCCCATAAACATTGTCATGAAATCCCTTGAGGTGATTGTGTGCAGGTTATTCAGTGTTAAACTGGTGGTTATAAACTTCAATTAGCCTCGTAGCTCCAGTGCCAAACTAAAGAAGCATGGCTTAGCTGATGGATGGACTACATTTGGTGTAAGTGGGCATTGGGTTTCACTTTTGTCTGAGCTGGTCCTTTAAATAATGGACTTGAGGGTCAGCTGAGGAAAAGCTGCATTAATTCTGAATAAGTGGTGAAGCAAAAAAGGCCCTGGTTCTCACTCAGGGTCGATCAGGGTCGATTTGGGTTTCGATCCAATTTCTGTGTGTGTTTCTGTTTATCAGCTCCCTTACTTTTTTAGTTCACGTGGCACGAAGCCAATTCACAGCATTTGTTGTGTGAAGTTTTCTATTTCATCTGAGGATTTGTCAAACAGCTAATAAACGGATTTGTCTCAGTTTTACATAATTTATTCATGAATAATGAGAATAAACTGAGCAAAGGTTTGCGTTTCATAAACAGAAAGCTCTCAGGAGCACCTCTGTGAAAAGAAAAAAAAGAAAAACACAGAGAGAAAATGCTATTAAAATAAAAAAACAGGGAAAGGTTAACAGGAAAAGGCAAATCATTTCTTCATTTGTATGTGAACATCTTAAACAAACATTTTTACAGGGGTGCCAATATTTTGAAGTAACATACATCCTTATTTATTTACATAGCTCGAATATAATGTAGTGGTTTATTTGTTTGTGCTTTTCTTATACTTCCATCCATTTAAATATCATTTTATATAGTTGTAATTAAATCACACGCAGTATATCTGGTAATATGTGAATAAATATTATGATTAAGTTTAGCTCATGGTTTTGTTTTTTAATATTATATTTCATTTGGTTATTTATGTAAAGGAAAGTACGCTTCAGGACATGATGTCATATTGCAGGTTTTCTGAGTTGCTAAAACACTAAACCTCAGAGCAAAACTCTCAACA
Organism: Notoglanidium macrostoma; assembly: GCA_030068235.1. Lineage (NCBI taxonomy): Eukaryota > Metazoa > Chordata > Actinopteri > Siluriformes > Auchenoglanididae > Notoglanidium > Notoglanidium macrostoma. Next base: position 1,831,699 of record JAQQZR010000015.1, read on the forward strand.
GCCAAAACGCATTTACTGAATCAGTCACTCTTTTGTCAAAACCTTCAACAGTATTCACCTGGTTAGACACAATTTGCATATATGAGTCACTCTTTTTGCAAAACTCTAAACACATTCTCATTCACAAAACACATTTTGTAGTATGGCGCAGAATGGCACACATGGGCCACAAAGGTTAAACGCAGCTAACACACTGTTGTCATCGTTAATACACCAATGTGTCCAATGTAGAGATGAAAACAGGGACTATATCTCTTTGGTCTGTGAAAGTTACAGTACACAGTAGGATGTCTCAGTAAATTGCTCGACAATACTCTAGAACGTGGACAAGAAATAGTCTTGGACCCCGTTTACACTTAGTATTAAAATGTGTCTTGGGCGATCTGATCACAACCGGACAGCGCTAAACACATTCAAGACGCATTTGCTCAAACCACTTGCTGAGGTGGTCTGGGACTCATTTAACCACATACCTTCTGTAGTGTAAACGCCGATGTGTCCCGATGCGTCCGCAACAGGGACGTAACAGGAAAATACGTCATTAATGCTGGACGCGGTGGTTGTTTTGGTAACAGCGCGACATGCTGGAAAAAAATGAAGAGGATGTACGTGGTTGGAGTGCAAGGAAATAACGAAGGTATGTTGCGGCTTTTACGTTTTAATATAATGTTGCACGGGGACCTTTGACCTTCTAGCAGAAGTGATCTAGGCAGTAACGAAATTTGAACAAAAGCGGTCAGCTGGACACCTTGGAGACGCATGATATGCACAGGTGTAAACGCCGACGTGTCTGAATGCTCAAGACGCATTTTAACACCAAGTGTAAACAGGGCCTTCCTTACAGCGCTGTACTACATCTGTACTGTACAGACTTCATGGTGCTGTGATACTTTTTTACATGAATACATACAGCAGTGCTGCCATATCTATGGAAGATCTATAATGTACATTGTCTACACATAAAGTACAGTTATCGTACATTTCATTTCGTACCACTAAGCATCTCACACCCTGACCGTTCACATCGTGGTTATGCAGAACTGAAAGTCTGCCACTTTTTACCCCCCAGCAGGAGGAGCATGTTGTGGATATGGTCATGGCAAGCAACAGCATTTGACTGAGACAACTTCAGAGTCATATTCTGTCAGACACCACTAGCTTCGGTAATATCAGCCGGGTTAGTTTGTCAGCATCGTCTCATCTCCTTCATCAGCATCAAGTCAGAATGAAGCAGCATGTGAGAGGAACTCAGACAGAGTAAAAGAACTGCACTGTGAATCAGTGCAGGTGAGCCTTTTATTGTTGTTTTGTTCTCTATACTGACATTTGTTCCGTTTTGTTTTCTGTTACGCTCTTGCCTTGTCTGCTTCAGAGAATCATGGAGATCGTGCTGCCAGAGTGCATCACGAGTACATCAACTTGAACAAAACAAGGCGCAGGGGAAGAAATGTTACAGGGCATTGTGTCATTATCAGTGTTCCAGGACAGTGATGGGGTAACATTACTAGGTGTTCTAGTGCCATGGGGCAAAATAGGGTCTTACATCACCTTGCCATTCTTGGCCCATACAATACTGACCACATCATAACATTCCTCGACACCCTACACATCATCTTGATTCCTGATTCAGAGCGGACCACCGCAGTCGAGGTTCCACGGGTCTGCTATGGTCCAAAATCGGTTTATCAACCATCCACGAATTTCCCACCATACTCTCCATTGAAGAATTATTTCCACCACGGAGGTGATGTTCCTGCCTCCTTTTGGTAAGCTTGAAGCCATGCTTATAATGAATAAGCATTTTCAACAATAACGTCTATTTCCTTTACCCGGTCAGAATTCCTTTGTTTTATTCTCACGCTATTCTTTCTAAGAAACCGGTTTACTGTAGAAATGCTTACACTGCTGGTATTTGCAAATATCTCATTACTGTCAATTTTGCATTGATGGTCACTACCGTATTTCCTGTTGCAGTGTCTTGCTCAGGAGTAAAGAGAGGAGAGACTGTCTCCCACCTCTTAATGGTCCTCTTTTAACTCTGTAGACACATAAAGTATCAAGTGTTCGACTTATTGACCTACCTCTCTCGTGTTCAAGCCATGGTTGATGACATTGGTGAACTAGTGTAACCCGTATGTCAGTTGAAACTGGCTGTCTCCTTAGACGAGCCCTTCCTCTTGCTCTCCCGCTTCTTCTTCCTCTCCTCTGTTTCCTGCAGGTTGCTTCATGATATCGCAGTAAGTGAGAGAGGCTCTCCTTGCACTGCTATCCTCTTCATATCAGGTCTCGCAGTCTTGATTATCCGCAGGACCTGAGAAACGTGTGAAGTGTTTCGGGAAAAGTGTTTACGGTTTTTTTTTTCACCCTTTTCTCAATATCGAAGCGACTCTCTCAAAACTCTTCACACAGTTGCCATAACATCAGTTTATGTGTAACTGTGAACCGTTTCTCGTTGCTTTCATACAAAAGGCATTCAGTGACTAAATGCTCCAAAATTCGCGGATTCTTTTCCCGCTCAAAATCCACCACCTTCAAAAGGTTATGTTTTTAGTGGCCATTTTGCACATGCTTACATACTGTCATCAGAACTGTTACTACAATTACTACAATTTTCCATATGACTATCAATACCTTTTTAAACTATATTGTAAAAATGACATTATATAATAAGATCAAATAAATCTAATTAAAATGAGACCGAACACAGCAGGTACCAGCAAAGAGCGGCGGTGCAAGTTCCAGGACATAATGTCATAATGTATGCAGGAATATGCAATGATCACATAAACCAGTCACTCGCCCATATAACCCAGAACACCTCATCTCGCTCCGTGATGAACTTTACAGGATCCTGGTACTGTCGGATGAGAGAGGGCGAGTGAGCAACAGTATTTGTTGTGCTGTGGGATATTGTAGCGTTCTACTTTTTCAAAACTCTTCACACAGTGTGCTTAACAAACACACACCTGAGCACATCAGTTAACCTTTGGTGCGAAAAACACTTCACACAAAAGTGACTCGTGCTGTCAAACCCATACCATATGCTCTCTTGTATAACTCGAATTTTCTGTGTTTGTGTATCCTTTGTTTTTGAATAGTTTAGTGTTGCGAGTTTAGTGTTTAGTAAGTACGACACCTCTTACAGTAGGCTACATATTGTAATGAGCTGGGTAAGGGTTAGGGCATCGTTAGGGTTAGGGTTATACCCATAGAAAGTAATGGGAGGTCCCCAGAAAGACATAAAAACAAAGACGTGTGTGTGTGTGTTTATACATGTATATGTACAGTATATTTTGTTTACTGAAAGACTACATTTTTCTGTTTACACTTGGTTTTAAAATGCGTCTTGAGCATTCAGGTCACAAATGGACTGCCGAGACACGTCGCCGTTTACACCTGTGTCTATCATGCGTCTCCAAGGCGTCCAGCTGACCACTTTTGTTCAAATTTTGTTACTGCCTACATCACTTCCGCTAGAAGGTGAAAGGTCCCCACGCAAAATTATATTCAAACGTTAAACCTGCAACATACCTTTATTTAGCGCTGTCCAGTTGTGATCATATCGCCCAAGACGCATTTTAATACCGAGTGTAAACGGGGTCAAAGTGACTTCAGTATTGCAGGGTGTATCTTAGCAATTGAAAAAAAAAAACTGTAATGAGAGTTAAGTGCAGTAAATGTGTGTAGTGTTTAAAGACTGTATCTCAGTCTACTGTGTTTGGGATTTTGAAAATTGTGTGCCAGAGTGCAATAATAGTTTGTAATCAATTGATTAAAAACTGTAACTAAAACATTTATGAGAATGTTATTATTGATATTGATATGATATTATTATGAGAGGATGTAGGAGTGGAATCTGTTCAAGGTTGCATTCGGCACGCCAAATTATGCTTTGCCTGTTGCCTAGCATGGGAGAGCACTGCCTGTGATGTAGAGGAAGTCCTGTGGCCTGACCGAGCCCCGAGGCACGATGCTGAGGCAGGAAGACTGGCTGACGCGCTTACTCTAAAGAATTATTGTCGTTTTTTTTCCTTTTGCTGCAGGTTTTCTATAGTATACATACAAATATTATAACTGCTGTTCTAGAAAACAAATTGACACCTTCTGACCAATCAGAATCCAGAATTTGTCAGTGCTTGATTACAGCTTTACCTGCCGGTGGCACAGATTAAACTCATCAAACAGAACTGTGTTGGACAGAAAGCATGTAAAAAATACATTAGAAAGTGAAAAAGAAAAGTGCATACTCGCCATTAGCAAGCAACACACACACACACACACACACACACACACACACACACACACACTCCATATGTATTTTCATACAGACATAGATATGGCTTGAGAGATGAATATAAATCTATCTTGGGAGAGAAAGAGAGAGTCTTCAGTGCAAATGAGTAATGATGGAAGTTTTTAATTATGCAAAAACAAGTATCTCTCTCTCTGTATCCCCCTCTCTCTATCAGTATCTCTCTCTCTCTCTCTCTCTCTCGGTATCCCTCTCTCTCTCTCTCTCTCTCTCTCTCTCGGTATCCCTCTCTCTCTCTCTCTCTCTCTCTCTCTCTCTTTCTTTCTCTCCCTCTCCATGTATCTGGCTATGTATGCTTCTCTGTATTTCTATTACCTCTCTTTTTTTCTCTCTATCTCAGCTCTGCTGTTAGCTTCACGTGGTGTGTGTGGGAAAAGATTAATTAGTTTTCTAAATGACTGCAGTGATCGAGATGACGTGTGTGTGTGTGTGTGTGTGTGTGTGTCTCAGAGTAAGCCTTGTGGTTTCTACAGCAGTTATGAATCATTCTGTTAAATAAAACAGTCTCTAAAGGCAATTACAATGTCACACCATAACGTCACAAACTTGTGCAGGTCATGTTCTGGCCATACTCGATTCTGATTGGTCAGTAGGTGTTGATAAATTTTCCATAACAGCAGCTCTGACAGCAGCGCAGCTACAAATCACAGGTTAATTCCAATGCACTCGCTCTAATACAATATGGTTATTGATGCTCCAAATAAATGTGCGTAATTGATGATAATGGAACCATCCCCCGACCCCCCCCCCCCACACACACACACACACACACAGTTCCTGGGATGAAATTATCTGCCCCCTCCATTCCTCCTCCTTTTGCTCATTTGGACAGTCTGGGTTTGGGGACGAAGCCAAAGTGATGAGTCACTCAGTCCAGATCAAATCAAACTGAACAGGATCCAAACACAACACCAATAAAAGTCCAGTAAAAGGTCAGGAAGAAACAAACACATGCTGAGATTTGTCCGTTACAGCTGTAGGTTTCCCACTGTGCTGAAAACACACAGATAATTGGTGGCGTTAAGTCAACACTTTTATCTTCCCTCTGTTCTATTGAGCACGTTGTTAAGGTCGGACTGAAAGGCTCCTGTGAAGCTACGACAACATCACGCCTCACTTTCTGTAAATGTCAAAGCCATCTGTCCTTCTCAGGACCGCTATTTTCATTTTATTTTCCCCCATTTCCAGACAAAATCGCTTTTATTTCTCATCCAAACGCTGATACAGGGCTGGAGGGGAGCGTCTCTGACGTTTAAGACCTTTAAAAAGGGTGAGCTCACAGCTTTCATTTTATCTCAACTGTGACCAAAACCTCACACAAGTGATATATACTATGACACCAATATATGATATCCTTATCAATCTTTTTTGAATAAAAGTTGTGTAAAGCTTTTCATGATCAAACTGAGCTTAACAATCCCATTAGTTTTACAGGTTTCACTGATTTGCGTACGTTCATTAACAGCAATCATCCATCGCCAAGCTGCTGATTTACATTCAGCCACACCCACAAAGATCAAAGAAAGTCGGTGAAAAAATGGTTAAAAAGCGCTTCATGAGTGCGCCATGTGATAAATCATCCAACAATGCAGCTCGGCCATTACGGCAGGTTAGCCGCAGACACACACAAGCTCCTAGACCACCATTACTTTTGTCCTGATTAAACGGCTAATCTTATACTGTACGTCTTCATTTTTCGAATCTCATCATTCCTATTATTTTACAAAATAACGTACAACATAATCATTGTTTTGTAACTGCTGTAACTCATCACCAGGTATACGATTTGAAGCCGATCAATCGAGGTTTATATTCCGGACCTTATAAGTACGTGTACACAGACTCAGCTCTGCATTGTGATGAAATGTGTAAATGCTCCAGCGAATGATTGATCCGTAAATTCTTTTACATTCAGCGTGATAAATGCAGCCCAATATTTTATCTAGTTTCAGCAGAACTGTTTTAAAATGAAGTGGAAATAAGATAAAGCAGTGTTTCTGTTGTTATAGCGACCATTTTAATGTACCTGATGACCTTATATGACCGTGTAATATGTCCTTTTTTGAAAAATCACGATTTATCAAAAACATACTCCAGCTTTGATTACTCTGTCACATCATAGATATTGTTTTTATTCTTGAGGAGGAAAATATTCATTTTAAAGCACCAGTGTTTTAAATTAAATACACTCGGTAGCCTTGTATAGCTTTTATAATAGCTTACTTTTGTAGTACATGCACAGTATAGTGTATATATGAAAAGCAAATTTAAAATATTCAAGCATTTTAAATATTTGAATGAAATATAACTGTTGATATTTATATACATATCATGTATTACTGTACTACATAATTACATATAATAATATGCATTTCTACATCATTTGAGTATAATAATAATAATAATAATAATAATAATAATAATAATAAAAGTCTTTAAACAATGACTAAAGACCTACCTCTTTCAGAAATACTTGAATTAACACTTTCAGTATTTATTCTTATATTTATAAAAAAAAAAAAAACACTTTCCGCAAGCTTTTTTCGGGAGGGTGTTGTTGCCGTGGTAATGTGCATCCATGAATTTGTGGAGGCGGAGCTTCTAAAGGAGCACTGAAGGAAGGTGTATATTTGTTTGGCCGTTGAGTTCAAATATCAACAACGTTTCTGCAGAATCACTGACTCTCTCCTTACATAAGAATAACTAATATGAATCTATAGAGTAATATACATCATTATAATAAATGATCTAGGATATTCCAATTTTACAGTAGTGCACTAGGTGGCACTGAGACTTGAACCTATAACCTTCTGGTGCCTGTGAGCTACCTGCATTACAGTTGCAAACTGAGCATTATTCACTACTAGCTTGTCATCGCAGATGGAAGAGAGCAGCATGAAATCCTGTCCAGCTTATTCGGGAACCTTTTTAAAAGTTTTCAAACATATAAACGATCCTGTATTAGCGTTCCGATTCCCACAATCCTGTTCAAACAAGCATTACTGGGTCGTCCTGAACAGTGCCAAATTTTATAATTGACTTTCACCTAAAAAGGCAGAATTTAATATTTCTGTGAGATGAAATATATGCAAATACATGAAGCACTTCTAATTGTGTGCTTAATCAAAAAGCTTATTATTTTTCCCTCAGAAGTGAAATCAAGGCATTTGGCACAAAGCGAAGGAGTGAACTTTTGCTGGATGTCCTAGTTCTACAGGCAGTTTGATTTTTCTTCTTTAGAAGATTGTTTATATTGATCATGATTGAAATGAAGAGATGGTGCTGGGGGTTTCAAAATAATCACGATATTACTATAAAGTCTGAAAAAAAGAGACCGCAGGAGAGACAGCGGGCTTTTTAGAGCTCCTTTTAATCCCAGAGCTCTCCTAAATGTTGTGTCCGTCCTACCCAGCTCCAGCAGGGAGACTCGCATCAGCCGCTTCCTCCGTCCTGCGCGAGTCAACCGACCTCCATTCGTCCTTCTCACACCTCCACCTCCACTCAGTTCCTCCTCCGTCTTTCTCCACATGACCCATCATGTTTACGTCCACTCTTAGTGCGCTTATCGCTGCGCTCCCATCAGACACCACCGAGTGACCTTCATCTCTCGGAGCGAAATGTAAAGGGACAGACGTGACCTTAGACCTTTTCAGCTTGGCTCAGACATTGACAAGGTCCTGCAGCCAATCAGCACCTGTCCCTGCCGTGACACAGCAAGCATCGACGGCCAATCACAGGAGGAGCCGCCGTCCCTAATCCCTGAATGCTTCTAGAACTTCTCCAAGGTGACCGGTTTCACTCTGGGAACTTTTACTTCATGTAGATGAAGAGAGCGAATGTTGCCTCGTTTATTAGATACTCATAACTTCATGTTTTTTTTTAAAGTTACAAGTTAGGGACTGGTGGACTGCATTTCGATTTTCAGTGGAATTTTCAGTGTATATTACATGGAGAATGGATTCCTTAATTTGTAACCTCCTCTACTTAAAGTTGGTGGTGTAGAAGTTACCACTCCAGTAACCACTAAATACAACGATTTACCAGCAACGTCCTTCTAGTAAAGTCTATCCCCGCAGAGGCCATCTTGGAAATGCTCAACAACGACCAAAGCTCGTTACTGGGAATTTCGGTTTGGTGGATGAAGCGTAACTGAGCAGGAAGACTTTAAATCTGAAACTCAATGGGGCAAAAATGCATTGCTGCCAATGGGAGAAAAAAGGATGGATGAAAAAAGGCAGAAAAAGATGAGTGTGGTTCAGAGCTGATTTCATCTACGTGTTGGGCGAGTTGTCCTGAGGTGTCATATTAAGTTTGCGGACGGATTGAAGTTGGTTTAGGTTTGATTAAAAAAAAAAAAAAAAACTACGGGAGAAGAAGTGGGACAAAAAAAGCAGTCTGACAGTTAAATACGAGTTAAAAAAAAATATATTCGAAATTTCTCTACTTTTCCAAGACATACAAATCAGCTGCTTTAAACTTCGTACTTTCTCCAGAGCAGCACTTTTCTAGTGCCAGAATGTAAAAAAGGCAAGTCATTAATTAATCTTGTGAATTAATGTATCGTATGATTATTCATCATTATTTATGATGTACTGTATTAACCATCCTGCTTTACTCCTGACCCTTTACGACGGAGCTTAAGAGTTATTTTCCGCTTTTAATCTTGATTTATTTTTGTAACCACCAACTTCTGAAAGATTTCTAAACAATAAAAAGACCACGTGTGCTACTAACACAATGATAATTGGTCATGACTCATCATGACATGATGATTAAATTAGCACACACTTCTGTACTATGCTAGACTTTCAGCCCACGGTTCTGCGTGGAACAATGTTTGAGAAACGTGATGGTAATATGATGGAATAGAAAACAAACATCAGTGTGTGTACAGCGGATTAGAAGCCATTTGTAGGTGGTGAGTATCAGCAGTCTGAGATGCTTATCTCTCATGTTTAGCGCAGTTTAATTTTCTTCAGCGAGGATGAATCTCTTATCTGCACAACTCATCTGCAATTTCACTCGAGCATATTTGGTTTTTGTTGAATAAATAAACCAAACAAACCCTGAGAGTGAGGAAAAGAATTCCTGTCACGTCACTGGGCTTACGTTTTAGTCTATAATTCCAGCTGGAGGTATCTGGGATCGTTTTTGGGATCGGCTTTGTTCTTCCCGGGTCATGGCACCGTTTGAAACTTTTTCTTGTGGTTTGGAGGGAGGGGAAGGAAATGATCATTTGAGCTGATTTGGGGGCTCGTTTAAACGTATAACATTTCATTCGCGCACACGTCAGCATGAGCAGCAGCCGGTAGAACAGCCGCAATGATTCACGTCAGGGTAGCAAAGCTAGCGAAGATATGCCGGAGCTGATAATAACATCCCATTATCGGTCTACAGTGTCTAATTTGCGTTAGAGTTACAGCGAATCTCCCCCAGAGTCTCATATCCTCATCTCTTTATCCACACTCATCCTCATTTCTGTCAGAGCTGTAATGAGGTGATTGGAGCCGGTTGTTATTAAGATGTAAGACTTGCTAAGTGCTTATGCTATGCTATTCCTTATTTTATAACCCTCATGTGCCGTTTGGGTCAGACTGTACCAATTTACATAGTTACAAAACCTTTTCCATCATTGATCTTACTGTGCTTGAACCTATTTATATGACGAATGTGAGGTTTTATTGTTGTTGTTCCTGATCCGGAGCTTATCCCGGGAACACTGGGTTTGAGGTGGGAACATAACATCCTGGACAACTGAAATCCATCCATCCATCCATTATCTATAGCGCTTTATCCGTCTGGGTGGCGGGGAAGCTGGAGCCAATCCCAGCATC
>JAQQZR010000015.1:1879653-1912153 GCA_030068235.1 Notoglanidium macrostoma
CCTGTGTGTGTGTGTGTGTGTGTGTGTGTGTGTGTGTGTTTCCCACTCTGTGCAGAAGTTCACCTTTGTATCACTTAGCTCAGGAGTCTCCCAAACGGACACTTGGCCTTTTCCCTCGACTCTATCAGTCATTTCCGCCCTCGCAACCTGGCCTCTGTCACACACACACAGACACACACACACACACACACACACACACACACACACACACACCACCTAGAAACCTGTCTAAGGCTCTGATCCTTTGAGTTCATTCTTTACAAGGCTACATTACAAAATATCTCACATAAGCAGTTTATAAAGCATCAGTGTGGCCTTATAAATGTGTTATTCAGGGTTTATAACTGTCTTATAAACTGCTTATAAACTACACCAACAATCCAACAACCACCACTAATCATAATAACAACAACAACAACAACAATAACAACAACAACAATAATAATAATAATAATAATAATAATAATTTGCAACTGCAAGGGTTTATGAAAATTCAACCAACACAAAAGCAAACAACAAAATAACAACTAAACAGCCAAATTTTGTTTTCTGACAATTATACAATCATAGAAAGCAAGAAAGCAAACATATACACAACTGCAGTTTAGGTTTTCTGACTACAATGCATCATACTAAAATAAAATAAAATATTTTCACATCAACAATTTTGATAGAGAACATAAAACATTTATGAGGGCCCTGATAAATGTTTTAATACTACTACTAATAATAATAATAATAATTAAGTACAGTTTCTAGACCCTATATAGTGCAGTACATACAGTCTGAATTAAGGACTTTCACGCGTTTCAGTGATTACACTAATTACTTTAGGCAGCCTATGAAGTGCATTTTATGACTAATCGACAGGCATTTGGGGCAGATCCCTATGGCATACGTCCTACTTACACTATAACATCTACAAAGTAGTGACTGTCCAATGGAGCCTTCATTCAGCCATTTGTGTCTTATATACAGGGTGGGACAAAAGTAGGTATGCAGTACTGATCGGGTCAGGTTTAGTCTCATATGTGCACGGAATTTCCTCCATCAACATTCCTGGAACCTGTACCTGACACTGTGACATTCCGGTTAGGATCAATGTCCACAAACGCTCACAGCATGAACTCCTTCAATACATTCACTGTGTGGGACTTCCTCTCAAAAATCTCCTTTACTATGCTCCAAAAAAATCATAAAATTAAATCAATAAATAAAAAGTAAAATTAAAACAAAAATACCATGAGACCATCAGTACTGTATCCCTACATTTCGAGTTCATTATTCCGAGTTCATTATTCTCTCTGAGATAGTGAGTGTGTTGTGTGTCTAATGAGAAACTAATAACCTCAACCCTGATGGAAATATTGTTTTCTTTTTAGTGCAAACTTTTTTGTACACAGCCTCTGGCCATTAACAGGAGAGTTTGCTGAATTAAATACAGCGGAATGGCGGTGTTGAGCTTAATGCGCTTGTGTGTGTATACAGAATTAAGCATGTCGGGTTGCAGTGTGTGTGTGACTGTGTGTGTGAGAGAGAGAGAGAGATCCAGGCCTTGGAATGAGTGTGTTAGTGTGTGTATCAGACTGTGAAGTGGAGCATGTGTACGGTGAAGTGACAAGCAAAAGGCCGGTGTCAATTCGATGTTGCCTTGTTGCTTTGACCACACGGTCACAGGACAACGAGCACAGCTGAGCAAACACGTGTGATCGGTAACACACACACACACACACACACACACCTATCTCTCCTTAGTGCAGTTTACTGATGTTATGGGAATTTTTACCTGTAGGTATCATTCGGATCTAGCTGAGATTTAGTTGCTACAATCTACACTACATAGGGAACGAATTAGAGACTTTTTTCATTATCTAATGCAATATATGTGTACAATATAGAAGTTATTGGGATTCATCCGACTTGTAGAAATGTATTATACAGAGTAGCGCACCAGCTTCTGCACTCTACATCAGAGTCTGTGACTCGATTGCAAAAATTTATGTCAATATTATGTACCTGCTGATCTTAGATTTATATGTATTATGCAGCATATAGAATCAGTAGTTCATTCCAGAGGTAAATAAAAGTCTCGCCATTCAAGTCCCAAGTCATGACTGATAAGCCATAATGTGCTCTTTACCAAATAAAGGGCTAGAGTAATAATTATAGTCATGTAACCATTCACTTAATTCATGACAGGATTCGATTCACGATATTGGCTTCATGATTCAATTTTCCCATGCTGTCCTTTATCTACTTAAATCTTTCTTTTGTTAAATAAAAACAAAACCCTTTTGATTCATTTTGTTAATGAATTTTTATTATTAATTATTAATTTTAATTATTATTATTATTAATGAAATGTATTATTAACCAACAATAATTATTTACTAACATTTGAAAGGGTTGGAGTAAAATATAATAGCCTATTAACTAAAATATTCCTTTTATTATAAATAACAAAAAGTTAATAACAAATATTTATTTTCTTAATAAACATTTGTGAAGGCTATAGTAAGGCATAAACGTAAAACATTTGCTTTCATTCCTTCCATTTGCTTCTCTTTTCTTAGCTTTCAGCAGTCTTTAATAGATCACTCTGATTTCTTGTTGAATCTGTTTATATAGCCAGTCGCACAAAAGCTCTTTCCCATTTTAGATCTGTTTCTTGTGTGTTTTTACAGCATTTGAGTTGTCATACTTCTCCCTACACTAACGTCATGCATATTCTCCCTACTGTACATTATTGTGCCATCTGCTGTCAAAACAATGCAATTACAGATAGCAAAAACTAAGAGCTTACGCTGACTGATAACAGTTCATTTTTTATTTCCTGATACATGATATATGATGTATTATTACATACATAATAATTAGCATAGTAAATTTACAAAAATCATGCAGTTCTGTTCACACAAGATGTGATGTATACTGTTTTAAGTACACCCATCTCTCCGTATAATTTAGCTTTGCCTTGGGATTTGCTTTGTGGAGCTTCAAATATCAAACTAAATTTAAAGTTGTTATTTGTAGCTGATATTCTTGAAATGCTTTTGTTGTTGCAAAGAACATAATCTTTGTAGGTGAAGGCCAAGTGAAGTCACAAGTCACTGATGTCAAAGCCAAAGACTTGTTTGATTATGTCAAGCCGAGGTGTTCAAGTTCTAATCATGTGACTCGAGTCCACAACACTGTCCCTATAACCAGCCGAGTAAGCCTTGAGAGTTCCAACCTGGGGAGAAGGTCCTCCTGCTGCTTCCCAGTGCTTCCTGCAAGGTCCTAGCTCGCTGGAAGGCCCCTACAATGCGGTGGAGTAGGTAGGCCCAGTGAACTACCGCCTGCGACAGCCCGGTAAGTGCACTGAAACACAGCTCTACTACATCAACCTCCTTAAGCGTTGGCAATAACCCGCCCCTGCCCTCCTCGCTGTTCCTGTCTGTGTTTCAGGCCCAGTGGAGATGATTCAGAAGGGATTGGGCCTCATTCTGGCCCAACTACAGAATATTGACTATATACACACCTGTCTGAGGAAGAAGGAATGAATGTATGTATGTGTGATTATACACGTGTGTGTGTGTGTGATTATACATGTGTGTGAGGATGAAAGTGATAGTTAAGTGTGTGTGTGTGTGTGTGTGTGTGTGTGTGTGTGTGTGTGTGTGAATATACACGTGTGAGGATGAAAGAGATAGTTAAGTATGTGTGTGTGTTTGTGAATTTGCAGAAGTATAATGAGCTGCATTTTGTTTTGTTTTATCTGTGTGGAATGCAATGATAATTACACACCTGACAGTGGCTGATAAACCTCTGTGTGCATGTGTGTGTGTGTGTGTGTGTGTGTGTGTGGGTGTGTGTGTGGGTGGGGCTGTGTTGGACACACTTCTCCAATTAAAATGGCTTCTTGATACCCAAGACACGCTAAAGTTCCTCATGTGAGCCGAACCGTGCGTCTGTGTCTCTCTCAAACCATGTGCAAATGAAAATTCTTGGGTCTGAAAATCAATTTGTGCCACCTCTCCCTCTCCTTCTCTCTTTCTCCTTCTCTCTCTCACTCTCTCTCCATCTCGCTCTCTCCCTCCTTCTCTCTCTATCTCTCTTTCTCTCTCTATCTCGTTAATTTCTCTCTACTTCTCTGTCAAGTTCAATGTATGCATTATTGTCTTCAGTCTTGGGGAGCAACAGAATACATGGGATGGCGTTAAGTAATTAGGATGCAAAAAAACTTAACTGTATTCCAATAAAGTTACAGAGGAAAAAGTCGTAATCAGATTACTGATGCATATAGTAAAAATGGGGATTATTTAGCAGGATTACAATTGTAAAATACAGAAGGGCTGCAACAACTAATCGATAAAAATCAATATTAAATTCAATTTTAAAAATTATTGGCAATGAATTTCATTATTAGTTGAATTGCGTAGTTGCATAGTGCTACATCACTTAATGAAAGCACATTTGACTGAAATGTTGGAGCAGAAACATCAGTAGAACTTTCTCTATCGCATGAAACTCTGTACAGTACACTACCCTGCTGGCCTCGTCACATAACTTGTATTTTAATGTGAGTAATATTATCATTCGTTTGGAGGCCTGTGAGGAGAAGCGTGATGTTCCTGCTTCAGTTGTCCAGAACAGCTTTATGTCAGGCAACCAGTAGCAAAGCTTTTTGAATCAATTAGCTCAAGAAAAAGTTAAACTAGTCTTTTTTTCTGACCCAGTAGCGCTGATAAACTATTGTATATTTTTAAAATTCACAATATACCATATGTATGTTTTGTGTGTCAAGTTATCAAGTCTCCTTCCTGCTTTCAGGTCACATCGAAGTGGATCCCTAAAAGAGTCGATTCATTAATCTTGGGCATTGAAACTAAGAGTCAACTGCAAAACCCTGATCGTCTTGTTGTCTCTCTTTCATTACTCTATGTCTATTCTGCCCATCTCTCTCTCTCTCTCTCTCTCTCTCTCTCTCTCTCTGCAGATGTTACAGTAATAAAACTGAAATATTCATTATAAGATATGGAAACAGATCTTCTCCTCGTGTCTGTTATTTGAGAAGTGCTTAATGTTCATGGACACAGAGCACTAAAAGCTCGTCTCATTAACCTGGACTGACTCCGCATGTATGATTTTGGCTTAGTGTTTATGTGTTTGCTGTATTTACTGATTTGATCCAGATGAGCCTCGACATGAACCCTGGAACCTCTGCACTCATCTCATCCACAAAAGCTTTATAAATGGTGTCTGAGTTCAGTACGATACGGAACAACAGAGGAGATGCGCGTGTCCATGAATTCACAATTCTGATTGGTCAGAGGAACAGGTGTTGATTCGTTTTCCATTAGCAGGTTTATAGTGATTATTAATGCATATGTTATATTCACATCACAACCAGCCACGAACTCCATTTCCCAAGAGCGCTCCCGGACTACTGACATGGCTGACACGGACTCCAGTTCTCAGCACGCCTCGAGAACACTCATGCGCTCTGATTCTGCAGCCTTGTAAGAGCTCGCATGTGCTTTTTGCTCACCAGAGACTATCTAAGGACTCTGCTTAACTCTTGTGAAGCAACCGCTCAGAACGTACAGACCTTCATTGTCTTCCAGTGTCTGATCTCTGTTTATCGTCCCTGTTCATGATTGTTGTCTAATCTCTGATATCCTGTTTGCTGTTCGACTGCATTTGTGCCTGTTCATTCACTTTGATCTCTGCATATTGTTTTGTATTTGTGCGCCTGATCTGTTCACAATTAAAGAGCTGAACCGCATCTGCATCCCAGCATCCCAGTCTGGGTTCGACAGCGCACTAACATGTTGTTTCTATAGTAACAGCTCCATCTAATAAACTCAAGAGAGAGAAAAGAGAGTGAGGGAACGACTGTTCATAGCTACTATAATGCAAGCGATAACGTCTCATTAGCCGGGTTTCCACTGCAGTTTTGTGCAAAATAGGAGCGATATTTTACAAACGTCGAGATCTGAGTGATGTTATGTGATGAAAGCTAGGCTTAATCACGCTAGCTCTCGCGATAGCTCTTACAGAAAAAGGTAGTGTTTTCATTTTCCCTTCATGTCATTAATATCGCTTTTTCTTCGATCTGAAAAACCACCTCGGGGGAGCGTAAAATCTCCTTTTTTTTTGCGATATTTGAGAATATTTTCTAAATTCATTTGTTTCCATTACTGGTATTTTGCTTTGCAATTTCAAATTGTGCATTAAGCAGGTTAATGGAAACACGGCTTCTCTCTTTCTCTCTCTCACGCTGTCTGTGTCGCTTTCAAACTGTGTGAAAAAGAAAATTCTTGGGTTTGGAAATCAATTTGTTCTCTCTCGCTCTCTCTCCTTGTTTCATTTTCTTGCCAGCTCTCTTTCTCAGTTTGTTTTTTCTTCTCTCTCTCTCTCTTCATCTCTCTTCTTTCTCAGTGTCTTGCTTGGTGGATTTTTAACAACATTAAATGTCACTATAAATGGATAAAAATCATGACATGCTCTTTAATAAGTTAGAAAGTGTAATTGTTGGCAAAATGCTTTGGAATGAGAAGGATAAAACACTTCATATCATATTATAAATCACTACACCGCTGATTATTTTCCTATAACAGCATGACACTGAGTGTTTTATTCGTTATATAAAAACACCACTAGTGTTTAAAGTCATGAAATGAAAATCCAAGCATGGCAGATGGTTCAGGTGTATGTGGATGGTGTGTGAATTGAAACACAATTAAACCCAATTTTTCCCCCAACAAATCAACAGTAATTCCACAACTGCTCCACAACGATCGAAAGCAAAATAAATCATTATCAGGTCTTAGCCTACTATTAGCCTATATAATTTTAGCTATTATATAGCTTAGCTAAACAACATCAGTAATTAACCCTGTGTTATGGGTGAAGTAGTGTATCACAGCAATTTAAAAAAATATATATATTGGAAAAAGTGTGTAAACAGGATATTGAGACAGATTTGAACTTTTGTTCTGGCTTTGCTAAAAGTCCATGAGCGAGGTCAGCCACGCTTCGGGTTCTCCGTAATGGAGCCGAACCCGTTGACCCGATAATTACAGATAAGTGAACGAGAGATTTAGAGCTTTCACAGGCTTTCTGTCTTTCTCTGCTGTTTCCCCGAAAAGCCTCAAAGCAAAAAAGCATGAAGAAGTGCTTACTCCAGCATTGCGATTATGCCGATGGATCTGGACTACAGAAATGAAATCTGATAAAAGACGCAGAGACATTTTCTTCTCCCGGAGTTCGCTTCAGGTAAATGCAGGTCCGGGCCGGGGGCGAGGAATTACCTGCCTCGCTTTTCATTTCATTTCCCCTTTGATCTGCGAAGGAAGATAAAATTATTCAATTTCACACACTCTACATGAGCTAATCGTGTTCCTGAGTTACGGGGGAAGTGATCTGAGGATGCACGATTCTCTCAAAAATGCTTGACTTTTATTAGAACATATATTATTCATTTCATCCCGTTGTCTTTTGTGTCATTTCCGATTTTGTATTTTTTTTCATTTCAAATATTTCCTCAGTCCTAGAAGGATTGCGATTACATTAAGAAGGCAGCACCTGAGAGGCCTTAACCTATACACAGAGTCAACCTCATAATTATTGGCACCCTTTCCATGGAAATATGTAAGGAATATAACACCATGTTACACGTCCTGAAGCGTTTTATTCCTCTTATACCGCGGCAATTCGCCTTCTTATCAATTAAAGAATCACAATTACTTTTTAATCCATGTACAGTCACATTTAATGTTTTGGAACATCAGTTACTAAGATAAGTTTCAGCTTGTCATGTTGCCAAGGAAACTCAAAAAAAGCTCTTCTCTCCTGAGGATATCGGAAAAGGTATAGCTTTTATTCTGACTGTATTGGAGACTCCTTCCATAAATGTTACGTAAACACAGAAAACTTCACCATATCAGTGATTCTTTTTAATCGACACCCATGAGCGGTTGCTATAGAAACGGTAACGTGTTAGAACGAGCATGTGAATATCAACCTGCTATAGAAAATGAATGTAAATAGTGGTGTAATGAATTAATGAAGAAATGAAGTACATGTAAAGATCAGGCTGATATTTAATGCTGATTGTGCAAATCTGTAAGATGCAATATTTACATGAATTATAATTATAATTATAGGAACCAGTCTGATGAGGTTTAGCACAGATGGCTGGAAAACTGTCCAGTTGTAGCACAGACGTGACTTTCCAGGAGTAATAACTGTAATATCGGCGTCTCCAAACCTTCACCTCAGCAAGCTAAACTTTTTTCTTCGGTTATTTCAGGTCTCTAAATTATACGTTAGAAAATTTGAAGTCAAATGAGGTCAACGGAAATTCACTAAGATGATGATAAACAGCAGGAAATACATTTATACGGTAGTGAGGATGGGACAAAAATCTATATTTTCTGCACACACACACACACACACACACACACACACACACACTCACACACACACACACACACACACACACACTCTGCATGCAGATGAAGATACACTTAGGATTAATGCTCTTCGACTCCTATCAACTTAAGTATCCAAACTGCTTACCATCCATTACCTTGGGGTCAAAGGTTGCGCCTGACTGTACCTGCGGCCTACAGCATGAAGTCCACTTCATTAGCAGCAATCGAAGCAGTGTATAAAATAGTGCAGGTAACAGACAGAGAGAGAGAGAGAGAGAGAGAGAGAGAGACTGACATTTTTTATACAGAGACTGAATTAGGCTTAACGCATTTTGGTGACCTCTCGTTCTGCTGACTAAGTGCACACTACGCTCCCTACTTCCTATACAAGGGCACTAGGGTGTGAAATAGGGATCAGAACAAAACACATGTCCGAAACCCTGAGATTCAGCTGCTTTTTAACTCTACAATGCACTATATGTTGAACCAGGTGATGGCTTGTTTACACTTTGTAGTACACTATAATATCCACTCCATAACAATTTTAATTCAGCTCCCTACTTTTTGTCCAAGTGCACTACATAGGGAACAAAATAATGGCTTATTTTGTACTACACTACAGTAACCACTCCAGGGCTAAGGGCAGGAGTTTTTATCTCTTAATTTTAATACTATGCAGGATTATGCGATTTGCTCAATTTTGTAGATGTTGCACAGTCCTGCATAACGGCCCCATTTAGCAGCCATAGAGTTATTATTGCACCTAGTGGTCAAACATGGGAACTGCAGCAAGTGTTACGTGTTCGAGATCCATAAGGGCAGGATGTTCACTGCCCCATAATTAATGTTTGAGAACATTTTCAGTAGATTCTGGAAACTGAGCTAGTTTAAAAACACACTCAATAGTGTGCATTATATCCTAGCTCCATGCTCCCTATTAAAGTACACTATCTAGGGCATGAAATAAGGCTTCTCCACTGTGACACAATGGGGTTTGTGGGGAAAATGAAGATATGAGAGGCAGGGTTCCAACAACTCAGAATGGTGCTCTCTCTCTCTCTCTGTCTGGTTATGGGGCTCTGAAAGCACAAAAAGAGATGCAAATAAGTAACCCGGTGGTAATCAGACACAGGTGAGACTTGTTATGTGTCACCTGGTGATTTGAGCCGCCTCCTTTTCGCCCACCGCTGAGGCTTGACCACGCCTCCTGCTGCCATCGCCGTGTCTAAACACATGTCCAAAGATACAGTATGTCCAGTCTAAAGTTCTGTACTGGGCTCGTGGTTTGTAAGGAGAAGATGATGAGAGAGAGAGAGAGAGAGAGAGAAAGAGAGAGAGAGAGAGAGAGAGAGACCTCCATCAGAGGAGTAATAAACCTTAGGTGAAAGAATTCCCCTTTTTAGAGTGTGTTCAATCTTTAATATTGATCTGTAAGGGAAGTGTGTGTGTGTGTGTGTGTGTGTGTGTGTGTGTGTGTGTGGGTGATGCTTGAGGGGCCAAAGTAACATTAACTCTGATCATTATGATCAAACTCATATTTGCCGAGTTTGTTAACTCATCTGTCTAATGCTGAAGTGCTGAGCTGGACCGCCGGAAGGGACAGAGCTGCTGCTGCTGCTGGTGTGTGTGTGTGTGTGTGTGTGTTTCAGTCAGAGGTGGGAAGTATTTTATTACTGAACATAAGTATTTGCCCTTCACTAGAGTTTTTCTTTCACCTCATATTTTTCGACATTTATTTACCCCATTTTCAAAATATTTTCCGGTTGTGACACAAAGCCACAATTTCAGCAACATGACAAATAAAGATTATTTTCTCCAAAAAGTCTGCAAATTCATAGCGATGTATTCATGGAAACTTGCTGCGACATGATTTACGCATCTCAGTTCACATTTCTCACAGCTTCCTGCTTTTGTGATAAAGGAAATGGAAGAAAGGTATATACCTGTTCATTTCATTCTTGAGATTTTATAATGCATATGAATTACACAGTAGACTGTATATTGTCTGGCTATGAACATTTATTGGCCAGAAAAAAACAACAACAACAAATACCGTGTGGACAATGCCCAAGCGTGAACGTGACTCTTCATAATGAAGAAGGCAAAATAAACACAGCTTGTCATGTTACTGAGAAAGTGTCGGAAAACTTCCTTAAAGGTAAAGTCACAGCTTTATCTCTGACACTGGATCAATCTTTTAACTTTTTTTTTATAAAGTGTCGTAAAGTGTAACTATAGAAACTGATATATTCTGACCAATCAGAATGCAGAATTCGAAAGTGTAATAAGAAATTAGATGCAAAAGATAATAAATTGCCAGCAGTACTTTGGTATATGGCATGAAAAATATGCTATGCTATAAGATATGGTATAAAAACCACAAACATGCCAATAAATACAAGTTTATATTACATTCAATTGTTATTTTGAAATAAAAAAATCAATTCCTAACAATATAAAAACAGTTCCTGACAAATAAAAAAAAAAAAAAAAAACAGCAGAAGAGCAGAACTCTTGAGAGAAAATGTTGGCATATACACTCCAAGTGTTGACGTGTTTAGGAGTGCTGAGGTGTTTCTGTCGAGTGGACACACATCACGCAGCAGTCACGGGGTCAGCTCTTTATACAGAGTCCACAACAACAACACTTGACAGTGTACTTTATGCGAAGCCACGATGGCGTTGGAAGTGTTTAAATCTCTAAATCTTGAGTACTCCACTCCAGTGGACATTAACACTCAAGTGTGTGTAAAGTGAGCGACAGCGCAGCACATTGGGTTTGTGTCATTATGTTCACTTTTCTTCCTGCATTTAACTTTTAGCAAATAAAGCCAAGCGGATGTTTGCTCATAATTCAGCGTGAGGTCATAAGAAGTGCTTCTGGGTCCCGTTTCTGAATGGGTATGAGTGACATTATTATTTTTATTATTATTATTATTATTATTATTATAGATTCTTTGTACATGTAATATTTGTACATTTACATGTACATTCTTTTTTAAAAATAATATTAATAATAATAATAATTACTATTATTATTATTATTGTTGTTGTTGTTGTCGTTGTTGTTATTATTGATAATTTTTTTTTAAACTTTATCTTTATGGCAGTGTCAGACAATGTCAGACTGCCAATTAAAATATAATAATAAGATTGTTTTTTTTTTTTAATAAACATATTCTGTAAACTATACTTCCAGTCAAAAGTGTTTGAACACAAAGGAGGTTTTCTATCTTGCTACATTTTATTACATTTTATCCATTATTCACAACAAGTGTTCCATCAGATCCCCAAATTTTAGCGTTTAAGGAATTCTTCAGGTTGTAATGCAACTCTAAACGAGTGCACTTTAATACTGAAGCCATTACTGCAAGACCATAAATGGCGTCCACACAGGAAGTGGCTCACCGTGATACGGTGACGAGTGACCGTGTAAAGTTGATGAAATTCGGCGAAGTGGGCGGGGACTGCGAAGTGCGTTAAACTACTCTCAACTTTGAGTTTACACAATTGAGGTGACTACCAATGGGAGTGAAAGGATATAACTAACTGACAGATGATGCCAAGACTGAGTTCCCCATAACGTTACTGTAAGGAGACAACGTCCATGACTTTGGTTCCTACCTCAGAATGGAAGAGTAGCTCATCACTACCCTGTATTATACAACTGCACAGGTTATTTATAGCACCAAGACGTCTGATTGAAGCATAAAGCCAGTCATTTTCTTTATAAAGAATGCAGTAAGTTAGTTTCTTGCTCCAAGGCAAGTGATATAGATAGCCATTGCGCTTACTAGATTTCGTATCTTAGCAGACAGCCTATATCAGCCTATCTATAAACTGTATTATCTGTGAGCTAAAAGAAATTACGCATGGGTGAACTGTCACGACTGAAGTGTAGTTCTGTCCGTATGCGTACACTGGCATTATATTTATGGTCTCGTAGTCGCTAGTGCCAGCTATGCTTGTTTCACTTGGAAACATTTGGGGTGGGAAATATACAAGAGGGATACCTAGGCAACCAGATCCTTGAATGTCTGAGTGATGAGCGAATTGATTTATATGTGGACGGCTTTACTTCTAGTAACGAAGCGATGGGCGATGAACAAATTGCTTCCTGTGTGTACGGCCCTTTTGTTACTATAATCCTGGGATTTTACAGCTACATCTAGATTTGTTTTAGATTTTTTAAATCTAAAAACATTTCTCAGTTCATTAAATCTATACCTAGCTCAGATGTTCTCATGATTTAGTATGCAACTCATTGTGAACCTCCTTTTCTTGCAGTATAATCACAAACGCTATTACCAGCGGGCGCCAAAACTTTTGAGTGAGAGTGTACGTATATCCTCGTAGTCTGTTGTTTTTCCGAACAATATTTAGAATTTTTTACTACTTCTAGGTAACGTGCGATGTGAAACAGCAAGCAAGCAGTAGCAGGCCCACTCAAAGGTTTTGGCACCCCTCGCTATTAACATTCTTTGTATTAACTTGGAATTTTGTTTTTTAAAGGCGGTTAAGATGTAAGGGCTTTCTGAAACACCTTGCTTTCGGGTTCTATATAGATTCTAGATTTTGTAACAGTTGTCTCATTTACATCTCATATAGATTTAATAAGAGATGTATTAATAAGTTATTAAGAAATAAAAAAAAACAAAACTTAAAGTTACAGCTTTGCTTTTGACACCGCAGACACCTTCCATAAATATTAAATTAACATCTCCTTACAGAACACTTCACCATATCAATCCGTTTATGTGGCGTGTCCAATGTACAAGCACAGCTTTATACTAACCTTCTGACCAATCAGAATCCAGAATTCATATGAATTCCTGTAAATGCTGCTAATACAAATGTAGCTATTATTAACTCCTCTGACATCTGCTTAAACTTTTGTCGTTTGCTCCTACTAAGTGTTCAGCGTAAGTGTAAAAGTTCAGGTTGTAGTTTTATTTTCCGGTCATTATGTTTCCTCTGACGGTTATTGATTTCGTAAATGAGCAATTCATACAACAACATTGCCTGACTTAAAAGAAAATGCTCCTGGGCAATCATTTTGTCAAGAAATGATTTATTTTGCTGTGGTTATTTTTCTTCTCCTTGCTATTTTTCTTCTGTTTCATAAATAACAAGCTGTTGATTTTCTTTAAATTAGTTTGAGTTCTTATTGCTGAATTGTATACATTGTATGAAAGAACGCTTACACGTTTCCTTCTATGAGCTTGTCGGACGGTGTTCAATGAGGTGGTACGATATTTCTGTCGCTAGTGGTTTAATAGTGGAGAATTGGTCATGGAGCAGCTCGGGCAGCAGCGCTGGTGTACACTTCACTGAGCGCGATGTTTCCTAATGCCTTTTTTTCAGACCCTGCCCTTGACTCCAGTCACTCTATTAGGCCCAGTTGGATCTTTGGAAATTCATTAACACTCTTCAGAGGCATTAACGGCTGGGGAGGCCCCTGTGGGTAAGTAGTGGCTGGATGTGTGCAGGTGAGACTAGCAACACAGGAGCAGAAACCACGCTAGGTGATGGACACGCTTCTCGATTTGCCCCGGGGTGGGACTTGGATTTCATTATTATTATTATTATTTTTGTCCGTGCCAGTATGCCGTGTCTACTCCCGATGCTTTGTTACAAATGAATTTGCATAGTGGACGCTTTACATAATCCGAATGCGGTTATTTAAAAAAGAAAAACAGTAATCAGTGATACGAAGCTTCAGAATCTTTTCTAGTACAGACTGAAGAAGGACTGTCAAATGCAGCACTCATAAAACCATGGAAATAGGATAATGAGAATGAGACGATAGCAAGTATTGTTAAAGAAACATCTAAGCATTGAAATAAACCTCTTTTCTGGATTTATTTATTTTGTTATGTAGCAGCAGCACAGTGCTTTCGTATTTATAAGCCCCGCCCCAAAATGAGCCTAATATCGGTGCTGCATTTGATTAGAGACCGAAACTTGCAAGTCCCAACCTCTGACCAGGAAAGCCCAAAGAAAATGATCGGAATTTCCTGCTTGGGAAGTCAGGTTTGTCTTCTCAATTTTCAGGAAGTGATGTGAAATCAACATGGCTGCTCACAAAGTAGCACTTTTTTAACCTTTCAATGAGCTATACACAAATATTTGCTTTAACATTAAACACCATACAGACATATTCACTTCTCAAATCTAGAACTCTGACGATACAGTTCACCGTTTCGAGGGAGTAAATATCCAGCAGTTAGCTGGCTAGCTAGGTTTTTAAATTGCTAGCAAAACATGACCATAAAGGCATCTGTGTTTTTTTGTTTGTTTTTTTTTTAATTCCACTTCGCAGTTTGACCTGCGGAGGTAAAAAAAAATGATGTAATTCCAATTCGTAGCTCCAGCTTCCCATTTCCGGGGTAAGTCGAGGGCAGCATGAGTACTCGAGCCGAGTGTGAAAACGCCCTTAATATCCAAGGTCTGTAAGTTTTTGGTGTCTTGCTAGTTTTAACCTTGTGCTGTCTGATTAAATGAGTATAGATTTACCACAGAAACGTATCTGCCCTTAATTTATGCCCTAATAAAGAGTCTGTCGAGCTGCCATCTGCCTCTGCCTGTAGTTTATTACAATCTAGCGATTACCTGCTTGACTAGTCTTGACTTTATTACTTATTTATTTTCCACATAGCAAATTTGTCATGGCCCAAAGTCTCGTTTAAGAGTCCTCCATCACATGGAAATCAAACACACACACGGCACACACAGTCACATCAGAGCCATGGCTCTCACCCCGCACTTCTTTATATTTTGCTAGGAAAACGAGGCAGCAGGTACAGTTCTTCAACACAGCCTGACCTCTCTTAGGCAAGCCTTCTTGCAAGTGGTCTTCAGGAATAGTTCTCCAGGCTTCTTGAAGGACATCCCGAAGCTCTTCTTTGGACGTTGGCTGCCTTTTGTTTCGTTCGCCGCTTCAGTAATGCTGCGATCCGGGCTTTGGGGAAGCCGATCCATGACTGATAGTGCTCCATCCTGTTTTTTTCTTTCGAAGGAATGCAGGAAGCCTGGAGAACTGCTCCTCGAGACTACATAAAAAAAATACAACAAAGTCAGGCTCTTTGGAAGCAAACTATGCAGAAATGAGGTGTGGCTCAAGACTTTTGCATAGTACTGTATATATATTTTACAAGACGTTCTGCTGAATGTGCAAGGAGACACTATTTTCTGCGAAACAGCATATTTTCTCCGTAATGGACAAACTCTCCGGAGCAAAACACTCCGCCTCGCTGCTATTTCACTACCTCAGAGTCACGCTAAGACCCCTCAGGATTAGCAGAGAAATACGATTCTGTGACCATGTACAGAAACATGTTCTGAAAATTTCACTTCATCTTTACAATCGGATGGTGATGGATGAGCTAAAATAGCAGACACAGTCTTTCATTTATTTTATAATTAAGAAATAAAACACTTTTATCATGCTGTTGTAGCTGGTGTGATGAAGCTGTGTTGCTCCTACAACATGTAGGATGATGATGTAGGTTGATGAGTGTCTTATTTCTCCTATACGGCAGGAATTTGCCAACGCAAGCAGGTTTTTTTATTGTTAATTAAAGAAAATCACTTCTTCCTTTTTTTTTTTTATCCATTTAACGTATTAACACTTAATGTTGTTGGACGTCTGTGAGACTGTGCTATCACTTACTGTACGCTAGCAGTTAGAAGTCTCTTTGTTCTCTGTCATGAAATTAATAAAAGCAAAAAGCACAGTTTGTCATGACTTAGGTTCTCCATAGCTAGATAGCTAGCCAGGTAACTGCATGCATTCAGTGGTGTTTAAAAGTTTGTGAACCCTTTAGAATTATGAGATTTTCTCCTAAAAGTAGATAAAGGGAACCCAAAGACAAACATATTATACTTGGTCATTAATTTATTAAGGAAAACAATCCAGCATTTCATCAATGAGTTGCAAAACTATGTGAAGTGTTCAGTATCTGGTGTGGCCCCTTTCTGCAGCAGTAACCAAACCATGACACTACCACCCCCATGTTTCACAAATGGTTCTTGGTTCTTGTGCTGGAACGCAGTGGTTTTTCTCCAGACATGACGCCTCTCATTTAAAACAAGTTCTGTTTTGGTTTCATCCACCCACATTTTTTCCCAGTAGCCATCTGGCTTGTCCACGTGATCTTTAGTGAACTGTAGATGGGCAGCGATGTTCTTTTTGGAGAGCAGTGTTTTCCTCCTTGCAGCCCTGCCATGCACACCATTGCTGTTCAGTGTTCTCCTGATGGTGGATTCATGAACATTAACATTAGCCAATGTGACGGAGGCCTTTAGTTGTTTGGAAGTTACCCTTGGTTCCTTTGGGACCTTGTGGACTATTACATGCCTTGCTCTTGGAGTGATCTATGTTGGTGTCTACTCCTAGAGAGGAAAAAAATGATGTTGAGTTTCCTCTATCTGTCTGACTGTGGATCGGTGGAGTCCAAACTCTTCAGAGATTGTTTTGTAACCTTTTCCAGTCTGATGAGCATCAACAACTCTCTTTCTGAGCTGCTCATAAATCGCCTTCATTCGTGCCATGATACACTTCCACCAACGAGTTCTGAAGATCAGACTTTGATAGATCCCTGCTCTTTAACTAAAACAGGGCATCCACTTCCACCTGATTATCATCTCATTGACTGAAACCTTTAAGTTACCTGCTAATCCTAGAGGCTCACAAACTTTTGCACTCACATGAAATTTTGGATCTTTTTCTTCGATAAGTAAATGATCATGTATAATATCTTTGTCTCATTTGTTTAATTGGGTTCTCTTTATCTATTTTTATGACTTGTGTGAAAATCTGTCTGATGTTTTAGGTCATATTCACACAAATATATTTAATTCTTAATTCTTCAGCTTTAAAATCTTTAAAGATGTATTTTTGTGAGCTAATATTTCAAATTGTTACTGTTACCCCTTTTCCACCAACAGGCTTCCACTAGGGTTCTGGTTCACGCACCAAATCGTGCAATCAAAGATAGCTGGTTTTCCCCGCGCAAACTGCAAAGACATTAGTGGGCGTGTCCTTAGTTTGGAGAGAACGCAGAGCATTGCAATGGAATAGGATAAATCAGACAAATATCTGCAATGATATGGCTCACAGGTAAACAATGTGATCTGCCATCTTGCTAATATTTAATTGTGTTGTGCATTGTGCAGAGCTTTTTAGAAGGATGTCGAGACTTTTAGGTTGGGAAGATTTTCTTTCATATCTGGCAACCCGGGGTGTCGAAATGGTTTTGGCAGAAAAACAGCAGCTTCGTCACTGAAGGAAAATTCAAAGAAGAATATACTGGTTGTAGTATTGTTGTCAGAGAAGCCAATATTTCAACTTAGCATGTTTCCTTAATTTCTAACGATATATCTTTATCATTTTACGATTTAGTGCAGTAAATAAATTACACAGTGCTCCTTTAAACCTTAGTAAAAAATAATTGCAGGACTGCTAAACTCTAGTATCAATCATGTTTAGGAAATATACCAAATCCTTTTTTGTTTATTTGGTTTGGTTTTATGTGACCAAAAATGACACAAATTTCTCCAATATGGCTCGCACTAATCCTTAAGTCACATGCATTTGCATAAATTACAATAAAGTAATTATCATGAACACTGGCAGTATAGAGTTTCTTGAGGCTCTATTACAGTTTGTAAAAATGGTTAAAAAGCATTGTTACCAAATAGCAAATTATTATAAACATGAATGCGGGTAGAAAGTGTCAAATCAATGTTTGATGCCTATACGACCACGGCAAGGTCGCTGGATCCCTGACTCTGTCTCGATGCTCAGACGATCCAAACATTAGCATATTAAAATCAAACTGACCTGCTTTCTTTCAGTCCTGATGCGGATAATTAAACCCAGGAGAGCTTGACCGGCTTTATAATTATTCCCTGCCTGGAGTGATCCAAAAGCACATGTGTGACATTGGGAAGAGAAAGTGGGTTTGATTTTACCTACAAGCACTAACTTTGAGTGTTAGCACTAAAAAAAATACTTCTACACTGCACCAAAGTTCATCAAGTCAGTTGTTTTAAAATGCATGCAGTTTACAATCTGATTATCATAAATATTCAAACACAGATCTGGACTTTATGTAAATTATCACCATCTAATATAGTGTTCAGGAGCTAGGATTTACACAGTGGACCTCACAGAGGAATGCTTTGGAGGCGGCCATCTTGGTCAACTAGAATCCATGTTTTTCCCCCTTATTGCAGTTTGGTATAACTCCGCCCCCTTAGACTCCACCTCTCAATGCTGTTGCTTTCTTATCTATGAAATAAAGGCATGTAATGTTACAGCCTGTGCTGCACAGCATATACAATGATTAAGTAAGGAATATAAAACTTCAAGGCTAGCCTGTTGCATGAAAATAACATTATGTTATACAATATATTTTTTATCCATGGGTAGGTAGTGTTATTTCCTAATTGCTTATACCACAAACTTGTAGACAACGGCTTTGCTTTTGTCTCCAGGACACTGATATTTTGGAATTTGCCAATTTTCATTGATAAAATGGGTGAATATCTTTGTCTTTGGGACAGCAGGGACATCAAGGTTCATTACCAAGGGCGTGA
Organism: Notoglanidium macrostoma; assembly: GCA_030068235.1. NCBI lineage: Eukaryota > Metazoa > Chordata > Actinopteri > Siluriformes > Auchenoglanididae > Notoglanidium > Notoglanidium macrostoma. The sequence goes on from JAQQZR010000015.1 coordinate 1,898,676, forward strand.
CTGGCCACAGTGGACCAACCTGGCTGTGGGGAGGAACATGGTCCCCCTAAAGGTGCCGATGACCACTGAACATCAAAGTGGGCCTCATAAAATTGTTTGTCACAGCTGAAGAGCATACTCAGGGGGGCAAGGTGAGCTCTTCCATCGGGATGTACTGGACATTGAACACGGCTACCAAGGACAATATAACGAGAACTCGTTGGGAGACGACATTTGTGAAAATGATTTCCAATATAATTTAAATCTCAGAGTAAAACTACTCGCTTATCTACTCACTAAATCTTTTGTAATTATTGTATAACTTTTTGTATTATAAATTATGTTCATTTGGGTTCATATGTTGTTTGTGTTCTGACTTTATGTGAAGGAAAAGATGCAAATTCACCAATTTTCTCAATGTTCTGGTCACAAAAGCAAAGTTTGAGCCATTTTCTATACCTTTGAGGCATAAGCAATTAGAAAATAACACATTACCCAGGCACACAAATGGTGTTACATCAGTGAAGGACTGGGGTTAGACACTGGCAGAGACACTGTTACAATGCCAACGTGTTTTATTCCTCTTATATCACAGCAATTTACTAACGATTATGCCTTTTTTTCTGCCTGCTGTGTTTTAGTATCTTGGTAAAACCTTAGTGACTATATCACACAGTTGTGAGGATTGTTTTCTGTTCCGCATTTATTCCAGTCTGTGTTATAGTTACTGATTTTGGAAGGGATAAGGATGAAGATACAGACAACGATTCTATTGATTAACAACAATATTTGTGCCTCGATATTTTAACTCAAAAAGCCTTTAATAATTATATACTGTTTGCAAAACGAGCTAATTTGTATGAATATTATTAATGCTAACTGCAAGATACCTACATCATAAACATCAGTCATTATCACCCGCGGTCTGTTTTATCAGTCCAACGCTAAAAGCAGGAGCATGTGATTCCACTCAACACTGCTGAAGCATATATTTAAGAGGATTTTCTTCACATAATAGAACTCGACTTTCATAAAATTACCTTTATTTACCCCTGAGGGGACAGACTGACAGACTGGACACGTCATCTAGCTAACAAACACATGATTTTTTTATCTGAAGCTATGAAGGTTTCCACTGGATGTGTCTAGCACATGGACAAGCTTGTTCTTTGACTTGCCATCTTTTAAAAGGATCACAAATTTTCCGTACGTCAGTACAGAGCGCTGGGACAAGGCACAAAAGTGTATTTTCTTGATCAAGGACACTTTGCACTTGGCAGAACAGACTGTCTCATAGTCGTCCATTTCTATCCATTTATTACATCTGTAAAAAAAAAAAATTGTGGGAAGTGAGGGTCATAAATCAGAGATCAGACACCAGATTTGTATTTTTAATCCAAATGTATTATTATTATTATTATTATTATTATTATTATTATTATTTCAACATAAGCTGCTGGTGTATTAGTATTTGGGTAACAAAAGGACACTAATGGAGATTTAAGAAAAAAATTTACTTTCCTTTTCCAAACAACAACAAACATTCCAAACATACCTTTGATTTTTTGCTACAAAAATGAAAAGCAGCAGAAAACAGCACATTATCAGAGTGAACATGATATCTGTATGTACAAAGAAGCTTCAGAAATAGTTATAGGTTTTATACACACAAGCATGAAGCTGGAGTAAACAAAGGTCAAGGGCTCAGATGTAAAAAGTACCAAAATCTAGTTCCATGCAACAACAAATTACGAGCATGAAGCAAAGAATTGACAAAACACAAAGACTAGCATGGAGCTAATAATCTACAAAACACTAGGACCATCATAAAGCTAATATTTGGCAAAACATAAAGACTAAACTGGAGTTTATAATCTCCAAACACAAAGACTAGCCTGGAGCTAATAATCTACCAAACGCAAAGACTAGCATGGAGCTAATAAGATACCTCACACAAAGACTAGCATGAAGCTAATAAGCTACCTCACACAAAGACTAGCATGAAGCTAATACACTACCTCACACAAAGACTAGCATGGAGCTAATAATCTACCACACACAAAGACCAGCATGGAACTAATAATCTACAAAACACAAAGACTAGCATGGAGCTAATAAGCTACCTCACACAAAGACTAGCATGGAGTAAAAATCAGCTCTGTGGTAAAAGAGAAATAAAACACTTGCTTTCACTGAAAATTATTTTCCATCATTGATGATTTTCCTGTGACACAATGACACTGAGAGTTTTATTCCTTGACACAGACTGCATCTAAAATCGGTTAATATTCAGAATGATGTTCTGTGAACTGCTTTTACCCCAATATTCAGAAATATTATTAGCCGACTGCGAGCAGCTTTAAGCTTTACAAGCGTGCAATCGGATATCGATAAATCTGTAAGCACTTTAGTGCTTCGTGTCCTTGTTTACGATTGAACTCTAATGCGATTGGATTGCATTCTTTGCTTTTCAGTGAAGGCTGCGTGTGTGCTGCTGATGTGATCTTGCTTGTTCTGATGGTGTGGAAATGATTTTTTTAGGATGAGAACTCCCCGCGGTTTCACGTCTGTTGGTAACGAAATAGATAAGAGCAATTGATCGAGCGACCCTCGGGGCAAATCACTACTGCAATTACATTAAACTCTGCAGCTACGTAAACACACACACACACACACACAAAACACAAAATGTGTTACAAGCAGTTCTTTCATTAATCGCTGATAAATAATTAAGAAGTGTACGGTGTAAAATTCAGCCTCGGGTCAGAAACACAGATAACGTGGAAACGTGCATGTGCGTGTTTATAGGGAAAGAATCTCGGGAGTGTTTGTGACTTCAGAAACAGGACAAATGTTAATATTCCTGGCTTAGCAGGAAAAATATTAGGCCCACAGGAATGGCAGCAGCAAGCTGCAGCCACAGCTCATGAAGAACGTGTCAGAAAAAAAAGTTACTGCGATGAGAAATATATACAAATAAAGCCACGCCAAGGCGAACAAAAATGACCTCAATTTTATACATAAACTGCAAAAATACAAAAATTAGATATGGCACTGATCTGATACCCAGGATAACGCTGAACCGGCCAAACATATATACAGTACCTACTGTTCCAGTCAAAGGTTCGGACACACCTGATCAATCATAGCTTTTTCTTTATTTTGACTATTATAGAAATATCGAAGACATCACGACTATTATGTGGTATCATGGAATTATGTGGTAAACAAAAAGGTGTTAAAAAACAAAATGTGTCGCATATTTTGGATTCTTCAGCGTAGTCAGCGTTTACCTTGATGAAGCTTTGCACGCTATCGGCATTATCTTCATGAGATCGTCACCTGGAACGCTTTTCAGTTACCAGCTGAGCCTGGTCTGAAGTCCAGTAGTGAAATTTCTTGCCTTCTTAATGTGTTTGAGACCCTCAGCTGTGTTGTGTTGAGGTGGTGTTGCTGTACAGTAAATAGCCTGTAGTGTATAATCAGTAATAACTGTAGCAAGATATATTATTTCAAGAATCGCTCAACGAAGTAAAGAGAAACGGCAGAACATCATCACTTTCAGACAATGTTTTTAGCTATGTATTTTAGATATGTAAATATTTTTTGCTTGTTTTTAGCTATGCATTTTTATTTGTTTGTTTTTAGCTATGGATTTTTTATTAGTTGTTTGTTTTTGCTATGTATTTTATTTGTTGTTTGTATATAGCTGTTTTTTATTTGTTTGTTTTCAGATATGCATTTTTATTTGTTTGTTTTTAGCTATGCATTTTTATTTGTTTGTTTTTAGCTATGTATTTTTATTTGTTTGTTTTTAGCAATTTTTGTATTTGTTGTTTGTTTTTAACTTTGTATTTGTTTGCTTGTTTTTAGCAATGTGGGTTTTTTTGCTTGTTTTTTATCTATATATATATTTATTTTTTGCTTGTTTTTAGCTATGCATTTTTATTTGTTTGTTTTTAGCTATGTATTTTTTATTAGTCGTTTGTTTTTGCTATGTATTTTATTTGTTGTTTGTATATAGCTGTTTTTATTTGTTTGTTTTCAGATATGCATTTTTATTTGTTTGTTTTTAGCTATTTTTTATTTGTTGTTTGTTGTTTCTCTATATATTTGTTTCTTGTTTGTTTTTAGCTATGTATTTGTTTCATGTGCTTTAGTTTAAAAGAATCATTTTAAACCTTTGGAGATTTTGAAGAAAAAAAACCCCAAAACAGAACAAAACACAAATCAAATTGTCAAAACAATTATAAAAAATACACCTAAACAAGGTGAAATGAGCATCATGTGGACAACAGGAAGTCTATACAGATCAACAGGAAGTGTGTCTTAAACTTCATTGAAATGTGAAATAAAGCAAATAAAATAAATTGAATTAACACGTCATGACTTCAATAAACAAAATAAACACTAAATAATAAAGACATATGAGAAATCTCCTCTAAGTTTATTTCACGTTTTCTCACTTTAAAAATTTCTGGACAAAATAGAAGACAGAATATTGTATGAAAATGTTTCTGCTATTTCTGCCTGCGCATGATTTATTCATTATCTCACCAGCTGATTGCGTAAACGTAATCTAAGCTCGGCACGGTGCTCACATACATCCGTTTTATTTCATTTTTTCCCCCAACATCCTTTAAAAATGTCACTTTACACTTTAATATCCGCTGATAAATATTTGAACTAGATGAATAAAGAGTGAGAGGAAGTAACAGACGAATCTGGCGAGTACAAAAGCCCCAGCATGTTAATGTTTTAGTGTTTTGCTGGTGGGGGAAATCAGTCATGAAACCTGATGATTAAAGTCCAAATGTATTTTTGTACCTCCTACACAGATCGAGCGCTTCGCCGCATCGTGGGCGCCATTTTAACTCGACATCATTTACGGCATCATTTATGACCACACGAGCCCCATGGCATCAACACGTCCTCCTTCAGCTCATCGACGCTTCATAACTAATGATATTCTCCGCAACGCTGATGCTTTTCTGTCTCAGAAAGAGTTTTTTTTTCTCAGCCAGATGTTTTTTCCATACAACAAGAAGAATAAAAAAAAAAAAACCCATCTGTTCTGTGACATTGCATCACGGCTAACGCCTATGACGGAGTGATGAAAAAGATATCACTTTTCGATAGTTAAAAAAATATTCGCTTTTGAGTTCCGAAGCGATCAGAAGAAAATCTTTATTTGTTAATTTTTTTCTAAATGAATGCTGTTAAAGGCTAAAAAAAAAAAAAAATGCAATCATTTGAAACGAACAGCGCAGACGTTTCCGTTCGCTCAACATCCCTGTATGAAACTCTGCACAATCCAAAAGCTTACTCTTGCTGCTGGTTTTTGTGTTTTTTGTTTCTTTTCCAGCAGTTGACTCAGCGTGCGCTTTCACCAGCAGGCCCGTCACCGCCGCCGCCGCCGTCGCCTTTCTTTAGGCTGCTTCGAAGGTCAAAAAAGTAATTAACCTCATTCTATTTGCTAACGTACAAAACATTGATGCAGGATTGCTGCTAAGCTCTCACACACACACACACACACACACAAACAGAAATGATTGTCATACTATCCTTGCGAGGACCTCTCATGGATATAGTGTACTGATGCGGTTAATAAAAACTAGCCAACGTTAAAGAAACATTTTGGCTTTTTTTTGCATTTATCTTTATTAACATTATTTTCCTCATAAGAAGAAATCAGAGCGCTCCCATAAGCACATCTGTCAGATGCTTCAGACATTTTGTCCCCATGGAGATATAAAAACATGCCCACACACACTTACTCTCAATCAAAATCCCTAATGAGGTCCAGATTCAAGCCCGTGAACTTTAAACCAGTGTGCGGCCTCGGTGAAAACCTTGGACTGGGACGTTTTTATGTTTTGTTTTGTTTCGTTTGGCCCTTTTCATTTTATTACCGAAGCGTCAATGCTTCCGGCGCTTTCCGGAACCGAGCGCCGCTGTGAACGACACTCGTGCGAGCTATAATCGCTCACGCTTTGCCCTTCAAAGGTTAAGGTTGCAGCTTCATTGAAACATCTCAAAGCGTCGCTTGCTTGAATAAAGGCGAGGCCGGGGAACGTGACGGTTCGACCTCGCCATGCGTTCAAAAAGGCATCACGTCACGTGCAGGGCACTTCTTTCACGAGAACGAGAACAAACAGAGCCACACTGCTCCCAAAAACCTGGGCATAAATACAGCGAGGCTTTGTGAAGTGGAAAAATGAACATTTAATGGCTTCAGAAAAAAAAAATGACACGCTATTCGTCTCGTTTATCTCTGAAATCATTTTCCTTTCATGCGCCGCTTTTGTTCCCGTCGCTTCACCTGGAGCGGCGGAACATTCCTCTTTTTTTTCCCCGAGCAAATGCACAGGTATGAGGACTGTGATTTGAATAAAACAGGTTTTCATTTTTCATGAGACCGCTGAGAGACAACGATGGCACTGCTGTTTCCTTTTTTTTTTTTTTTTTTTTTTATATCGTTCTCTTTATCGCAGCAGGATTTTGTTTGAGCATGCTTTACGCTTGGTTTTTTGTTTTTTTTTCCCTCACTCCCTCTCTCTGTCTTTCTCTCTCTCTGCTCCTCCTTCTCTTTTGTAGTCAAAACACAGTTCATTATGTTCCATCATTACATAACGCTCTCGTCTCCCAGCACAGCGGGCCGCAGATATCTGGGACGACATGCTTATGTTTACAAACGTTTCACTTAGCACCGTCGCATCACGCGCTTTAACAAGTGCTACGTCTCTTTCGCTTTCATCTACACACTGTAATGATACAAGCAGCGAGTGGTAAAAGCGAAGGAACATTCATTAATCACGTCTTTCTTTTCCTTGATCAAGGTTCCAATCGGTTTTCCTTCTTTTCCTTGGAAAATTTCCCAATGATGAGTTATGGTCAAGGTGCAGGAGGCAAGATTTATCAAAATTAGGTCCCTAAAAATAAAAAGTAAGTGTGTTTAGATGATTTTTTTCGTCATACTCCTTGAACCCGCCCACCCACGTCCACCCACGTACACAAAGCTCCGCCCACAGAGCCTGGACGGTAGGGTTCAAGTAAAGCTTCAGATTTAGAGCTCTATAAACACAGACATATTAATTTTTAAGAAGGGTCAAGACTGCATTTCTACGTGATTCGTTATATAAAGACATTCAAACAATCTAAAGCTTTACACAGACCTGTCCAGTAGCAACATCAGCAATGAATTACCTCATTTCTGATTGCTTATTCTGCTTTTATTGGATTTCTTGTTTATTTTCTTCAACGCTAACAGGAGAATTGTCTGTGCTGAGCTCTTGCTGATTTCAATCATATTATTCCTCTCCGACTGACCGGCTGACGGAAGGGCGAAGTGAACCGCGGTGTATAAAATGTCTGACAGGAGGCCCATAACTAACACAAAGAGGTACTCCGGACCAAACGTGTTTCCTCAGCCACGTGCACTGAGGCCATGACTACATGGTATTATTTTTGTATCATGTTCAGCATGCAGTATTTTCCTGTTTCTTTGTTGAAAATAAGAAAAATAAATCATATCTTTAAAGGGCTGCTATTTTAAATCAAGTCTGTAACACCATCCCAGTCACGGCGAATAAATCTGTTATATAAAAATCACACACTTCATACAGTATGTTTTTCACATAAAATAATGAGATCATCGATTAAAGTCCCTGAGATAAAAATATCATTAGTGTAAAACTAATCCAGTCTGAATAGGGCTTAAAAATGTGAAGCTTAAATTCTCACAGACCTATTTAAGGTGTTTAGTTATTTATTTATACGCATTACAGCGAAATTTTGTGTACACCTCTACACTTCTGATTGGCTTTCCACTAGATGTCGGAGCGTGGCTGTGTTGATTGGTGTTCATGGAGCTACAAGAGCATTAGTGAGGTCAGGCGCTGATGCTGGGATGTCGAGGAGGCTCCAGTTCCAGGATGGTCTCTGAGATCATAAAGTCATAATTTCCAGAAAATAGTCATAAATTTGTGAGATGCAAAATTAAAAGAACTTATATTTTTTGGTTCAAGGAGCCACAACACTTCATTTTTTCCTCATAAATGTGTTTACAATCTGAGAGAATATCTGAGTTTTTTCTCATGAAGTAAATTTATGACTTTAATCTCAGAAATTCAGAAATTATGAAAGAAACTGGATATTCTCTGAGATTGTAAAGTCACAAATATTTGAAAAAAATTCGAAGCAATGTGGCTCCTTGACGGAAAAACTCTGAGTTTTGTGTCTTGCAAATTTGTGACTTCTTTTCTTGGAGATTTTTGACATTTTCCTAGAAAATAGAGTTTTTTTCTGTATATTTTGAGGTTTATCAGAAAAAAGGCTGTAAAAACAAAAAACAAATTTGCAAGAAAAAAAAACATAGGCAAAAAAAAAAAAAAAAAAAAATATATATATATATATATATATATATATATATAAATATATATAAATTAAAAATTTAAAAAAATTATATATATATATATATATATATATATATATATAAATATATATAAATTAATAATTTAAAATAATTATATATTATATAAAATATCATATATAAATATATATAAATTTGTTTAATGGCCCTAATACACCGTTGTAAAAAAAAATGCTCACATTAGCAGTATTTGATTCTGTCTGTAGATATCTGTAAATATATCTGCATTGTTGCTACTAGACTTGAGGAGCTGCCCGTGACCGTCTGCTCACATCCCTGAGTTTAATTACAGTGTTAATGATGTAGTTATATATTGTTTAAACAGAAGCATATTCAATAGCGGACTCCAAGTGCAGATCAGGAAAGTTAAACACGCTCATTGATCTGGAGTTCATTAAATAAAGTCAGATAAATGGAGGTTAGAGGAGCACAGTTACTGTATACACTGGATTTCAGGCTTAACTCTGTATGAGCTTTGTTCAGCAGCACAGATCGGAATAATCGGAATGGATTTTATTTAAATGTCTAACACGCAAACACACACACACACACACACACACAAACACACAGGGGGTGATTTATTTTACCCAAGCCAGCCACTGGCATGTTTTCGGGGGTTGACAGGAACCCGGATGAGCCCCAAACGGACACACAGAACATACGAAACCCCACTCAGGATTGAAGCGAGGTCCCACATGGCAATGCAAATGCCATTTAGGCAAAAAAAAAATAAATAAATAAATAAAATAAAATTACCATTTAGCATAAAGAGTATGCATGTAATCCTAACCACACATTTAATCATAATCCTATGACAAAGCGACAGGCGAGTGTCTATTTTCTATCTACGCCTGCGACATTTCAAAGCAACATTTGCATTGAGGCTGTCTCAATTACATGCAGGTTAGATACAATGCAATAAACTGACAAATCCAAATTATCGACTCGAATGATTACTACAGGCTAACGTCTTCAGTTCCCTGCTTTACTTTAGTTCCTACCTGCACTTACTTCTCCGTTTACTGGCAGAAAAATGTATCTTGTCATGTATGACCTTTCATTCAACGCGTATTGAGACGTTACAAAGAAAAATAAATCTTAGGAGGACGTAGCAGAAATGGAGCTAGTAGAGTTTTGCTAATCTGCCAACAAAGCTAGCATGAAGCTGAGCTTTTTTTTCCCTGTAACTTTAACAGAATACATAATTATGTCACGCCGTTCCACGTATTCCGTTACTCCATGTTAATATAAAGTATATATAAAATATAAAAAAACATATAAAATACTTTGCGCAGTTGATTATTTTCCCATAACAGCATGATCTTCCAGCAAGAAACTTCCTGCAAGTAGAAAGAATCAGTAAAAAAACAAACAAACACCAGTCACACTCTCTCATTTTAATTACTGTCTTTTTTAATCATTTCATGTCTGGATTTAAAGGATCACACACCAAAAAATGCTAATGTTGCTAATGTATCAGTTAGCATGTCGTGTTGTAGTGTTAATAAGCTCAACTACCTTCCTTTAACTGTTAGCTTGTTTATTTATATTATTATTATTATTATTATTATTATGCCTTTTTATGTGAGGTTCAAATATGAGGACAAAAAAAATAGAAAGCTATTCCGGTTAGCATCACGCTAATGAGATCATGTAACTTTTATAGTTGTTATTGTTGTTGTTGAGTTTATCATGTGTATTTAAAAAAAAAAAAAAAATGACTGACTAATTAAAAAATGCTAATTTAATCACAGTGGCAGAGTGAAGGCCAAATTAGCATCATGCTACTAAAATGACTCTCAGGGTTCATAGCTTTTCTTTTTTTTTATGCCAATCATCTTTTTTAATTATTTGTTGTTCATTTGCTTAGTTCGGTGTGGAGGTGAAGAATCAGACAAGGCAGGTGTATTGAAAAGAAAAATGATGGTGACGTGATTAGTGAATAAATGTTACTGGGTATCAGTGAGCACGATGCTAATCGGCAGCTAGTCTTTGACTGAGAGTTGACATTAAAGGCACTACAGAGGGAAAACTAGCTTGCAAACAATATATCAGAATTTCTAGCCGTGTGTGTGTGTGTGTGTGTGTGTGTGTGTAGCCTGTGTTGTGACGTCCTTTTTTTTTAGTACCTCAGAAGTTCTCTTTGATTTATTTCTCTTAGATTAAAACTAGCAGCATTTCAGTTCTCTGGTTCCTGTTTTCATGACTGTTTTAAGCCACGCAAGTGAAGACAGCTTTCATTCCATACATTTTGATTAGGATTAGAGTAGAGCCAGAGGCAAGAGGAAATAAAGCAGCGTGGTAGTTTCGTTTACAAACGCTGACTGGCAGAGAGGGCAAAAAAATCAGAAAAACAACGAGGAACGAAATCGATTGCAGAGAGTACGGGCTAGCCTGGGAAACTAAACCCTGATCGCAGGTGACTAATGGTCCAAGCGTCCATCTTATCCGCACATCGTCATGCGATGATGATGAATTTATCCCAATCCGCCTGAAAACTCCTTCCACTGATGTTAGATTAACACAGAAAGCTACAATCGTCGACAGCTCACTACACGTCTTTAATCTGTTTCCGTCGAACACATCCCTGCGAATGAGCCGTTACTATAGCAACGATAATGTACACGGACAAGCGCATTAACATAAACCTGTGATCTGTGGCTGCGCTACTGTCCGCTGTTGCGATCACACACCGAGTTGCGATGTTACAGGAAAATAATTCACAATGGCGTGACTCAACATTACCATCAACGTTGGAATGGTGTTTATATTTGATAATGTTTATAATCACGTCCTGACATCTTTTATCCGTCTTACATCCCAGCGATTACGATTTTGAATTTATTAATAAATGATACGTCATGCTTTTTATCCATTTATAGTTACATTTAGGGGTGGCACCTTGGTGCAGTGGTTAGCACAGCAAGAAGGTCCTGGGTTCGATCCCCGGGTCAGCCAGGGTGCCTTTCTGTGCGGAGTTTGCATGTTCTCCTCGTGCTCTGTGTGGGTTTCCTCTATACACTGTTGATAGCGTAGCTCACTTGGGTTAGTTAGCGTAAGAAGAGAACACAAAATCCACCAGGCGCCTTATTTACTTTTACCTTTACTTAAGGTAATTATTAGCATCTCCTTTTCTCAAGTCAGCGTGCTTATGTTATTTCCACTACCGGTTTAATCATACTAGTCGAGTCATTAACCAGCATTCCTTAGTACGTTAATAATGAGTACTGAAGAAATTAGCAAACAGAACCCGTTCAGGCGTTTATTTAGTGGCTGCTTTTGGCTCTTCTGCTGAACAGATGACTGTCGGACTGCTTAACGTTGCATAATTTACATGTCCATGGCTACGTTTACGTTTCTCTGTCATCCAAAGGACACCTTATCTTTTTTTTCTGATGACTTGACTACATAATTTATACGCAGCATCTGTTGCAGTTCAGGCGTAATTTCCACTGATTTCCTGCCAAGACTGAGAAGTGTTTGAAAATGAAATAAAACATGACAGTTTTCCTTGTTTTTCAAAAGCCTTTCTTTTGGCTGCACGTCACACATCCGGAATATGTTCGGCGACACGCGTGGCAATGAAATTAACGTTTTGAAAAATAGCTCTTCTTTCTTGCCTTCATATGCGCCATGGAGGAAAAAAAAAGATCAAGAGGACATGAAAGAGCTGTAATAAATTTCATGAAGCTTTTCTGAAAACAGATTACAACATTAGCTCGTCAAGCTTCTTTCTTTGGTGATGTAGGGAAGTGAGGATTAAGCTCTCTGAGGAGCTTTTCTTTCAGGACTGGTGCAAGACGTGTTAATAAACGTGGACAAATTGGATTTGGGAATTTGATATCTTTCTCTTGGCACGCTTGGCCTGGATCGATTTTTTCCATCCTCAGCATTTAATTCAGCCTTTATCAGAGCTAATAAGCCTTCCTTATAATCAAAAGTGTGTCTTATGGGACAATCACATCCTCTGAACATAGAACAAAGGTGTATTTTTTACTCCAGGAAAAATGAACTAAGAAATGAATACAAAATCAGACATATAGTTTCTTGGCTAAACAAGTTATGAATATAAAAGCCACCAGTTTAACCAGTAAACTCCACCAGTTTCAAATCCAGTCAACTCATTTGAACTTATTTAGCATCTTGATGTCTTCCGTCTTGAAATTACCACTGACTGCAAAAAAGAAAAAAGTTGTTTATATTGTTGTTGTTTACCAATTAAGAGATTCCTGAATTTATTATTATTATTTTTTAAGGTGGGCGGGACAAGTGATGTATTTGGTACAGTTGACGTCAATGATACCAAATGACCAATCAGAATTAGCCATCCGCTAGCATAATTTCCCGTTTTTACCCCAATCACTGAAATTACAGCGACTACTTTCCTGCCGTTTGCGCCTGAGCTTGAGCATATTAATTTTGCTCAGTGTTATAGACACAGATTTAGCATAGTGGGTAGTTTTATCTATTGTTAAAAACATTATGAACAATTCAACTTAGTTCGTATTAGCTACCTTGATAAAATAATGAATTAATAATAATCCTCATAGAGTACATAAATGCTAATGATCTCCATTTTCCTTTGAACATCTCTATGCACGGTACAGTACAGACCGGCTGGAGTTTTTTTCAAAATAAGGGAAACACAGTGTCAGTTAATGAAGTATATCTGTATATACATAGAACTGGGCGTATTCTGTTTCATCTGTTGGTTTAGCCTCAAGTTTACGTCTTCATAAGTAAAAGCATCAAAAGGATTTTTCCAAAATCAGTAGTGTAACTACAAACTAAGCTACAAACTAGCTAGCTAACGCTCTATAGGTAGCGGCAGCTCTCTGACGCTGATATGTTTAAGTTTAGACGTCAGTCACGTTCGTTACCATTTCATTATCATGCTCTGGCTGTTGGTTGTGAGGCTCCGCCTCTTTGAGTCATCTCCTAATCATCATTTAGAGAAGCTGTGCGAGAGTAGCAGAGAGTGCAGCGTCTCTTTACACTTTAGTTAACATTTCATTGGCATGTTTGAAGGAATTTTAGAGGCCGAGCTTCACAGGTAGTCTCAAGGCAA
>JAQQZR010000015.1:1917153-1924080 GCA_030068235.1 Notoglanidium macrostoma
TGGATAAGGGTGTCTGCCGAATGGCACGTGGGAAAAAAAATCACACGAATTGTTTAAAAACGACATGTGAAAAGAAATCAACCAATCATACAAAAATCAGATGTGAAAATAGTATGTAAAGAAAATCACATGTGAAAATAAAAACACAAACAAAAATCTGTATGTGAAAATGTTTTAAATGTAATATGTAAATTATACACGTGAATTGTTCGACTTTTCACGTGCAAGTCATGATGCTCTTTCATTGATATATTCCCTCTTTAATGTGTAAAACTTTACACAAACTCAATTTCCCTTTGTATCTGATTTTTAAAAAGTTCAGCCTGAAAATATGCACCTTACGACGCGACATATCTCAAACCTTCACCATTATGGACTTGAAGACATGAAGCACGTGACTCATTCTTGCTTAACACGGGAACCTGAGAGCTGGTGTAGAAACTCGAGTGTGTAAATGGAGCTGTTCTGGAGTGATACTGTGTTTACAGAGTCTGATGGTCTTCGGGATGCTGTAGTGGGCCGTGGGCGCTGTTTGGACAGGTATTACTGGCAGACATGATGTCATGTGCGTGTTTTTACCGCAGGTCGTGTTGCACGGCTGCGGCCTGGCATGGAGCGTGGTGAAAAAAAGAAAAGAAAAAAAGCAATGCAGCATTGCAGGCACACACACACACACACACATACACACACACACACACACACACACACACACAGAGGGTCTGCATCATGGCAGAACAAATGCAAACCAGCCACAGTCATCATGCAGCTCTCTCTCTCTCTCTCTCTCTCTCTCTCTGATTGGTTATGAAGGGCAATTAGTTGGAAAAAGGTGGCTGTATGTTTATACATCACTGTCTCCATGTGTCAAGACAAATTACTCTCAGTAAAGCCAGTCTCCACCTCGTATAAATCTTTCCTCCTACGCTACTGATGGACAATTATTCTAAAAAAGTTTGCAAAAAAACACGGAGCACTCCGGGATGATTAGTCTGACAGGCTGGAAGGTTAAAGGGAGGGAGGACCTCTGCTGAAATACTGCTGCTGGAGATTTGATTAAATGCTATTTTTGCAGTTTCTCACAACCAGACTTGTGTTGAATCATAAACTGAGTTTGGTATTTGGTTGAAATGTTAGTTCCAAACTGAATATAAGAAGTTATCTAGAAGCCATATTTTTAGATAAGAAAGGAATAAAACACTCAGTGTCATGAGGTTGTGGGAAAATAATCAACAATGCGGCCAAGGTTTTCCTATAACAGCAAGTGTTTTATTCCCCTTATGCAGGGAGACTACACGAATTCAGCCCGATTTTGACCAGATTGTGTTGTGCCCAAATACGAATGTCGAGAACAAGAAACAAGCCTTGTAGTGCGACATAATCGAAGAACAGAGATGTAGTGTCTGGGACGCCCCATGACATTCTGACAAAAAAAGTTTTTATATTTTCTCGCCTAGTTTGACAACTCCTACGACATGCTCCTTGACGTTCCTTCTGTAGCCATGATTGACAGTTTCTTGACCCTCCTCCCTGATGACACACAAGGATGTGAACGTTGATTGGTCAGGGTAAAACTTGCCAGGGTAGTGTTGTCACGACAGGGTAAGAATTTATGGCACTGTGATCGCCTAATCTGACACGGTGACCGACATCAGGCTGAATTTAAAAACATGTTGTGTAGTCTGATACCTGCGTTAAACCACAGCAATCTGCCAACACATCTACCTTTTGACTCACTAAAGAACAAGTTGTACATTTTATCCATTTATAGTTGCATTTAAAGTTGCGTAACATCCACAAGACAAGTTAGTTCCTGTTTTCAGTTAGATTATAGCAGCTATAAACAGTCATTCCCTCAACAGCCTCTCTTTTTTTCCTCATTCCAGTTTTAAGAAACTGCAAAAGAGTAAACACCTCTGTCCTGAAGATGTCGGAAAACCTAACGTTACAACTTCTACCTCGTAACAAAGCTCTGACACCGAAGACTGCTTCCATAGATATTAAATAAATGCCTGCTCACAGAAATTTAAATGAGCCGTTATTATAGAAATCGTAACGTGTTAGAGCTGGCACTATTATCAGATCTGCTGTTAGTGAAAAGTAATCATCTCCTTCCCATCTATTGGAATCCAGACTTCCACAGAGCTGTGGTTTATTGCTGCAATAATAAGTGCTTATAATATGATCAGCCTAATAATTATTAGAGGAGTTCGACACACAGGGACGCATGTCGTCTTTGGATCTGGGTTACTGATCAGGAGGTCGCAGGTTCAAGGCTCACCAAC
The DNA here is from genome assembly GCA_030068235.1 of Notoglanidium macrostoma. Classification (NCBI taxonomy): domain Eukaryota; kingdom Metazoa; phylum Chordata; class Actinopteri; order Siluriformes; family Auchenoglanididae; genus Notoglanidium; species Notoglanidium macrostoma. Next base: position 1,919,436 of record JAQQZR010000015.1, read on the forward strand.
GCCAAGCTGCCACTGTGTGGGCCGTAGAAGAGAGCCCTTAACCTTTTCTGCTCCAGGGGTGCTGTATCCTGGTTGACCCTGACCTTTGACCCTGGCTTCTCAACAAGCTGGAATATGCGAAGAGAAGAATTTCACTGTGCTGTAATGTATATGTCACAAATAAAGACTTCTTCTTGATTTTTTTTTTTCCGAGTTTCCGAGTCACCAGAAGAGACGTAAGTTCATCCCGGATGCCTGGATGTGTGGGATTCCACATGGTTCTACACCTGGAACACTGCTGGACTTGAAAACGCTGGTAACCCAGTAAATAAAGACAGAAGGACGTGGTCTTTCTTTCCACTGACGTTTTTTTGGGGGTGTGCGAATCTTTTTTTGGCCACAAACCCAATTACTGTGGCTTTGATTTCAGAGCAGGAGTGTCCCCAGCCTCGGAGTAATAGATGTCTTATAAAAACCATGCGCCGTCTGTCCTCGCGTGCTGTTGCTCAGAACAGACCGGCTGCGAGTGCAAGCAGCTCCAGTTCGCCATTACGTTTCTGTCTATTGAAATCGTATTAAAGCGTCCGTCTTCTGGCAAGCCGCCTTCTTGAACGCTTCCTTCCCCCTCGAGCACACGCCCACCTGTCTTTGATAACGCTCAGACGTTATTGAGCATGGCACTTGATCGATCCAAAAATATATATATTTAGCAAAATAATATTTGTTGTTGTGTTGAAAAAAACATTTTTATTGAAAATTACGCTTGACTGGGATTTGTTTTTTATGTGGGATCTTTGAGGTCTGGTCCAAATTATTACAATCAAATAAGAATCATCGTAAATAAAATAACTTGTTATTGTTATTACTTTTGGCATCTCTAAGAGAAAACTATAACCAGCATTGGCTATATAATGTTTATATCACAATATAACTCTTTATAGCCAATAATAACATTTTGACATCGTGTGAAATTATTTCATTCATATGGACTTTATTCGTGATTATCATCAGGACCTTGTTTTTTAAATAAATTATTGCGAATGTGCTATTTCACTAGTAACTCTTAAACGAAATTATTATTATTAATGTAATTAATAATTAATCAGGTTTAACATGGTCCTGCTGGTCTTATATTTGTAAACAAAAAAAAAAATCCTTTTTATTATTCCTCTTATTCATTTATTTCACTTTTTCCCAATTTTTTTTCATTCTGCTAATATAGTCTTTGAAAATATTTCCACTTTTCTCCCTGTAATAACAAGTTGTAAAGCAGATTTATTTCCCTCCCAACCTACAGCTGGTCTCTGATGACCTGCATCTGCTGCTTGCTTTCAGATTATAAACCTGGAATTGTGTGACACAAGTCTTTATTCCACATCATTACTCACTCCCACCTTTACTGTAGAATCATAAAATATGTAATGAATGTGCACAGTAATATGATATTAACGTTGCTGTGTATAAATTTATTACAGCGTTGCGTCGTCAGATTCAGATCATTTGTAGGAAGCTGTAAAATGCAGTGCTGCAGGTGATTACAAAATGAATCAGAACTCCTTGTATGTGATCAAATCATGAGACTAAAACTCTGAGGAGCATTATTACCATAATATCATCTGGGAATGTTTTTTTTATTTTTTATTCTACAATAGTGCATGACGTAGTGTGTTGTTTAGGTTGACACCATCAGACAGATTCTAACCTAATTATATTCTTAGCCAAGCATTGTTTTCATAAAGGACAAATATAATGATTCATTATTACTTCTTTATATCTGGTACACTATAAAAAGTGGAAATGGAAATGGATTGTGGAAATGGGAAAAAGAAATGGAACTGGAAATAGAAAAGGAAATGAAATGGAGAATTAAAATGAATTTAGAAATGGGAAATGGAAAGTGCAAAAATGGAATATGAGTTGTAAATGGGAAAAGGAAATGGGAACTGGAAGTAGAAATTGAAATAGAAATAGGAAGTTGAAAAGGAAATGGGAAATGGAGGTGGAAATGAGAACAGGAAATAGAAAAAAAACTGGAAACAGAAATGAAATGCAAAATTAAAATGGAAGAGGGAAATAGCACCAAAAGTGGAAAAATGGGAATGGGAAATTGAAAAGAAAGTGAAAAATGGAGGTGGAAATGGAAATGTGAATTGAAAATTGAAAAGGAAATGGAAAATGGAAGTAGAAAATTAAAAAGAAAATGGAAAATGGAAGTGGAAATGGGAAGTGGAAATGAAAAGGGGAAACTGAAAAGGAAATGGAGGTGGGAATGGGAACAGGAAATGGAAATCAAGAAAATGAAATGGGAAAAGAAAAGTAACAGAAACCGAAATAAAATAAAAAAAATGGAAAAATGGAAACGGGAAATGGAAGTCGAGAAAAGAACAAAGGAAATGGGAAAAAGAAATGGAAAAATAGAAGTGGTAACTGCAAACGGGAAATAAAAACGGGGGAATAATAATAGTTATGGCTTTTATTGTATGGGTATGGGGGAACATGCAAATGTGACATGTTGATATGTTAACATGCAAATGTGTAACAAAATGATGCAAAAAAAAACCCAAAATGAGAAAAGAAAATCTAAGCATGGTAATGAATGCAGTATGAAGTTGTGATCTGGCCGTACGAAGTCTACTAATTCACAACACTCGCATCTCTCTCAACCCTAAAAGACGGTGGTGATGTGCTGAGTGGATCGTGAGATGATTTTAAGCTGGTGTTTTTTCCACAGCTGTCCTCATCTGGATCAATGGATGTCATTGTGAAGCCCTGTGACTGTCCAGGACTCTTCCTCTGCTTGGGCCGTGACCTTTAATCACACCGTCCGTCAATGTAGCGCCTTCTTCTAGTAAATTTAGGCTCGACTATTTGTGTTGTGCCAAAGCAACATTCACAGATCCGGAACAGACAGCAGGATGACCGTCATCGTGTAGCAAACAGTCGGCTATTTCATCTCCCGGCCCCGTGGCGAAGCCTGCGGGCTTCTATCTTTTGAAAACTTTAATTTACCGTATCCCAAGATGCACAATCGGATCTGTTGTTGGGTTGTGGTCATGTTGGGGTAAAAATGAAGAAGACAAACAGCACCCTTCCGCTTCACGAATGCGTCGCTTCATACGGTTGATTAAAATCTGACCTTTTTGTTGTGCACTCATTTTAACGTCTGATTTGAAGAGTTTGTAGCCTGCTGAGGCGCTGGAGGGACGACCGACGGCAGAACCCTGCTCTCAATCACTGCTCGACATGCTTAACATCACACACATCTCCTCCTGGCCTGTGAGCAACACTTCCCTGGAAATAAACAGCAGTAATTACCCTTCAAACAAACTCCAGGTCCATTAGAATACCGGGATGAAGCGCAGGCCCTGCTGCGTCCTGGCTCGCTGTTCTGTGCCTACGCCTGCGTCTCAGACACACACCACTCATTCATACTTCATGTTCAGCTCCAGGTTTGATCTCATTTCAGCACTGTGATTATTTGGAGTGGCTCCGATGGCGTGCGCGGTACTGCGGCCATGTTGTGCAATAACTGTTTGCTCACGTCAGTATACGTGTGTGCATGTTGTGTGTGTGTGTGAGTGTGTGTGTTTGTGTGTCACTGCTCCACATTTGTTTACAAGACAATTAGACCCCTTCCAGTGCTTATTTAAGGTCAGTTGACGAGGCAATCAAAATGTTTGCAGGGCCGCCGTGTAATCTGGAGTCTAATTGTGTAATTTCGGCTGGTTTTCACAGTTCACACCCACAGTCTGCACACGGATGTGAGTGTATTTTTGTATCTGTGTGATATTCTGTGCCATCTGATCTATATTCATGTCAAAGTGATGTTACGTTTCAGCCAGCGTTGTTTTCCTGTCCAAATTGTGTTGTGTTTTTTACGAATAGAGATCATGGTTTATTTTCAGCATTTTAATCCTTTACAAATCAACTTTGTCGAATAACTGAGGAGTGTGTGTGAGTGTGTGTGTGTGTGTGTGTGTGCATGTATGTGTGTGTGAGTGTGTATGTGTGAGTGAGTGAGTGTGTATGAGTGTGTGAGTGTGTGTGAGTGTGTATGTGTGAGTGTGTATGTATGTGTGAGTGTGTATATGTGAGTGTGTATGTGTGTGAGTGTGTATGTGTGAGTGTGTATGTGTGTGTGTGTGTGATTGTGAGTGTGTATGTGTGTGTGTGTGAGTGAGTGTGAGTGTGTGTGTATATGTGAGCGTCTGAGCGTGTGTGTGAGTGTGTGTGCGTGTGAGTGTGTGTGTGAATGTTTATATGTGAGTGTGTATGTGTGAGAGTGTGTGTGTGAATGTGAGTGTGTATGTGTGAGTGTGTGCGTGTGATTGTGTGTGTGTGAGTGTGTATATGTGAGTGTGTGTGTGAGTGAGAGTGTGTGTATGAGTGTGTATGTGTGAGTGTGTGTGCGTGTGAGTGTGTATGTGTGTGTCTGTGAGTGTGTGTGTGTGTGTGAGTGTGTGTGTGTATGTGTGAGCGTGTGTGTGAGTGTGTATGTGTGAGAGTGTGTGTGTGAGTGTGTATGTGTGAGTGTGTGTGTGTGAGTGTGTGTGTGAGAGTGTGTGTGTGAGTGTGAGTGTGTATGTGTGAGTGTGTGTGTGTGTGTCTGAGTGTGTATATGTGAGTGTGTATGTGTGAGAGTGTGTGTGAGTGTGAGTGTGTGTGT
>JAQQZR010000015.1:1938899-1950206 GCA_030068235.1 Notoglanidium macrostoma
ACTGGCGACCTGCCCAGGGTGTACCCCGCCTCTCACCCCAAGATGCTGGGATTGGCTCCAGCTTCCCCGCCACCCAGTCGGATAAAGCGCTATAGATGATGGATGGATGGATATGGACCTGGAAGATGAAGAGGTGTTATTTTTATTCACCTTAATATCACACTTCAATCAAGACTTTTAAAAATCAGTTTAACTGCATTTATAAGGAATAAATAAATCTGTGCTCACTAAACCCTGCCCCTCAAGCTAACTTTAACCAGAAGTTTACTGTAGAATAAAGATCATCTTTAAGTAGTCAAGTGAAGTAATAACTGCTCTCTCTCTCTCTCTCTCTCTCTCTCTCTCTCTTCCAGTCAACCAGTTCAGATGATTTTAGCTTCCAGATGCTTTAGGAACTCTGAACCCTAAACGTTACACCACAGCTAGATAAAAAATAAAAATAAAAAACCCCTTATGAATTTGATCCTGGGACTGTCGTCTTACTTTCAGGAGTATCGCATTGGCGTGTCTGGGTTACTGATGCATCTCTTTGTGAATAAAGTGTTGCAGACTTGCTCATTCTGCTCCGCTTCTATTCCCATCTGTCTTTCATTTTATGCCCTGGAAAGACTGAAGGCGAAGCTGCTGGAGGGTTTCAATAAAAACATCCAAACTTTCAATGCTTCCAGATTCACATCCAGAGGGCTAAACTTCTTCTGAAGTAAAGCTCAATCAAAATCAAGGTTCCTCAGACCAGGCTTTGTGTTTCCAGTCTTCCACTGTGCAGTGCTGGTGAGCCTGTGCCCACTACAGCCTCAGCTTTCTGTTCTTGGCTGACAGTGGTCTTCTGACGTGGTCTTCTGCTGATGCAACTCATCCAGCTCAAGATTCGATGTGTTGTTCATGCTTTTCTGCTCACCACAGTTGTACAGAGTGATTATCTGAGTTACTGTAGCCTTTCCCTGCTTACCTCTCCCATCCACAAGGCATTTCCATCCACAGAACTGCCGTTTACTGGATGTTTTTTTCTTTATTGCACCAGTAAAGTCGAGAGATTGTCGTGCATGAAAACCCCAGAAGATCAGCAGTTATAGAAATCCTCAAACCAGCCCAGCATGTCACGCTCAGAATCACTGAGGTCACATCTTTCCCCATTCTGATGGTTGGTGTGAACATTACCCAAAGCCGCTGGCCCGTATCTGCATGATTTTATGCATTGCAATGCAGCCACCTGATTGGATGATTAGATAATTGCATTAACAGGTGTACAGGTGTTCCTAATAAAGTGCTCAGTGAGGGAATATATTTTCTTTTTACATATTTTATCTTACATATATTCTCTCAGGAATTCAATCCTGTTTTTGTGTCAAACTACCGCATATTTTATTTATTTACTTTATTTTGATTGGTTGTTCTTTTAGTTTTTTCTTCTGATTTTCATTTTATTATATTTTATCTTTTATTTATTCCTTCCTGATTTGCTGCCAGATTGTTTATTACTTTTATGAAGCAAAGGGTCATTATTATTATTATTATTATTATTATTATTATTATTACTAGTATTAGTAGATGGGAACATTTGTTTGAATGTTTTTTGCTTTTCTTTCCTCTCCTTTCTTTTAGTTTTCTTTCACTCCTAATTTGCGATGTTTTAACATATGTCGGCATATTTGTTTCCCTTTTCCTCTTTTTCATCATCAATTATTTCTTTTCCATCTGGTTTTCTTTTTTCCCTCTTAAAAAAAAAACCTCCCATGTATTTATTCTAGTTATGTACGAGTTTTATTTTTATTATTGTTATTTCTTAACACGCAGATGTGCATAAGATTTTTTTTTTTTCTCTTTTCCTTCCTATCTGTTAGCTTTTTAAATTTAAATTTTTTTGAGGATGAGTGAAATAAAAACCTTTTTAAAAATATTTTTGCATACTTTATTGCGAACAGGTGCTTCAAAAGAGTATATTTAAAAAAAGATTTTTTTTTTTTTTTTTTTTTTTTTTACATGATGGTGTAAGTGTTCCAGCACTTACTCAGTGTCCTCTAGAAAAAAAATGAAAAAAAACGTCCGGTCATGTGACGCTACTGATGCACCACCTGCCGCACGTTTTATCCCAGCAGAAGGTTTTCCACACAGCGCTGTTGCGTGAGTGATCGCTGATGACTTGCATACATTACACCTGCCTACAATCTGTTTCTCTAATTTATCGCGCTTACTATGTCACACTTGTAAGGCTTTCATTTGACTCACCTTCATATAAGAGTAGACTGTACAGTTTATAGAAACAAAAGTAAGCTAATTAGTGTATAAAGCAGTATTAAACATGATTTATTGAGCTAATATGATGCATTTCTTTGCTAAATTAGCTATGATAAACAAATGACAACAATTAGCAGTTTTCAGTAGACACTTTTAAAACTTTTTCCAGACAGACAGCCTCAACAGACTTCCTGTGCTCAGTTTTCTTGCTCATTTTATCATCATGAAAAGAGAAACGCGGTTGACTGAGCAACTTCATCCTCGATTCATCCTGACACGCTACTTCTAGCTTCTGTGTATGTGAGTCACGTTCTGCTGATGGTTCCACGCAGAATCTTTAAAGAGCTACGCATCGTGAGAACACTGTCCTTGTTTGTTCAGTTGTTTCTTCAGGAACGACTGTTTACGCAGAACGTTAAACTAACGTTAGATTATGATTCACCCATGATTAGTTTTACAAGAACCTTCTCACAATGTTTAGAAAATGTTCTAGGGTTAGAACAGAACATTCCCCAAATGTGTTGGGAACTAAAAACCGCTAATGTTCTCTTCTGGTTGCGTTGTGTTTCTCACACAACGTTCTTAACTGGTTGTGTTTTGGAACATTTTCACACGACCATATGAGAACGTTCCTAGAACGTCGGACAGAGTTTGACGGTGTAAAGTGATGGATGGTTATGGTGACATTCCAAACAAACAGGATGGTTCTCCGAAGGTTCCCGCAAACGTTACAAACGTGAGGAGAACATTAGGAGAACGTTCCATAAAGCAGAACATTCAACACAAACTAACATTATATTTACATGAATCAGACTTTCTTGGCAAACCATAGGACAAGCAAACAAAACTTCAAGGAAATAACCTTTCTGGAACGTTCGAGGATCCAAAAATTGGTAGTTGGGCAGCTGCTATAACCTGAGCAAGAACAGGAACTAAGCTGTCTGTGAAACATGGTGTAGAAAAAATGCATCAACTTTATCTGACACCAACATTTGTGTTGGACAAGAAGCTACTGAAGAGCTCGAGCAGTGGGAATTGTATATCACAAGTGTCAAAGTCAGGTCTCGGGGGATAGAAACGATGGCAAGCTTGGTGTTTACTCCTCTGTAACATAGTTAAACTCCACCCAGCAACTATTTCACTAGATCAGGGCTGCGCAAATCCGACTCGGACAGAATTACGTCTATTAAATCAACGGAAAATGATTCGGATCTGCAGCGCTGTCGCTCCTCCAGAGCTCGAGGCTGATATTTCAGCTCCTGATGGATGTAGAAGGTGGTGTGTGATGCTGGTACTTGGAGAAAAACACCTCGAACAACAAACCCAGACCTAAAACTGTCACCCACCGCCAACACACACACACACACACACACTCTCTTTCTCTCTCTCAGAGCGTAAAAAAAGGCGAAATGCGAAATGTCAGCATGATAAATCTAACCTTTACGAGGACTCTCAGCCTGCGTACTCGAATTAATAATCAGATCTATCAAACGGTTCTGGAGTAATCGCTGTCAAAAAGCGGCGGCCATAAATCCCGCCAAGGCGCTCAGGTAGGCCTCATAAATCTACGTTAGAAAGTTGGGGCTCGTATATTTGTTCCTTTTTTTTCTTTCGCTGCGAGAAGCGGAGAAGAAGTGGAGCCTGGAGGAAGCGCAGTATAGCTGTACCGCTGTTCTCCTCCTCCTCTTCTTCCTCTGTGGGTGTGTGTGTGTGTGTGTGTGTGTGTGTGTGTGTTTTGCAGTGTGATCAATCACTCTCTCTGAGGTACTTAGTGTGTGTTCTGAAGACAAGATGAAGAGTGGCACAAGTGCATGAGGCAGAGCGCTGTGATCTCATTTTCTAAACCCATTAGCCGCGTTAGCGCTGATTCACACAGCGCCGAGTTCTGAAATCATTTCTGGATCCAGTGTTGTGGAATTTTCATTGTATATTGGGAACTCCGATAGGATTAGACATACGGAGTCCAAAGGTTTATTTTGAAAATCTGATTTTTTACATTTATTTCAAATTGTAAAAATTTTGAATTTTGAAAAACCTCAAAGTGTTCAACATTTTGAATCTTCAATATTCAAGATATTTCAGTCACTTTTTAATTGCAAATAGGTTTGTGATATTGAGCATGTTTACTGTTTAGTACTAAAGAGCGTAAGCTCTTCCCCATGTCAGAGTGATTTATAAAAAAAATAAAAATCTGTTGACTGATATGATTCTGTGGAAGTTCGATTTACGGCCTGCAGTTTGGAGCAGATCCGAGGATTTTGTATCTCTTTGGCTGACATGACTTTTGGCCTTGGCGGACATTTGTGCTCAACAATGCCATACATATTCAATTCCAGTAGACGCCACACTAAAGTTTAATAGTGACAAAACATAACCAATGTAGAAATACGATGGCTCCATTGGAAATACATCCAGACGGAAGTGGTCGCGGTTGCAGATTTGTAGATCACAGGAGACTCGATTATTGTCCTTGGCCTGCGCCCTCTGAGAGCCCTTCTACTTAGTCCTGTTATTTTGTTTGCTTTTTAAAAAATTTATTTGTAGGTTAATTAGAAAAAAACTGCAGAATTGTCATTTTCGCTCCAAAGCCATGGGTGGTACAAATATCTTCACTCAACTGTATATTTCAATTTTATGAGATGAGTTCTCAAATAGCCCCCAAAATAAATCTGTACCAGTTTTAAATAATGAGTTCTTGGAAAAAAACAACAAAAAAAACCCCCAATGAAGGTTCCAATGAGTACCGCTTTGTAATTAGCTTTTTTGGAACTGGTGTGATTAGAAAAAATAAAAATAACAATGATGAACCCTGCTGTGGATTACAGAGCGTCGGGGATAAAAAGACCAGTTTCTAACAGCGGCGTGTGCGACTCATTCGTCTCGCGCGTGTATTTTTTCTCTCCTGATTGATCGAACCGTGCTGAAGGAAGCGTGACGAGCAGAAAAAACCTCGGCCATCGAGCCGTTTAGGCCGAGCGGGTGAATGCTGCATGGCGTTTATTAAGCCTCATTGTGGAGGATGAAGAGATGGATGTTAGACGTCCAGCAGCAGGTAATCTGATTATGATCCCATTAATAAAACATCACTCATTAAGCGCCATAATCAATCTCAGAGTAAAGCTAGCTGCTCCGGCTTCATCATTTCAGCATGGGGCTGTGTGTGTGTGTGTGTGTGTGTGTGTGTGTGTGTGTGTGTGTGTGTGTGTGTGTGAGAGAGAGAGAGAGAACGATACAGTTTTTGATGTGCTCAACGATCATTATTAAGACACACATGAAACTACATGTTAAAACCGAGTTCCACAGTTTGATGGTAGACCCTGTTCCATATTCACACACACGTCATGTCACGTCACACGTCACATCATGACCTCATTCACTCATGGCCTCGTTTGGCTTAATCAGGTGCTTGATTTTAAGCCACACCTTTCAAAACAAAATGAGTCTCAAAACAAAATGGCTGCTTTTCCCATCTTATTTAAAGGTGCTGTTTGTAAAGTTTTAACACGCGCTGAACGCTAATGAAAACCTTCCGGTTATTTTTCAGCTCATGAATTCGAAAGGTACATGTAAGTTTGACAAAAAGGGGCGTGGTCAAATGTGGGGACGGGAGAATGGAAACGTGTGAATGTGTTTGTTGTGCAGCAGCACGGCGGTGCAGTGGATTATGCTCGTCTCTGTAAGGAGCGGAGTGACAGTACACTGAATGAATCTGCAGTTCTAGCCCTAGCTTGGGTTACGGTTTGTGTGGGTTTCTCTGGGTTCTCCAGTTTTCTCCCACCTCCAAAAACATGCTGGTAGTTGGACTGTAGACGCGAAATTGCTCCTCGGTGAGAAACGTGTGCGTGAATGGTGCAGGGCCGGCTGGAATAATCCTGAAAACAATTTAACATGGAAGTGCAGACGTGGGAAATCTGAATTACGTCATTTTCATCCTCTCTCTCTCTCTCTCATTCTCAGTCTGTCTCTCTCTGTATCTTTTTCTGTTTCTCTAGGTCTCTCTCTTTGTCCCATTTCACTTTGTCTCCTTTATTCTCAGTCTCGCTCCCTCTTTCTTTTTCTATGGATCCTGTGCTCTTTCTTTCTTTCTTTCTTTCTTTTGTCTTTTTGTTCCATCTCTCTCTTTCTGAGACTCGATACTCTGTATCAGCTCATCTTTTCATTTACCTGCTCTGTACATGGGTGCAGTCCGGCTGCTGCAGTGTGGTCGATGCTCGGATGTCCCGTGAGATGTGTCTTATTAAAATGTTTAATTATGCTGTATAACTCTATTTTAGTTTAGAAGAGCTGCAGAATTGGGGCTGAATCTCCTCAGAGACTTGTCTCAGAAAGTAATATATGCAGTAATGTGTTTCAAACAAGACTCCATTATTCTGCAGTAAGAGAAGCTGGGGTTAGATAAGAGAATTATTCAGAACAGACATGAGACACGACCACACATACTTGCTCAACAGAGACCCAGTGAGTCATTAAGAGACATAAGCAAGCAAGCAAGCAAGCAAACAGAGTTGCATTCAGAAGTTTGCATACACTCATCATGGACATGAATGTCATGGCTTTCTCTGAACTGTTTTTTTTTTTTTTTCCTTGGGAAGAAGGATGGTACAACATACATCTTTAATAGGAAAAAGAATCAGGTGCAGAACTTTAAATTTATTTTAGATTTTCTGAAATCAACAACGGGTCAAAATTTTACCTGATATTGGGTTAAATGTCATTTAGCGAGTTTCTCTATGGCCAGACGCTTTTGGTAGCCATCACCAAGCTTCAGGCAGAATTCTGGTTGGATATTTCTCTACCAGCAGCAAAACAGCCCCAGAGCGAGATGCTTAACAGTGTTCCTCAACCTTTGTCTTATCTGACCAGAAAACTTTCCTTCAGAAGGCTTTTTCTTAGTCCATGTGCTCAGCTACAAATTGTAGTCACGCTTGAAGGTGTGGATTTTGGAGCAGGAGCTTCTTTGTTAAAACTCTCTTGACTGTAGACAGTGTTCCAGAAGCGTCCAGTTCATAGCAGGCCTGTGGCTTGATGGTTCCTCAGTTGTTCCTGATCATCTGAACCAGTTTGCTCTCAGCTGAGGCTGACAGTTTGGGTTTTCTTCCAGATCTTGGCAGACTCCACCTCCCATTAACTTGTACTTGTCAAACTGACCCTTTTGTCCCGCAGAAACCCCCAAAATAAATTAAAACTTGCTCCAAATTTTTTGCTTTCTTTCTGTGTCAGAAAACTTGAAGTTACAGCTTCCCTCTGACTGTTACAAAGTGCCGACAGTGCAGACTATTTCCATAAATGGTACATAAACACATTTCTCATAAACAAGATACCGAGGTAGGGCCAGGACGCTCATCTGCAATGTCAACACTGCGGTTCTGTGCACAGATAGCTCCAGCACTAGCTATATTGCGTAGCATGAAATGGTTATCACAGATAATGATCTGTCACAATTCTTGATGGTTTTTACGCTGATCAATTTGATTGGACGCTAAACTGAAATGTTCGTCACTCAGGTGATGCTTACAGCTGGAAAATCACAGAAAGTTCAATGACTTCTGTTCTCATGCCGAGTCAATATTCTGAAGATCCACAAGGCTTTTTCACTTTAACACACGCCGCCGAGGGCGAAAAGCCTGCGAGAATGTAAACCACGTTGTGCTTTATACGGCTGCGTGAAAGAGAGACGGTAGAATCAGGCAGCGGTTAGATAAATTAGATTGATAAATTCTAAAACCCATTGAGACATAGATCACTGTTCTAGATAAAAGATCACTATTTCCAGAAACGCAGCGCTTTCACGTCGGCTCAGTTATTCACCGAAGACACCGCTAATTAAAATCTGGCCTCAAGGCTGAGAGAAAACTGGAATTCACCGAAACGCACCTGCATGGAGAAATCCCTGCTCGACTTCGCCGCACTTCCTGTCATTACGTCGTATAACTGATAAACCCCAGTGTACTGTAAAACCTGAAACTGTGTACCCGAAAAAGTCACATTTTCACTTCTGCTCTTGTCTCTGTGTATATTCTTATAGGCAGTACAGCGGTTTTACACTTTCCCTGCAAGCATCATAATAGTTTAACAGATCACTCTTTCTTCCGGGGCGTGTTTATTTATTTACTTATTTTTACTAAAAGGAGTCTTGCTTGCTAATTGTAATGAACTGCACTTGTGTTTGAAATGCTTATTCAGTGAACCTGACGGATTTGTAAAGATATTTATTTATTTATTTATTTATTTATTTATTTATTTATTCACTTACTCATGTGCCATCATATTCATATTTCCAGTAAGACAACCGTACAATACTTATTTATATATTCACTCATTCATTCACTTCTTTCTTTTTTTTTTTCTTTCCTGACTTACTATTTGCATTTTCATTTATTTATTTGTCCATAAAGTTCTAATTATTTCCTACCTGACGATCTTTCGTTGTTTGTTTGTTTAACTGCTTGTTTTTATCTTATTTATTTTGCAAATTTATATGATTTCTTACATGCTACACTTTATTTGTTTGTCTGTCTGTTTGTTTGTCAGTTATGCAACAGATTTATATATTTTTACATGGTACACTGTCTTTCTTTGCTTCATCTCTTTGCTTGTTATTTATGTCATATGTTTATATAATTTCTTACATGGTCTTGATTTAGTTATTTTTCCTTTGTTTGTTTGTTCGCCTGTTTTGTTTGCTTATTAGTTTATTTGGTTGTTTGTCCATCATATTCATATTATTCTGTACATGGCATACCAATAATTGTTTACTTATTTAATGATTTCTTTCTTTCTGAATCATATTCATATTATTATTTACCTGACAAGCCTGTGTAACCTCACATAGCTAAATAAATATGGTGTAGTGCTTGTGTTTCTGCATGCGGCACTGATAATAAATCTGTTCATTTATAAAGTCCTGTCTATTTCTTGCAACTCCAATAATCCAACAGTAAATGTGTACACGTCCCGGGAGCTGGTACTAAAAAGCACACATTCATTCTAGGCATAGAATCATTTTTTTTTCCATCTCAAAACCCTTTAGCTTGGTCCGGTTATTAACAGAAGACAGCAATAATTAAAATCTGACCTGAGGTAAAGGATGAGAGACATCGATTTAACCAAAACGCACCCGTCTAGAGAAATCCCAGAGTCTTGCTTTTTTGATTATAGGCTGGAGTATTAAGTATTTTATCACAGATATGGGATATTTTATTTTATTTCCACTTTCCTGACAATATGTTATTTACTGTATTATTGCAGCTCATATGCTGATGCAATCATCTGTGATGTATCTCACATTCAGATTAAAATAAATAAATAAATAAATAAATAAATCATCATACTATCGTGTACTGCACGAGATTTAAAAAAAAAAAAAAAAAAAATGACAAAAGTCTATATGTTGCATTATTTTATACCTCACTGCGGTTGAATTCTGGATTCTGATTGGTCAGAAGGTGTCGCTTCATTTTCTAGAACAGCAGCTCTGACAGGAGCTCAGCTACAAATCCTATGTTTATATTAATGCTAACAGGCTAACGTTTCTATGGTAACAAGCTCAGGGACTCATACGCCGTAACAAAAAGTGTAACAATTTATTTAACAATTATGGAAGGAGTAAAAGTGGAAGCACTTTCACGTGTAATTGTAAAAAAGTATAACATCAATCAAAATAATCATTTATTAGTTAATAAAGTTTATTACTTAATAAAGAACTGCAATCATTGGCAAATTAAAGCGTTATAAGAGGAATAAAACACTTTCAGGAAAGGTTCGTCTTGCATTATTCACTTATTGGCTCAAATTCTGTAATGAAGTGATATGAACGAATTAGATAAATACATGACATTTGTTGACATTTGATGGTATGTCCTGTTCCCTTCATCTTTTTCTTTCTTTTCCACCTGCCCCAGCTTTTGGAGCTTCACCGGAGCTATGACTACTCTTTAAAGTTTATTGCTCATGACTGAAAAGGTGATGAGATATATTGGTTTATTTTAAAGTGAACATTACAGCTGTTGTAAAACCAAGATGCCTCAGGCAACAGGACAGAACATTAATCTGGACTGGGCAATACAGTAAAACATGCACATGTAGCTAGTAAACTCACTTTAACAACAAGTCAACATGAGTAGGATTGGTATTGGAGACGTGTGGGGTGGAGAATGAATTACTTTACCTGACGTTACAAAGAGTTCATTATCCTCTTAAGGTCCGGTTGTAAAGGTGGCACAACCAGTGTTAAGTTTAAGGGTGCAATTACTTTTTCACATGGGTGACTGCATAACCATTTTCTTTCAATAGAATGAAATTATCCTTTAAAAGCGATGGTTTGTGTTTCCTTAAGTTCTCCTTGTCCTATATTATATTTTGTATGAGCATCTGAAACCATGTCATGGGAAAAACTAGTACAAAGGAAATCGGGAGGGGGCAAATACTTTTTATGGCATTGTATATCCTTTCATGTCATAACTGACAAATACTGTTCTAAAGAAGGACTGAAGAAGGAACAGTATACACAAAACACACCGATTAACAACGCTCTTGGTTCAAAAGCAAAAGTAATCCAAAGTTTGATCACCTCGCCCTGATTTCATTGATTAATTACTGATGCTTCTGAACAGGGTTAGGGTTAGGGTTATGATTTTTTTTTCTCCTATCACTCAGAGAGTCGACTCTCTTATGAATTAGTCTGTTTACATCTTCCTCAAGTCATAATAAAGAGTTATTTTCCAATCTCTTGATTCAGATTTGCTTATTTTGTAATGTCCATTGTAGAGCACGAGACGTACAATCCACACTTACTATTTAACTCATCATGCTTCAGTTATATTTCAATAAAAATGTAATGTTTACATGTATTAAAGCAAACAAACAAATAATTAAAGATGGTTTATCCCTTGTTTTCTGTTTGAGACAAATGATTCATTTTAATTTTTCCCAAACGTGAAACATTAAAATGAGAAAATTAAACCTTGGCTCATGTTTAAACCAAGTAAGTTCTCATCTTTAGATAGATAGATAGATAGATAGATAGATAGATAGATAGATAGATAGATAGATAGATAGATAGATAGATAGATA
>JAQQZR010000015.1:1980138-1991138 GCA_030068235.1 Notoglanidium macrostoma
GTAAGACAACATGCATGAAGAGGATGATGTGGCCAAAATACTCATTTGCCTAATAATTCTGCACTCCCTGTATATAAGTTTTATTGTTTTCTTTTTCAGTAGTTGATTATCTGCAAAAACATGGTAATTCATTACTAATTACTATAGCATTAGTTACTTATTATTTTTAAGGTAAATTATTTACAACTTATGAAATTCTTTTAATGGAGGATGCTACATTACAGCCTTGTACCCTGTAGGTTATTGTTGTCCATTTCTTTTATTAGACCTTGACTGTTTAAAATGAAATACACTCCGATCCTGTGCTTTTCTGTTCTCCGGGATACTTTCGCTGTCACATTTGATTTTGCTTCTTGCTTCTATACCAGACAGCCTTCATTATGCTTTTATAGAACAAGTAGGCACCAACAAGTCTAGTCTGTCTTGTTACTAATTTGTATGCCTGAAATACCCTTAAAATATACCTCAAACAGGAACGAAACTATTTCAAACGAATCTATTTCAAACATTATCTTGTTGTGACCTTGACATGTTCAGATCAATTCCAAAATCTAATCAATTCATCTGCTGGCTATGATGATAATTTAGTATAAATCCTACAAACACTCAACCACTCGTTCTTGAGATATCATGCTAACGAGAATCTCAGATGGACTCAGATGATCTGGCATGGGCAGAATTTGAATTTGACACCACAAAAAGCATGAAAGCTACAAGACACTAAATTGACCAGGTGTTTTATGTTGATATTAATGATACCAATCATATATTTTTTGTCTACTTGTCTTTTTTTGTCATTTGTTTTTGGTTTAATTGGTCCAGTTCCGTTGTTCTAGTTTAGCACTATAATGCTATTCTCAAATAAGTTGAAAGCTCTTTAGATTTTGGAATGGTGTTTCAACCACTCTGGGATGAAAATATTCCTTAATAAAATAATTACAGATATTTCTGGGATGTTCAATTGATATCACAGTCAGGGTCTGCTGTTCAGCATCTAAACCTTGTTTATAAAGGAGTAAACCTTTACTTATTCAAGAAGCAGCTGCTTAACAGGTTCTCAAGGTCACAAAGCTGCTAACGAACAGTTTTTAGTAAAAACCCATTTGTTTTTTTTCCTTTGTTTAGTTTTCCAAACTATTGCTAGTTGCTCCAAAATCTCTGCAGCCAGAAATCTAGTGTAGAAAGAACATTGTGTAAGATTACTAAAATGTGACAGGTAAATTAACCAATCACATTGCACCATCTTAACCAAAAATGGCTTGGCTAATTAAAACCTGCCTTTACAACCATGACTGTAATCATGACGTGTAAAGGTTTGAACAATTCTGTGTAAAGTCTCAGAACTTACCTCAGTGGACCTTAATTGACTTATTAGGCCTCATAAGGTCAACATTTAACATATGAAAATGAGTCTAATTGATAGCAGAGTAAGGCCATAAAGATAAGATAGCAAAGCACTTCAAACTCGCAATTTCCACTGTCCAAAATCTCATTAAGAAATGGCAGTTAAGGGAAAATTATGTGGAAGTCAAGGCAAGATCTGGTAGACCAAGAAAACTCTAAGAACTGCCTGTCTGCTGGGCAAAACAGTAGAGCAAAAGTTTGATATGGCACTAAGGACTTGAAGGCTCCGTCACAGCGGTGGTGGCACACCATTTTGGTGTGCAGCATGTAAAGCATAGCAGCGGAGGGCACACACAGACTCGACAGACAGGCTTAGGTTGACCAAAACAAGCCTCTTTATTGTGGGTGTTGAGGGAAACAAAAAGCAAAAGTGCAGGTGGTGAGTGCAGGAAAAGCATCAGAAAGTCCGCTTCACAGGTGGGGATCAACTCTCATGGCAGTCTGAGGTGCAAGGCATTCAGAATTGAGGCGTGGGATGTGGCTGCAGGCAGCTGGGCTTGGAAATATTCAAGCTGTGCAGCGATACTTCACTTATGGCCCAGGGTACACGCTTGCAGAGCCAGGATTCCTCTCATGTGGAGTCTGGGGAAGCAGAGCATAAACACTAAGTTAGCTGCAGAGCCTTAGTCACCCAGGCTGGTGAGCTCTCTCCCCTTTATAGGTCTCTGGCTTCTGCTGGAGGGTAGATGGAAAGTGGCCGCCAGCTGTGCAGGGTTTCACAGCCCCGCCCCCGCCCCCTTGTGGATGGTGTTTGGAGTTGTCCTTGGCCGGCGGCGCTATGCTGGGCACAGCGCAGTGTGGAACGCTTGCTCTTCTCAGGCAGAGAGGCTGTATAGCCGCCGTCATCACAAACACTAGAATTGCACAAACATGAAGTGCATGGAAGAGTCATCAGAAGGAAAGCTTCTCTCTGAGTGCAATGAGAAAAGTCAATGTCTAATGTCTAAAGGGGGTGATACTAAGTACTGATTAGTAGGGTGTCTAAACTTTTGCACATATCACCAGTACTATTGTATTATTTTTAATGTAACATTTGCATAAAAGTTTGTTTGTTTTTTTAGGAAAAAAAAAAAAGCAGTTTGCCGGAGTGGTTGTGTTTACTACTTCTCTCTTAAAAATCTATCAAATGTGGCCCAAATTTCTCCATCGAACAAATTTTCAGATTTGTGCTCCATATCACAAACTCAGCAACACTCACAATACTTTTTTAGTTATTTATTTTTGTAAAACAAAAATATTATGTAACGTGCACAACATAAGATGGACACAGTCTTTAAGCTCCTGGATGCACCTAGTTTTCAGGGTTCAAACTAATTCAGTGATTGATGCAATCGTAAACGTGAAAAATGTGTCTCCTAAGCCACGGTAGCCAGCTGGGTATTTATGGCATGTGAAATGAACAGAATATGTATACACACAGCGAGACCATCAATCAACCTTTGATGTGAAGGATGTTCAAATTATTATGCCGCTTATGGTACAATGAGGGGACAATATAAGCACTGCGTTGACATATTGATGTATTTTAAGGCAGAAATTTCACCGGAAAACAAGATTAATGTGTTTTTAACATCTCTGAATGTTTTCTGGGGCTATAAAAAGTGCTTCTGATGTTATTACTGAAGTCAGCGGTGCTTTCGTCCCGCAAGCCAGACCTCTAGCTTAACTACAGACTCTGGTACATTTCATCATTAAACATTAACAAGAACCGCCTACTTGCGGTTTAGATTGACAGGTCAGACAACCAATCAGAGGCTGGTTTCTGTAGCTCAATGGCAGCTTGTTAGCTTGTTTACTCACCAGTGCTTCCTTCATACAGCTTTTATACCACAATGCTGTTATATTATCAATTCTGATTGGTCAGAAGGTTTTTATTTTGACATGCTTGTTCAAATATCTTATTGATGTGTACGTTGGACGCTCCAGATGGACGGATTGAAAAACGTGCAATTGTTGATATGGTAACGTTTTCTGTAAGGGGGATATTTATTTAATATTTATGGAAGAACTCACCAGTGTCCACAGTGTCCATGCTGTGAGTTTTCAGACACGGGGAAGTCTTCAATTTCCCTAGTAACATGACTAGTTAAACTAATGACTATAGGAAAATATCAACAAATTGGAGTGGTGGACGTAACGGCATTACTGTTACCACCCCAAGTTGATTATTTTCCTATAACAGTATGTCCTGAAGTGTTTTATTCTTCTCCTAATACAGCAATTTGCAAACATTTACAATGCTTTTACTGACTAAACAATGACATATTATTTTTATTTATTTATACAGTAGTTACATTTAATGTTGAAGGAAGTTCATTCCTGCCATCACTAACATTATAGCAGCTATAAACAACCTTTCCCTCGCCAGCCTGCTATTTTACAGGGAAATCGCCCAAGTGTAAACTCTTCTGTCCGTTACAAAGCACTGACACTGGAGACTCCTTCCATACATCCAATAAACGCCTACAAAAATCACAATATCAAGGATATGTTTTTTTCTTTTACAATAAGAAAAAAATAACATATCAAATTGTGTGCATAAATATAAAATTGAAATCTGTCAAAGCTGCTGCTATGGAAAATTAATGATCAACTTTTATTCTGACCGCTCGGGATCAAGAACAACGCTTATATCGGTCTATTTTCTTTTTTTAAAGGATGCGTGTAACAGAATTTATCTTTCCTAAAAGTCGTGGATTGCAAATGGAGCTAAAGGAAAGTGTTGAAATATAATGTGACAGAGTGAGAGATAGATACTGGGTCATGCAGACATTACACACAGGGAGAAAAAAAAGGATGAACGTGAGAGATATCACATTCACACAGAGACAGATAAAGAGCATAAAGGGACACAGAGAGAGAGAGAGAGAGAGAGATGAGGACAAAGATACAGGATGAAGAGCGCCGGAGTGAGATGTACAATGAACAGAAAAGGGGGATAAAATGTCTGAAAGCCTCTGTCACTTTGACGCTGTCTGAGATTCAGAAACACACGAGTGAGATTAGAGTGTATTAATTACCTCCTCGTGACAGAAGAAAATATCACTGTAAGCCAGAGACATGAAATATTATAAACTTGGCATTAGCTAAAGCTAAGCAGGATGGATAGAAACAAATGCTAATGCTGGAAAAAAACGCTACACACAGAATCAGCAGGAGTATCTGTGAAACTGTTCTCTAATGACGGAAAGTTCCACGTATTCAGAATCAGGTTATGCACTTGCATTGATTTCATCTGTACCTGGCAGTCTTATATTTTTTAAATGGGCCATCAATCATTCTTCTTTTTTTTTCCTTTTTCAAATAATTTTGGTTTTCAAGAGTTTAAAGTCTCAATTTATTATTTAGTCTTGTATTGTTATCTCTATCTTTTACTGGCAGACTCATTTTTAAAATCAGCACTTTTATTCTTTTCCTTTTTGTTTTCTTTCGTAATTCTGCATTATTTACAAAGCAAAAAGTCTCTTATTCATAAAATGGACTTTTATTTTCATTACGACTTTTAAGATTTTATTTCTTCGCAGTTTGCAATCTCGTATTATTTATAATAGGCAGATTAATAATCATTTTTATTTTTTTTAGATTCAATTTATTTTTAAAGCAAGCATTTCTTTCATATATATAATTTTCTTTATTTTTATAGTTCGCAGTCTCATTCATTCGTTACTATTTTTCTTTAATATTCACATTGAATTGAATTGAATAGAAATGAATTAAAAGTAATAGACAGTGTGTGTGTGTGTGTGTGTGTGTGTTTGTGTGTGTGTGTCCTGAAGATACACACCATGCAGCAGCTAATTAGGCTATCAGTTGCGCTCAGCAAACACTTCCCATGTGTTAGCGCAAACACTTGTTAGCATGCTCTCCCGTGAAGCCTGCTGCTGTTCAGATCCCACACACACACACACACACACACACACACACACACACACACACACACACACACACACACACACACACACCGAGTCTGTTTGTATCAGCGTGTCCGAGTGTGTGACTCTATCCATCCAAATGTTTTTGCAGAAAGTTGATAGCGTGTGAGAGGAAACACACTGATGTCATCATTACAGTCTGTTTCCCACTCGCAAACTCATAATTACAAATTTTTTTTAAACATGAATGAAAATGGTGAACGTTTTCCCCTATCTCACTGACGGAATATTCTGCAACAAATAATAATTTGACAAATAGCCTGAAAGAATTACATCCCATTAAATATAAAAATAGTTTTATAATTTGTTATTTGTTCTTATTTGTTGTCAGACCAGATGTTTATTACATTATAGTTTCCTGATAATGTACAGAATAAAACACTCTGTATGGTGCTGTTAGAGGAAAATAATCCACAATACTACAAAACTCCATTACTTCAGTCAGAGTATAGATACTCCTAATCAAGTGAAAGTTGTTCAGTCACATTTTTACTTGAGGTAAACTTGCTTTTAAAAATACATAGGTATTCAAAAGTAATGTTTAAATATTTTAAATGTTTAATGTTTTCTTTTTAATATCAACACTTGTATTGTTTATTTGACAGGATTAAGACATTCCTACTCGAGTATAGATACTCAAAGTACAGGTACTTTGTTACTTTCCACCTCTGATGACACAATGGGCATGTCAGATGGGTTTTTATTGTCATTCTTCTTTACATCTTGTATGCATTGGAACAGTGTCACACTTTGCCTCCAGGACCATGGTGCAAGACATAAATACATGATAAACGAAGTGTAACAAAAGTAATAAATACACTGGAAAGTGCACGTCAAGACCACTAACCAGTGTTGTGTGGAAAATCTAGTGCAGATTGATGTTGGGTGAAAAGCAACAGTAAAAACGAGTCTCATAAATAGTAAAAGTTTCCAATAGCAGCATTATAAAGCATGTGTGCAGTCGGGTTGAGACTGGAGACTTACATTGTTTTTTGGACTTTGACTAGTCCAGGTGAGACTTGAGACTACCTTCTAAGTATCCTGAGGTTGGGGAATGGTACAGCTTGGAATAGACCATGAACGTAAGTGTACAGAAGGGCTAGTGTGCTTATCAACATGCTGCTAGACTTTTGGCAGCACTGATTTCAAGTGGTTAAATTCTGCAGCGACAATGAAAACTCCATCAGCGTGCACAATCTGTAGATTGCTGATAGTCCTGTGGAGTTCGTTTAGCACTTCCCTTGCATTAGTGCCAGATGGAATGGACACTGTGACAATGCGCATGGTGGTAATCTCTCTGGGGAGGTAGTATGGCTGGGACAGTCAGAAACTCCACCAGGAATGAACAGTAACTCGAGACTCCTACAGCATTCGTTGTTGTAATCACACAGACCACCAGTCACTCTTATAACCCGGACGTTGATTATACGAGGGACAATCACAAAGTAAGTAGCGAAGTACCTTTAACGGCTTTAATAGAAGTAACTGTGAGAAACTGAACATATCACTGTTCCACACAGTCCACATGCATTTGTTGTATCGTTCAACGAGCTTCTGTATTCCTGCAGAGAAGTTGTTTCTGGGCTGCCGCCGAAGCCAGGTGAGCACCGATTCCAGATCCGGGCTGTAAGGAGCAATTTGTCACAAAAGCAGATCAAAAGGATGGAGCTAGCTGGCTTCATATCTCATAGTAGAAGCACGTGCTGGCCTTCACCCTCCCTGCTTGGTGGTGAAGCTGTTGTATGATAGGTAGAGCTGGCTAGTGGGCGGGGCCTGGCCACGACCAAATTAAGGAGCATGAATGGGCAAAAACGGCAGACGTGTGTAGTGTGGCAGGTGGTGGAATTTGAAATGATTAGCACACCCTATAGTTACAGCAGAATGATTAATATGAAGCTTAAACATAACTACACACACTCACACACACATGAAAACCTTCTCAATACGGAGTATCGTTTTTTTCTGGTTGTTAATCAAACTTGCCTACTGATTAACTATGAATAAAAAACTAATAGCTAGTTAGAAAGTAACACTGTCGTAGACTTACTAACAAACTACTAGATTTTGTGATGTCATAAGTGAGTTAGTAACATTGTACTAGAATTAGTAACATCATATTGGAATTTCAGTACTGTTAAGAGTCTGAGTATTATAGGATGGTGTCATATTGTAATTCTGTGCTAGATGTCCTTCCCGTCTGCGGGTGGTGCTGTGTATCTGTATGTGTTTTTAGTTGTAGGTTGCTGATTGGACGGAAGATTGAGGAGGCCGCCGTTTTCAAACGACGCTGGTTGAGAACGCCGCGGCTTCGTCTTTCTTCTCCCATCTCCCAACCTGACCC
This sequence comes from Notoglanidium macrostoma, assembly GCA_030068235.1. NCBI lineage: Eukaryota > Metazoa > Chordata > Actinopteri > Siluriformes > Auchenoglanididae > Notoglanidium > Notoglanidium macrostoma. The sequence continues at coordinate 1,987,816 of JAQQZR010000015.1, forward strand.
TGGCATGCGGTGTGACGAGCGCATGCAGATTTCTTGTTGGATTCTTGGTTAGAAGTAAACGTTAGCATGTGTAGAGTAGAGAATAGCCCATGGTAGAGTTGACTGCTTACTCAGGTACAGCTTATTGCAGTGCGGGTAATTGTAAGGGTGAGAAGCCATTTTATTTAGGTAAGGTAAGGTGAGGTAAGAGTTAAAGTTAAAGTATTATGTTTTCCTATTTTCTTTTATGGTAGCTAGCGGGTTTAATTATAGTTTGTTTTATTTATTATTTTGGCCGTGCTAACCCCAGCACTTGTTTACCCTGGGTATTTGCGAATAAAGCAATCTCTTAGACTGCAAGTTTTGGAGTGATGGTCATCCTGGGAGTGAGAGAAACAAAGGGGAAGACACATTTTAATGGGAAGCCCAGTACCCCTAGACCGAGGCATAGCATTGTAACAAAGTTAGTAACGTTGTACTAGAGTTAGTAAGGCTGTAGTAGAGTTAGTGACACTGTAGTAGAACGTATAAGGTTGTAGTAGAGTTAGTAACATTGTAGTTGAGTTAGTAACATTATAGTAGAACGTATAAGGTTGTAGTAGAGTTATAAACATTGTAACATTGTAGAGGTTGTAACGCAGTAGTAAAGTTAGGAAAACTAATAACTTCATAGTAAAGTTAGTAACATTGCTAGTTACTGATTAGCTTAGAGTTTAGAGTTAGAGATTATCTTAGAGACATAGTAAAAAACCCATGTCCCTAATTGCTGTGTGTGTGTGTGTGTGTGTGTGGGGTTATAAGTTTAAATCCATTACAGGCATCTTTACACACATTAATCCAGCTGTTGACACACACACACAAACACACACACACACACACACACACTTAATCCGCCTTCATTGTAGCTGACAGTGGGATGTCATTGATGTCATTCCCATCCTTGAACTATTTTCGCTGCTGCGTTTTATTTCAGGAGAAACAGCATTTATATTAACCACATTCATCTTTCATGTTTTCTTTTATCTGAGTTTCATTTGTCTCAGGTGTGAAATAAAACACCTCGACCTCAACATACACTGGTCCTTTATGACTTATTCACTGCAGAAAGTGTTTGTTCTTCCATTAAAGATGAGGCAAGGTTGGCCATTGGAACACACACACACACACACACACACACACACACAATAAATTCGATGTTAGAGCTGGTCCAGAATGATGATCTCTGAGTTCTGAGCCGATCTAAACGGTTTGCCAACATCACAAAAAACTTTGATAAGACTTGCTTTAGCTTCTTGCAAAATCTTGCACTTATTTGCTGCATAAGTATTCACCCCCTGAAGCTTTCTAAGCTACTTTGTCATGTTATAACCCAGAAATAAAATATTTAATTTGGGATTCTATGTTTTGAATCTATATCCATTTATAACTCTTAAATAATATTTTTTATAAAATAATGAATAATAACAATGAATTATTTACAAATAACAAATGAGAACGTTTGCATAAGTATTCACCCCCTTGCTGTTGCATCCCTACTCTAGTTCAGATGTTACAAAACTAGCTGTGTGTAATTAAAGTGTTACATGATCTCAGTATAAATACACTTGTTCCTGTAAGAAGCTAAAATTTGAGATCAAAAGTAAAAAGAAAAACAAAACAACAGATAAGTCCGAAAATCCTCAGCATAACGCTACCGTCACCATGCTTCACAGTGGAGACGGATGTTTGAATTCCACCTCCTGTAACACTCTGTAACATACCGAGACCAAAATAGTTCAGTTTTGGTCTCATCAAAGAAAAAAAAAATATTTTCTAGAGTCTCCAATCATGCTGTCATGCTTTTTGGTAAATTTAGCAAAGGAGTTTATTATACTGCTTTATTCTCTTTATTTGTTAGTTTGTATATTTGTTCTGTGGTGCTGCTCTTATGGTAACAAAGAAATTTAAGTGTATATATATATATATAGATAGATATAGATGTATATACGTGTACCCATGGCCTATACCTGTCTCGGTCATTTTTTAATTATTATGAGTTCAGTATTTTTTTTAAACTCTGTAGTGAATGTCTTGTTGTTGTTGTTATTGTTGTTGTGTAATTGTGGCACTTTGAAAAAAGCATCTGGAGGGAAAAAAAGGTTTCATTGAAATTTTCATTTCATCATTTTCATTATTATTGTATAAATGCATGGACAAGAAGTTGTTTGGAAGAAATGAGTCAAGAAGCAGAACAGACAGGTAAATAAACAAATAAATAAATAAATCTGATGGAATAAGATAAGATAAACCTTTATTAGTCCCACAAGTGGGAAATTTGCAAGTCAGAAAGTCAGAAAAGAGGCTCCTTTCAGAGGCGTCAGCGTCATATCACAGTTAGCAGTGATTAAAACTACCTGCCTGTCAGCAACCTTCAGAAATGTGTGTGTGTGTGTGTGTGTGTGTGTGAATAAAACTGCTACAGTTTAAGCTTCTCTGCTGTGTAAATCTCTCCTCTTATTTCCTTGCTTCCTGCGTTTTGGTGTTTTGGCCACGCAGCACTTTTGTAAATCTGAATGTGACTTAAGAGGAGCTGCAGAGAGAGAAACAGCGATGTGGATTTAGCAAAGTCAAGTGATGTTTTTTTCATTTTTTAGGCTTTGTGACGTCCACGTGAACGTGAATCTTCCTGAACGGATTTTTATGAAAGGAGGTTTTTGCCAGCGAAGGTTTGAAAACTCTCCTGATTTAAAGTGGGGCTCGAATTGAGGAAGAGCTTCAACATAAATCTTCAGGTGAACTGCTGCTGTACTGACACTGCTGAGGGAGGAGTGTGTGTGTGTGTGTGTGTGTGTGTGTGTGTGTGCCTCTTTACATACTGTAATTACACCTCAGAGTTCTTTGAAAGTGTTTATCCAACTTTTGATTTCCCACTGAACCTTTCTGATCCCTCCATTCATCCGGTTTCTCTCTCTCTGGTACTCTCACTGTCTCTTTCTCTCTATATTCCTTGCCAACCCCCTTTCTATCTCTCTCTTTGTCTGTCTCTTACCATCCCTCTATCCCTGCCTAGCTCTGTTTCTCAGAGAGAGACACTTGGACTCGAGTGTCATCTTAAATGATTTTAATTGATTGTATATTAGACTGAATAATGATACACAGACTGACTTAAGTGTGTTAGTGACAGATTAATATTATACTGCCAGCATAATAAAGTTATACTAGAGAGAGAGAGAGAGAGAGAGAGAGAGGCACACAGAGAGAAAGAGAGAGGGGGGGAGGGAGACACAGAGAGAGAGAGAGAGAGAGAGAGAGAGAGAGAGAGAGAGAGAGAGCGAGAGAGTGTGAGACACAGAGAGAGAGAGAGA
>JAQQZR010000015.1:2074226-2089091 GCA_030068235.1 Notoglanidium macrostoma
GAGAACATGCAAACTCCACACAGAAAGGCACCCTGGGTGACCCAGGGATCGAACCCAGGACCTTCTTGCTGTGAGACAACAGTGCTAACCACCGCACCACCGTGCCGCCCTAAATAAATACATAAATGAAATAAATCTATATTCTTAGATGCTATTTTTTCTACATTCTGTTGCTACAAATATCGTTTATAAGAGAACAGACGTGTTAGTGCTCTCACACCTTTGGACCCTACAGTACTTAGGATTTTCCATTATTAATGGCAATACATTTATTATGGGAGCTGGGTAGACTATTCCTCAATGCAAAGTTAAGCACAAAGTGCATCCAAACACCCTAGAGGGAACTTCCTTCTCTCGCACATACTGTAGCAGAATCCTAGAGGACATTTAAGGCCAAAATTAAATGCACGATATTCACAAAATTAATCAATGAATAATATAATATAATCTGTATTGCCAAGGGACAGATCAAGTGCTGTTTTATATAAGAATCTGGAAAACATCTTGTTAAAATAAACCAAAATGTGCAGTTTAATGATTAATGTGATTATTATTGGCCTTACTTAGCGCTATTCATGCAGCAGTATAGGAGCTGTGGCGCTCAAATTACGAGCCCGTTGCTGCAATTCAATTTTAATGAAGAAAACTTACATTTCAGTTTCTTTCCCCTTCAGTTTCCTCCCCTTCTGCACCTCCACACTCTGGTCTTCCACTGATCACAGCAGTGCAGCAGGGCTTCTCCCATTAGCTGCCTCAGTCGTTTTCGTCTTCACTTCTGGAACAGACTTGAGTTCCTTCGAGTGCAGACTTGATTGTATAGGAAGGAAAAAAAGTCGCACGGTGCTAGCGTGGGCGAATACGGAGGGTGGTTAAGCACAGTGATGCGTTTCTGGGTCAAAACCTGCGTCGCTGAGAGCGCTGTGTGTGAGCTGCTGCGTCGTCCTGATGAAGGAGGAAACCACCCTCCTGCAGCTGTGGCCTCTTTCCTCTGACTGTTTCTTGTAAAATTTCCAGAGCCTTTTTTGTAATAGTGTTGGTTCTCCATAGTTACGCCCTTAATGTCAAGTTGCCTTGAACGTTAGCGTTGCCTGCTGTTTAGTCTCAGGATCGTACGGCTCAGTCTCGGTTTTTAATAGCTACATCACGTAGACTCCTAATAGATGTTTATTTCAATGCTCGTCAATTTCTCATTCATACTGTATATCTTCATATTAGTTATTCATTTGGCTAAAGACATCATCATCAACAACAGTGTTGCGCTTCATATACGTCCATGAACTAAGTCTTTTTGACAAATGTCTCATCATTTAGTCATTTGTTGAACTTTTTGCAACCGAAGCACAATGCATTCAGAGATTTAGACAGACACAGAAGAGCAAAAAGTAGAGTATTAAACAAAAAGGTGAACTTCACGCGCCTCTATTTATAAGCCACCCATGCATTTATCTGTAAGCACGCTGGCAGTCTTAGTCACTTCCTGTTTATTCCGTTCACATGATCCTAACCCCAAAGCAGCCGCCATGCTAATGCTAATGCACAGCAGAAAACTTTGAGTCAGTTAGACGCATGGGGACATTTTGTTTGGAGCAAAAGCAGAGCGGCATTCACGCAAGCGTGTCTAATTTAAAAGACGTCCCTGAAATTTGAAAAGAGAGAGAGAGAGAGAGAGAGAGAGAGAGACAGACAGAGAGAGAGAAAGAGAGAGAGAGAGTGAGACTTTGACTTTTTGACTTTTTAATCTCCTTTTATTCCCAGTAAGGAAAAAGGGGGGAAAAGAAAAAAAAAGACATCCCTTTTTTTAAAAAAAAGAAAGAAATATAAATATATACACATACATACATACACATATACATATACATATATATATATATATACACACACACACACATATGCATACATACATATATGCATACACACATACATGCACATATACATATACATACATAACTACACATAAAATGCACAACACAATTAAAAGAAAAAATGACCCACCCCGCTCCCACCCACACATACATCCACCCTTAGGGCAGCCCTCCCTCCATATTCAATTGATTTAGAATTTTAAGTGTAAACAACCATCTTCGTTTACCTCACAGATACATTCCTCAGTTCCCCACACTTTAATAAAGGGCTCTAGATTGCCAATGATACTGTAATAATTAAATTCGACTTTCAACCGTGCAGTCAAAAACATTTTTAAGAGAGCCACTGGTTCAGTTATTCCTGACCCCTCCACTTTATTACGCCGTGACAGCCATATAGCCATCTTAGCTTGGCCAAAAAGAAAATTTAACAGTACAATGTGATTTTTCTTAGCTACTGAATATTTGGGCCCGAAAATAAACGAATTCCAGGAGAAAAACTCCCCTAATTCTACGCACCATCCTTTAACTAAGTGAAATAAACCCGCCAGCCTTGTACAGCTGACAAACAAGTGAGTTAATGTTAATGTACCCCTCCTGTACTCCTGGATCGAGATGTGCTCTGTGCCTATTCGTGGCTATAGCTCCATGTACAATTCTCCACTGAAGATCACCCATTCTTTTTTGGATTGGGCGTTTGTACAGAAACCACCAACTACCTTTTGGGGAAGAGCCTGATCCAAAGAGTCCGCACCACCTCGACTCCTTCACGCCGGAGAGAGCTCTTATGTTTCTCACATTTACGCACACCTGGTAGAGTGCCTTTTTGTTCATGCCACTGAAGTTTGACAACTGTGGTGTGCCGAAAGTGAGGAGGGTTCCTTGCCCCTCTCGAAAATCTCTTATGGAAGGTCTCACCTTGACCTCAGGGAAGAGGTCCAGATCCTCCATGGAATCCATAGATGACAGCAGGTAAAACTTTGCCTCCTTCGAGATTACATTTTGGACTTCTGTAATCAGTTTTCCGACGACACGGATCGAGTGGATCTTGGTGATGTCCGCTATTTCCTCCACAGGTCACCAGGAACCAGCTGTTACCAGGTGTTGCAATTTTGTGAGTCCTGCCCGGATGAACGCCGTCCTTAAAAAGGGAGACTGTAGGGCCACTACAGTTAAAAACAGTTCCCTGTCCATACCAAGTCCAGCTGTCCTTCTCAAAAGAGCATGAGCAGTTTGTGCCAAGCTGACATCGGGGCCATAAATGAGCCTCTGAGCAGCCTGCAGCCGGAAAGCTGTATTCCTGCTTTCAATGTCCGTGAGGCCTTGGCCTCCTTCCTGAACAGGTAGATATAAAACAGCTGCTCTGTTTTGTAGCCAGTTCTGACCCGACCAGAAAAAATCAGCCATTTTTCGCTGAATCGTATTCAACAGATCCTTAGGCGGATTTAGAATAGACATCCGATGCCACAAAGCCGAAGCGATGAGGTTGTTCAGGATCAGAACTCTTCCCCTATACGACAAGTCAGGCAGCAACCATTTCCATCTAGACAACCGAGCACACACACTATCAGCTAGTCTCTCCCAGTTTCTCATTTTAAAGGCATCTGTGCCTAAATATATCCCTAAAAATTTCAGTCCCATTGTGTTCCAGTTCAAATTACCAGGAAGCTGCAGAGCGAAAGTCTTGTTTCCACACCATAAAGCCTCACTTTTATACCAGTTTACTTTCGCCGATGAGGCCTTTTCAAAAACTGTGAATGACTGGCAAAGCCAAATCACATCATTTTTGTCACAAACCACCACAGTTACGTCATCAGCGTATGCTGAAAATTTTATGGGTTTCTTTGTAATTCTTCAAATTGCTTTGAAGCCTCTCAGCTTCTTCCTGAGTAAGCGCAGCAGAGGTTCAATTGATATGGAGTAGAGCTGCTCTGAGAGAGGACATCCCTGCCTAATGCCTCTTTCAACTTTTATAGGGGTACCAACTTTTACCATACAGACAGCACCAAAATACAGAAGCTTCACCCAAGAAATAAAATTATCCCCAAAACCAAAAGCCCTTAATGTGTTAAACAGATAAATATGGTCAACTCTGTCAAAGGCTTTTTCCTGGTCCAATGAGACAAGGCCAAGATTGGTACCATGGATCTGCACAAGATCTAGCAAGTCCCGCATTAAGAACAAATTGTCTTCGATAGATCTGCCTTTAATACAGTAGGACTGGTCCATATGGATTATTGTCTCCAAATGTTTGTTTAGTCTGTTCGCCAAGACTTTGAGAGAATCTTATACTCCGTGCATAGTAGGGCCACCGGTCTACAGTTGGAGAGTAAACATAGATCACCCTTCTTTGGCAGGAGTGTCAAAGCCGCTCGCCGACAGCTCTCAGGAAGAGTCCCGGTGTCAATCCATTCTTCCAGCACTTCGAAAAAATCCTTTCCAATTAGACTCCAAAAATCCTTGTAAAAATCTGCAGGGAGACCATCTACCCCAGGAGCCCGGCCTGCAGATAGCTGCCGTACAAATGCAGTCAATTCCTGAAAGATGATAGCAGAGTCCAGCTCTTGCCTCTGATCCGGGCTGATCTGTGGGAGATGTTGCAAGAGATCCTCCATGCACTGAGAGTCTACTGTATCGACAGAATACAAATTTGTGTAAAAATTAACTGCTAACTTCCGCATCTCAGAAGGGTCAGAAATTATACTGCCATCAGGAGACTTAAGATTTAGCATTTGTTTGTTCTGTCCAGTATTATTTCCTAACCTAAAAAAGAAAGATGTAGGACCATCAATGTCCCTCATGGTAATAAACCTGTTTCTAATTAAAGCCCCTTTCGCTCTTTCCTTTAGAAGAGCGCTTAACTCCTTCCGCTTTGAACTTACAGCATTTCTTGCAGAAAACTCTTTTTTTTTCAAAAGCCTTTGTTCCAGATGGAGTATCTCCTTCTCCAAAAGCTCTAAGGTCTTTTCAATTTGTAATGTTGCAAAGGTAGAGTATTGTTGACAGAAAACTTTAATTTGAACCTTTCCAACTTCCCACCATTGTCACTTGCTCTCATATAAATGTTTTTGTTCCCTCCAGTGTTCCCAAAAAACCTTGAAGGTCTTACAGAAAGTGGTGTCTTGTAAAAACTTTACGTCAAAGTGCCAATAAGCACTTTTACCTTTTCCCAATGCAAGAGAAACATCCATTATTACAGTATGACGATCAGAGAAGACGCATGGATGAATGCAAACAAACGAGACTCTATTCCATACACTTTTTGAGATGTATATTCTGTCAAGTCTGGCGGCGTAGATTCTGTCTGCAGAGGCATTAACCCATGTGTACTGCCTAACACCCGGATTCTTACCCCTCCAAGCATCCAGAAGATTCATGGATTTTACTATCCTCTCTAACACACTTGCAGACTGAGGGTGTGGTTCTTCACTATTCCTATCATGCGTAAAATCAACCGTACAGTTCCAAGCCCCACCTAGAATTATAGTGTCACCAGCATCGAAATCTTGCAGTTTCTGATGAACTTTCTGAAAAAAGTTTACCCTATCACAGTCTCTATTAGGAGCATACGCATTAACAAAAACAAACACAGAGACCCCAATTTCAGCTCTCACTGCTAAACAGCGCCCCTTCTCAATCTCCGACTCTGATTTTCAGAGACGGGGCAAAGAGCATAGCTGAGGTTTGATCCATTGCTCAAAAAGTGCTTCCCTTCCCATCACAGCCCCCAATCTGCTTCATTTCGTTCATCCGTATGCGTTTCTTGTAAGAAACACACACCAATCTGTTTATCTTTAATCATTTCTTTAATTAATACCCGTTTCTCTTGACCCCTTGCTCCATTTATATTTAAGGATCCCACCCTCAAAGATTCCATGAGTAGAGAGGAGAGAAAGACAGACAGAATAACAGTAGGTGTGATAGAAACCATCAGGTGTGAGTGATTTCCTTTGTACACCATTTTAAACTTTTCCAGGTTTTTTTGAACCAACCTTCTTTTCCTTCCTAATAGCAGTTAAGCGCTTCTTAAGACGGAAACGCTTTTGTTTTGACAAAATATCATAACCTGCCGACTTTCGTACTTTCATCACTGATCTCATGAATTTATCCAGGTCTGGGAAGTACTGTTCGAATGGTACAGGTTTCCCTTTCGTCTCATCTAAGTATGCATTAATTTGGTCAACAGTATACAGCTCATCATTATCATCGTTGTCATCGTATTGGCTGAAACTAGACATTTCAGAAAGAACATCCACATCATCATCATCATCTATATTATCTTCAGAAGCCTCTCCTGCACTCTGCAATTCACACACAAAGGAGTCTTCTACCTTCTCTCCTTGGCCTGCTGTATCACCCACTTCACAACAACTCTCGTTTTCACCAATCTCTTCAGCTTTTCTCTTGTGACAACGCATTCTACTAGAAACATTAAATGGCTCACCCACCTCTTCATGGCTGGTAGAGGCCCCCTCATTCGCCATGGCTGTCTCACTAGGGCTCGGTTCTGGAGGTGTCTCCTCACCTGCTTCACTCTCCCGGGGGCTACGCCACTGTCTACGGGGGCATTTGGGGTCAATGATTCTCTATGTTGTTTCTTGTGTGGGCAAGCAAAATGTTTGTGCCCTATATCCCCACACTCAAAGCATTTCAAATTCTCTGTAGTAGCAAACACCAAGTATGTGCTGTCCGCATGCGCCACGCGAAAGGACACGTCTAGGGTTTTAGTAGGCCCATTCAGGAACATAAATATTTGCCTCCTAAAAGACAAATCGGGGTTCTTGCATCCTAAAGGAATCATCATCATTGTGCTGGCGAACTTCCCAAAACGAGCCAATTTTCTTTTAATTACATCGTTTTCGATGAACGGTGGAACGTTTGAGATTGTCACCTTAGTTGCCGGCGTGGACAGCGGCGTCACCGCCAGGAAAGTGTCTCGCACCCACAAAGCACTCTCAATTATATCGTTCACTAACTTTTCTTTTCTCACGAAAACGACCACAGCTTTATTCATTCTAGAAGCTGAATCTATATTTCCCGGGTCAATTTTCTCAGCGACGGCCATTAAAACGTCCTCTATGGTTACCGTGGCTTCTGGAACACACCGGAAACCGTTGCGGAGTGAGAGGGATGGAGCGGGCCCCGGGGGGAGACACCCCATCTCCACCAGCCAAAGCAAACAAACTCCGGTCGAAAAAAAACCTCTTACACAACACGAAACTACAATAAGAAGAATTTACATTTACATCTGTGAGGAAAGAAAAAAATAGGGGGAGAAGGAAGAGAGGAAAGAAAGGAAAAATCAGTCAATATCAACACAATCTCAAATCGCATGTTCTCACGCTCAAGGCACGTTCTCACCGGCTGCTCAACATACTCACTCCACGCATGCGCACAGAGAGAGTGAGAGAGACAGAGAGAGACAGAGATACAGAGAGAGTGAGTGAGAGAGAGAGAGACAGAGAGAGAGAGAAAGAGAGAGTGAGTGAGAGAGAGAGAGAGAGAGAGAGACAGAGATACAGAGAGAGTGAGTGAGAGAGAGAGAGACAGAGAGAGTGAGAGAGACAGAGAGAGACAGAGACAGAGAGACAGAGAGAGTGAGAGAGACAGAGAGAGAGAGAGAGAGAGAGAGAGACAGCGAGAGTGAGAGAGAGAGAGAGACAGAGAGAGAGAGACAGAGAGAGTGAGTGAGAGAGAGAGAGACAGCACTTCAAACTTATATTTATTTATCTTTCTCCTCTACTTTCATAGTTTTAACCTTTTTTATGAAAAATAAAAAAACTATTTTGTCACAAGAGTGAGTGATTTTTACTTCCGTGCATGCAGAAGTGGATTTATTATTTTATTTACATTGTTGTGTGGGGAAATGGGTGATTTTTGTTGTTGTTGCATGCGAAAGTGGGAGATTTTTGTACTTTCCTGCATGTAGGAATGTGTCATTTTCCTTTTTTGCATGTAGACGTTTATGTTTTTTTTTACTTTGTGAGAGAGCGGGCCATTTTTACTTTTTCACACGAGAGAGCGGGCCATTTTTACTTTTTCACACGAGAGAGCGGGCCATTTTTACTTTTTCGCACGAGAGAGTGGGCCATTTTTACTTTTTCACACGAGAGAGCGGGCCATTTTTACTTTTTCACACGAGAGAGTGGGCCATTTTTACTTTTTCACACGAGAGAGCGGGCCATTTTTACTTTTTCACACGAGAGAGCGGGCCATTTTTACTTTCATTCATGCAGAAGTAGATTTTTTACTTTGTCGTTTGGGGAATAGGTGGTTTTTTTTCTTGCATGCAGGAATGTGCAATTTTACTATTTTGCATGTGAAAATTAATGATTTTTTTTTTTTACTTTTTGCATGAAAGAGATGCTGATTTTGACTTCCTTGTGTGAAAGTGTAGATAATTTGCACTTTTTGTTGCGTGTGAAAGTTGGCAAAAGTTGAGTGATTGTTACTTTTTTTGCCAAAGAGAGTGGCTGATTTTTACTTATTATGTGTGAACAAGGATTTTTCCTTTTTGTGAATGTTTTTGTTTGTTTGTTTGTTTGTTTTTCCCTTCTTGTGTGCAGGACTGGGCTTATTTCATATAGTTTTCTTTTCACTGTTTAAAGTCCTTTAATAATTATTACCAGACTTCTTTGTTAGCCAGTAAGCCATAAGTTGTCCTTTATTGTTGAATATTATTCACCATTTACTAATTCTTTTATCTTTCTTTTTCTTTCCTTCTTTTCTTTTCTATTCTTTTATTAACACCATTTATCTTTCCTCACAAACAAATCTTCTGAAACGATATACATTTATTTATGTCTTTTTACTGCAACATTATCTTTTTATGCGAATATCTAGAACGGGAAAAAAAAAGTTATAATCCCTCACAGTGAGGGGAGAAAAAGAGCAGTACCTCCGTTCTCGCTGTCACTGTAGTCACCACATCACTTTGCTTCTTACTCGACTAAACTCTGGCAAACTTTTTCTTCTCCAACTTTACGTGGCTCAGCATCCCATCACTGTAAATCGTCAATGTTTATTAAAAATGAATGACTCGCAGCCGCTTTGACGAGTTGCTGTCAGTGTGAAAGCGCGGTTTGACTTTCCGTTTTTAATCCGGGCTAATCTAAAAGCTTTGAGTTGCTACCTGACAGCGTCACACCTCACCTCCCAAATCTACAGCTAGGAATAACACTTTCCTTCTTAATCATGGCTGAGAAAACTGACAGATGTGAATAATGTTAGCTAAGATATTTATCATGCGCTAGATTTTTACTTAAAAGGCCCAGTTTGCCAAATTCAGCATTTCCCGTCTAAATGTACGTCCTTAGCCTTTGTATTTTACTCTAATTGTTGTTCTCACAGACAAACAACGCTTATGCATCAAATTCTACTTCTCGGCACAGTTTGCGCGTCAGTATCGTGCACACACCGGGGAACCCAGTGAGATGTCTCAAACAGACAACCAAGCAACGTGACTCCTTTCTAACAGTGTCGTACAAAAACCCCCGCTGTTGTTTAGGGCTAAAAAGTAGCAATTTGTCAGAGTTTGTCTTGTTTTAATCAACTTGGGAGAGAAACAGAAGGAACAATAGGACAAGTAAGAAGCAGGAGCAAAGCGGCGATGCATGGTAAACACAGTGAGTGTAGAAAGCAAGAAAGTGGTTTATCGCCCAGGGGTACTTATTACCCCCCTCACACATGTCCGGCCTTCACCCAAAAACACTGTTATTGTCGGTGACTCATAAGTACCCCTCGGGCCTCGCTGCACGAAAGAGCTACTTTTGGATGTTTCTTAGTATACCTGTGTGTGTGTGTGTGTGTGTGTGTGTGTGTGTGTGTGCTCGTGTGTGCTAGGCTTTTGTTGTGACTCAAAACAAGGAAGTGAGATTGTGTATAATATACCATCATCCTGTCGAGACCCAGAACTATCACTGATTGATAACGGTATTGTTGGTGGGCGTGGCTGTGGGCGTGGCCGTGTGTGTGGGCGTGGCTGTGGCAAGTGACCTGTTAACAGCTTCTGTAAAAGTGATTCTAGAGGAAAAAAAACAGTTAATATACATTTTTTTCCCCCAAATTTCATAATACAAACATTTTATTTTGTTTTCCCAAACTAACTGAGCACCATAATTCCTGTCTAAATGTTCCTGTAAACAATTTATGAATATATGAAAACATGAAATGTGTTTGTATCCAGTTTAATAAATGAGCTGAATTGTTTAGGCTTTTAGTAATAATAATAATAATAATAATAATAAAAAGATAGAATCAAATTTTTCATTGTAGCAGTTGAGCTGATGGAATAAAAAATAATGTATTCATTATATAATTATATATTTTATAATTTTATATATAATTGTTTCATTATTAGTTAATCTATATGCAATTAATGTGCAATTTCTGATTTTTCTTTCTTCTCTTACTCTTACGTGCAATTTTTAACTTGGGTGCAATTTTTCTGATGCAAATATTCAATTCACTACTGCTTTTGGGTCAACGTTTGTCAGTCCATTGTGTACCTGGAGTGTACATTTATACTTTTATTATACTTTATTCTACTCTATTGTTTTAAATTTTTGCTGCTCTTTGTTTCTGTCCACTTTCTGCTGTGGCAATGCAAATTTCCCACTTCTGGGACTAATAAAGGTTTATCATATCTTATCTTATCTCTAATTATTAGTTGTTATAATTAATATATGATATTGTAATATAGGAATAATGCACGCTGCATGAGACTGCGAGAGAACGCATTCACCAACAGCCTTTGAGTTTATTTTAGCCATAAAAATGGCATAGGTTTGATTTCAGAGGCAGGAAGCATCACCTCAGGGGGGAAGGTGCATGAGTGTGTGTGTGTGTGTGTGTGTGTGTGTGTGTATATGTGTGTGTGTGTGTGTGTGTCTTTTTGTTTAACTCACACGCATTGATTACACCGTCAAGTAAAATGTCTGTCGGCAGCAGCGGAGAGAAAAAGTGCCTCAATAAGAAAAAGAAGGAAATGTTTTTCATTTCATATTTATTCATGGCCTACTCAGAATGATTCGATCTGCGCGCTCGTTTACATTCGTACTGCTGGATCAGCGCAACGCCATGGAAAGAGATAGAGAGAGTGAGAGAGAGAGAGCGAGAGAGAGAGAGATTAACAAAATCAATCATTCAATGCTGCATTTTCCCTTATAATTTTATATCTAATTAACAACAGGAATTCTTTTCACCCTTGAACCTCCACAGATGGATTACATGCATTATATCTTAATCTTTGATAAGCAGATGGCTGATGGTGATTTTACTAAAAGGCAAAAGAAATAGAATTTCATTCTCTCTCAAGGAGAGAGAGAGAGAGAGAATATTTTTGTGGGGAAAGTTACACGTGTTCAGAGTTGGGTTATGCACTTACTGTAAGTATTTGCTTAAGCTCATGTTTCTGGACTCCTGATTCAGATTATAAAAGTCAGCAGCATGTAGTTCAAGCTGCCCAGGTTGCCAGATCTTTCTTGTGTAGAAGTTTTTCAGACCAGGTTTTTTTGGTAGTGTCTAGACCACTGCACTTTAAACACAAAAAAAAATCAGGGACTGAAGAAGGATCATCAGGTGTAATATGCCTTTAACACTACTCCTATCCACAGGCATCACCAGGAGTCGAACTTGTGCTTTCCTGCTTATAAGATGATCTTTCGACACAAAGTAATTATACAAAGAAGCAAACGTTTGTTGTCTGTTTATCTTTTCTCTGATCTGAATCCTGATGTTTTTGCCCGTTCTTCCTGCTCAAGCTCTGTCAGACTGGATGGAGATACTTTGTAAATGGCAACCCATCATCTCTCCTTCAACACTGAACAGTTTCCCAATCCAATCTGAGGAACAGCATTTCCAAATGATGCTACCACCAGCATGCTTCACAGTGGGGAATAGCAGTATTAGGATGATCGGCAGTGTTGGATGTCCATAAAACGTAGCACTTTGTGCCAAGGGGTCTCATCAGACCAGCAAGCTCTTTTTAAAGATGTTTACTTAGTCTCCAATATACCTTCTGACGAACTCATATGGCTTTTTTCTCTTGTTATGAATCTGTAATGAGCGTCCTGTCTACGCTTGCCTTGGAAACAGCTTCTCTCATCTGAGCTGTGGATCTCTCCGGCTCCTTCAAAGATTCTCTTGGTATCTTTCATGTTTGGTTCTCTGACTTACACCCTACTTACCCCGGCAGCATCACAGTTATCATCATGGGCTATAGTCCTGATTTACACTTTCTTTTACCATAAAATATCATATTTCATTTGCTTTTATAAAATCAGGGAGCTCTCAGAGATCTTGCATCATCTCATATCACCCTGGTGTCACTTCAGAGTCAGTTGTCTTGGTCAATGAAAGGCTTTTGTGATAAATACAAACTGCCCCATGAGGCTATTAGCTAATGCTAGAATGGTTATTGGTACCATGAGTGTAATCCTGACGCTAACAAAAGAAAAGACTGATTGCATGCCAGTGACCTGTAATGATTAGTTCCCTATAATGACTCGCTCAGAAAGGACCGAATCGTTCACAAATGAATCTATTGCCCAGGTCTTGAAGCTGTGATTTGTGTGTCCTGTGTTTTCACCTATTTTTAATATTTATTTGATTTTTGTGTTTGTTCTCAATTATCCTTTTCTGTTTGCCTGGTCAATAAGAATGGTTAACCCCTCGTAAGCCGTACTCGAAACGGCTACGCTAGCTGGAACTTCCTGGGTACGCATTAGCCATCCTGACTAGCTTTTCAGTTCTACACTCGAGACGATATCAGCGCTATCCCGATAGTCCTGTTTCTGTCAACAAGGTGCATAGCTGTGCTTTATGATGTGCAAACAGGAAGTGAGTTTCTCCATTAATAGCACTACAATACTAAATCAAGACAAATTATAATTCAATTGAATAGTTTACTTTACATAGAAAAGAACAAAGCAGTTCGTTTAGGGTAAAATCTGTAATATTGATAGAATTAGGTACAGTAACTCTTCCTTTAGGGTTTGACCTTGTGTCTAGTTCACTTTCCTTTTTCTTTGGAAAGACATGAAGAGGTGTCTTTATTATTGGCAAGCTAATTAGCCTTTGCAGTTTGTCAAGAATGATTAATGAAGCTTTAGCATTCACCCTTTCTGACTTTGATGCAAAGCTTAAACCTGTGTGTGAACTGGAGAGACACACATATGAAAGAAGTCCAGAAAGGACATTTTAACAAAGGAGACACAGGAGCATGTAACAGCCTGATCCTTATGCTTTTTTAATGCAAGGATATGTTATATAAACTCGGACAAAACAAAACGTTTTCATTTGTTGTGGACTTTTCTTAAGTTTTGCTTGTGATGAAAAGATTGTCTCAGTGTGTATAAGCTCTATAATACACTGCCTGTCCAAAAAAAAGTCACACACTGATATTTCGTTGGACCGCCTTTAGCTTTGATTACGGCGCGCATTCGCTCTGGCATCGTTTCGATGAGCTTCTGCAATGTCATTTATTTCCATCCAGAGTTGCATAAATTTTTCGCCAAGATCTTGTAGAGATGATGGGACAGTCGGCTCCCAAAGCTTCTCAATGGGGTTAAGGTCTGGACTCTGTGGTGGCCAATCCATGTGTGAAAATGATGTCTCATGCTCCCTGAACCACTCTTTCACAACTTGAGCCCGATGAATCCTGGCATTATCATCTTGGAATATTCCCATGCCATCAGGGAAGGAGAAATTCCCTGATGGAATAACCTGGTGATTCAGTATATTCAGGTAGTCAGCTGACCTCATTCTTTGGGCACATAACATTGATGAACCTCAACCTGACATTCTGCAGCAACCCCAGATCACAACACTGCCCCACAGGCTTGTATGGTCGGCACTAGGCATGATGGCTGCATCACTTCATCCACATCTCTTCTTACCCTGATGCCCCATCACTCTGGAACAGGGGAAATCTGGACTCATCAGACCACATGACCTTCTTCCATTGTGCCAGAGTCCAGTCTTTATGCTCCATAGCAAATTGAAGCCGTTTTTTCCGATTAGCCTCACTGATCAGTAGTTTTCTTAAGGCTACACAGCAGTTTAGTCCCAGTTTAATCCCTTGAGTTCCCTTCGCACTGTGCGTGTGGAAATAGTCTTACTGTCACTGTTGAACACAGCCGTGAGTTCAGCTGGTGATTTTTTTTACGATTTGATTCCACCAAATGTTTCAGTGCGATCACCATCGATCACCATAGATCACCATCGATCACCATCATTCAAGATTTTTTCAAGATTTAAGATTCAAGATTCACCATCATTCAAGATTTTTTTCCGACCACATTTCTTCCATGAAGATGACGGTTCCCCGCTATCCTTCCAGTGTTTAATAATGTGTCGGACAGTTCTTAACCCAATTTTAGTAGTTTCAGCAATCTCCTTAGATGTTTTCTTTGATTGATGCAAGCCAATAATTTGGCGATTCTGAAACAGATGAACATCTTTTCCATGACCACAGGATGTGTCTTCCGACATGATTGTTTAAGAAATGAGAAGCTACTCACTGCATCAGTTCGGGGTAAATAACTTGCTGTCAGCTGAAACATAATCATCAAGTCAAGTCAAGTCAAGTCAAGTGGCTTTTATTGTAATTTCTACTAAATACATGTAACACAGTTTACAGTGAAACAAGACAGCGTTTCTCCAGGACCAAGGTGCTACATACAAGACAACACAGAAGTACAAAAATATGCAAACATGTGTAGACATGTCAAAAACAACATAGAGTTTTTTTTTTTTTTTTTTGGTGTGTATATATGCTTATGTCAATCCAGTCCCTGGGTATTCAAGAGTCTGATAACTTGGGGGAAGAAACTATTGCAGAATCTTGCAGGGAGGGCCCGAATACTTCGGTACCTTTTGCCAGATGGCAGGAGGGTGAAGAGTGTGTGTGAGGGGTGTGTAGGGTTGTTCACAATGCTGGTGGCTTTGCGGATGCAGCGTGTGTGGTGAATGTCAGTGATGGAGGGAAGAGAGACTCCGATGA
>JAQQZR010000015.1:2091562-2104716 GCA_030068235.1 Notoglanidium macrostoma
TCAATGGGGTTAAGGTCTGGACTCTGTGGTGGCCAATCCATGTGTGAAAATGATGTCTCATGCTCCCTGAACCACTCGTTCACAATTTGAGCCTGATGAATCCTGGCATTGTTATCTTATTGTTATGGCCCGTGCCATCAGGGAAGAAGAAATTCCCTGATGGAATAACCTGGTCATTCAGTATATTCAGCTAGTCAGCTGACCTCATTCTTCGGGCACATAACGTTGCTGAACCTCGACCTGACCAACTGCAACAACCCCAGATGACAGCACTGCCCCCGCAGGCTTGTACGGTAGGCACTAGGAATGTCTGTATCACTTCATGCACCTCTCTTCTTACCCTGATGCCCCATCACTCTAGAACAGGGGAAATCTGCACTCATCAGACCACATGACCTTCCATCGCTCCAGAGTCCAATCTTTAAGCTCCCTAGCAAATTGAAGCCTTTTTCCCGATTAGCCTCACTGATCAGAGGTTTTCTTAAGGCTACACAGCTGTTTAGTCCCAATCCCTTGAGTTCCCTTTGCATTGTGCATTCTCTTACTGTCACTGTTGAACATAGCCGTGAGTTCAGCTGGTGGTTTTTCACAATTTGATTTCACCAAACGTTTCAGTGATCGCCGATCACGATCATTCAAGATTTTTTTTTTTTCCGACCACATTTCTTCCGTGAAGATGACGGTTCCCCGTTATCCTTCCAGTGTTTAATAATGCGTTGGACAGTTCTTAAGCCAATTTTTTGTAGTTTCAGCAATCTCCTTAGATGTTTTCTTTGATTGATGCACGCCAATAATTTGTCTTCCGACATGGTTGTTACTCTCTGCATCAGTTAGGGTTAAATAACTTGCTGCCAGTTGAATCATAATCATCCACGCAGTAATTATCCAATGGGAGGCGCTTACCTATTTACTTTGTTAAATCCAGGTGGTGACCTTGTTTTTTTGGACAGGCAGTGTGCGTTTCAACAAGATTTGTAGCAATAGCTCCATCTACAGCTAGCTAACTAGTAAGAGTGCTGTTGCCTTCTCAGTTCTGATTGGTCAGAAAGAGCTCTATAGTATCACAGGTTTATATTAATGTGCTCATTGTAATATGTTGTCGTTTCTGTAGTTCTGAAGACAGATCTTCAGGACAGAGTAGTTTACACTTTGTGGTTTCCCTGTGACATGAAACGCTTTGGCTGAACTTCAAGAGAGATAAAAAAGAGGCTGGTGAGGAAATGTGTGTTCATTTCTGCTTTAGCATTGAATCTAACTGCATATTAATATATAAGAAAGATTACTTATGTTACTGTCTAGATATCAAAAGCGAACATATTTCTGAAGTAAAAGTTTCATTAGCTGCCTGAATGTTAAATATTTAAAGAAAAAAAAAAAAAAAAAAAGGTATTATATAAGCATCAGTCAAACCCACGCAGTGAAGGAGTGTTTATCATTTATTTATTCCTCATTTCCTTTTCTTTTTTTTTTTTGCCTTCCTTGCTTTGTAGCTCCATACAGGAGGAATCAATGGAAGGATTTGGCAAAATCCGATGCTCAAACCCACCGAAGCGTCACTTTAAACAACTCACTTATTAATGTGTTGTTTGTACAGCTGCATCGCTACTCACTGTGTCTAATGCATCTCTGAAACATGATGTGAATACTGAGTCAATGTCTATTTTTTTGTACTGCACATTCTTAAATGTTAATGTTTCAACCCAGGGATTTTCAACTGATTGTGAATCTGTACGTTATGCATACGCACGTGACGCTGGGGATGCATTCCGATATTAGCAAAGCACAGGCTGCCAAGGATAGACCGGATGGGCACTATTTTAATCCTAAAATGTCACTATTTTAATTTTGAAGGTCCCACAGTGAAACTACATTATTGAACATATGGTCAGGAAATACCTGCAGTGCCTTCCCAGATCACCAGGGGGCGATGAACCACCAGTTGGAAACCCGTTTTAGCTAATGCAAGATACTTGATTTCTCGCAGGAATGTTTTATCTACTTTTTTGTTGTTCTTATGCTGCGTTTAATTTACCTCAGAAGTGTCAAGTCAGAACTGCTGGCTTTAATTTCATCATCCAGTGTAATAATGTTATGGTTATTCTTCTCACTTTTTATCCCCCTGGGCTTTATTCTGTTTATTGAGCGCTGGGAAATATGCCAGAATGCGTTGCTGCATCTGTTTCACCTTAATGTTCCTTGGTTAATAAATGTTCGGGCTGAAACCTTGCTATGACTCTACTAGACATCGGTGTGTTCAGAAATGTGCCAAGCCAAATTTTATAACGTAATGTAAACACAAGCTTCATTCTGAATATTGTAGAAAGAGGCGCTGACTATACTAAAGGCAAACGCTAGCTTCTTCGTGTCAACCGTCATGGCAATATGTCATATGTGATAATCTGATCAATCAGCCATTAAAATCCCAGGCAAGAAATCACATTAAATCACATTATTATAATGACATTATTTTAGTTCGGGGGGAAAAATAAGAAAAAAGAGAGAGACTTGTTTTAAGCTTAATGCTATTTATATTGATGTGTGTTTGTGATCATTGTATTTGGGGTCGTCTGTTGTTTTAAACGTTAACTGATGGTTTGAGGATGATGGTGTTCCAGGAGCTTCCGGTTCACGGCAGGCCTGAGCCTCGATGGTTCCTGGGTTGTTCCTGACCATCTGAGCCAGTTTCTTCTCAGTTGAGGGTGGGTTGTCTTCCAGCAATGTGGCTACACGTCACAATAACTTGATTGAACTGATGATCTTGGAATCTTCAGTTGTTTATATATGGCTCTAAGAGACATTCCTGAGTAGTGTAAATCTATGATCCTCTTTCTCAGATCCGCACTGAGCTCCTTGGACTTTCCCATTGTACTGTGAAAGAAAATCATCCTGTCACAGAAAAGGAACAGTCCAAACAAACAAACAAAAAAAAAAACATTAAAAGCCCAATATTGCCATGACATTGATGATTTGTTTCACTCAGAAGTATCTGTAAGATCTTTTGTTAGGGTTGATATGTTCTTAAAAACGGAAGGTTTTAATCACTTTCTTGGTTTAGGGCTGAAGGATAATCGAGTAGTCAAGCAGGCATAATTCAGGTCATTGGCACTTGTGCACACGCTCAATAATCATTTCACCAAGATTACTTTTGTCTCGTAATCCAAACCATCGATAAAAGTATAGAGTGATAGAGAAGACTAGGAATATAAAAGAAATATTATGACAAAATGGCTCACAATCTTAACATGTTGAAGGTTTGCATTTTTTTTTACAAAGCTGCTTTTGTTTGCGTTTGCACTTTTAAAGCAACCAGATGTCGCTGTCCTCTTCTAATTATTACTACAAATGAAAAACTCTTGACACACTCTTTAATGAGACTTAAGATAAAAGAACACAACTGACGTTAAAGCACAGGCCGAGGTAACACATCTTCAAGCCACAAAACGGAAGAGCCCCATTATTACTCCACTAATCATCTCCCGTCCTTTTCACTTTTAAAGCAGTAGATGGAAACGATCCTGCACTGTTACTGCTAAAGCTGACTGCCGTGTAATGCTTGTTAATGACTAAATACAAAGCTTGGAGTGCGTTCATTCAACCTTACAAGTGTGCGTATGGATGAGTAAGAAAAAGGCCAAGTGGTAAGTGCAAATAAAAGGAGATGGATTTGAAAAGCCTTAAACAAAGAACCTAAAAGACTGGAATGGAATGGTTGACTTCTTCATCTGCCATTTCCTGGGTAAAATGAGAAACGCATTTATAACCAAAGCTATTCAGCTAGCCCAGAAAAGAAAAAAAAAATGTGAATTAAAGTGAACTTTTGGTTTTTCTGGCATCATGATTGCAAATTCCAAACGACTCCAACCCAGATTTATTCGCAGCACCTTGGGGTTTTTTTTATGAGCATAAAAGTGTAGAGATGAATTAACAGCTCATGCAAAAAAAAAAAAAAAAAAAAAAATTATGAACTGCATAAACATGTGACTTGCAAACCTGATTGTCTGTACCTACTGCTTAGAAGACTACAAATTAGCCTTTTTTATGAGTCTAATATAAACTTGTATAAATAAATGACAGTAAAAGTACTAAACCCTAAGTAACTATGCTAATTGCTCTCTATGTAGAGTTAAGTTATGTATGTGTAGTGAATATTTAATACCAAAGTTGCAAACATCAGTATGCAGACCTCTGAATCTGTTGTTACACACATGGGATGGAGTTCAAATAAAACAGAGATGTCTCAGTTATGCACATTTATGACCTTGGACTTCGACGTAGCCAAATTTGCTGATTGTGATTTTCTTTTAACGGATAAAATCATGAATTAATTTAAAGTGAGCTGTATGCAAAGCAAATGAGTGATTGGTCAGCATAACCTTCAAACCACTGGCACATGTTCTTTACATGCGAGCATGTAGAATAACAAACATGGTGTTATTTTATTACCTGAACCAGTCAGAATAGGAAATTACAATTTTCAACAATCCGAAACAGGCTGCTTAGAAAATCGACTTAATCGACTCTGAATACACTTAACTATCCCAGTGTACTAATGCAAGTTATGGATTTACACATTTGACAGCACTTGCCTTTTGACGAAGGCTCCGATTGTGTTCGTATGCCATGATTTATTCAATCAGAAATATATTCAGATTTTCTGCTGATTCACCCAAACGCCGGCAAAGCTCTTTTGCATGCATGTTACGTGATAACCAAATAAATGTATTCATAAATTAAGCTTGAGTAGGTGCTTTATCCTGGTCAGGGGCTCCTGGTGCATATATCGATCATCTACACACACACACACACAAAACCCTGTGTTATTACGTTCCTGGATCTGTTCTTCATCCTGCATCATGTCTGTGAACATGCTTCTGAATCTCTTTGCTCTGGTGGGCCAATCTTGTTTATCAGTTTAGAAATATCCTCACATGGGTTTCTTTGTTGCTGCTATGCTGATGACACTCAACTCATCCTTTCCTTTCCTTTCCTTTCCTCCCTCAGATGCTCATGCTTCTGCACGGAGCTCATCAATATGTTTGGCAGGCATCTTGTCATGGATGGCAGCTCATCAGCTGAAGCTGAATCCCAGCAAGACTGAGCTGTTGTATATCCTGCGAGATGCATCCTTGTGTCAAGATCTCCCTGGACCACAATCAGGGGAACTTCGGACAACCAACTGTTTTTCTCTCCTCACATTGTTAGCCTGGCTATGTAAAGGTTTCTCCTTTGCTACGTTAAAAGATCCGGCTATTTCTATCCATGGAGGTTGTTCACTCGGGCGCTTGTTCAATCGCTTTTCGGTTATCTCGAAACCGGAATACTGTAGTTCCCGGTAGGGCTGCAACTGATCCAGAACATAGTTGCACTTCTTTTCAACCTTGAAAGAATCTCATCGCTTCACTTCCTCCGATAACTTCGTATAACAGTTTGCATCAGATTGCTTGCCCCCAAAGCCAAAAATGGACCAACGGCCACCCACATTAGAAGCTTCCTGTACAACTCGACTTGACCCACTTTCCTTCAAGGTACAAGAAAGACACGAATAATTTTTTTTGAGCGGTTGTGTGTTTGGTTTAAAGTTAAGATTTTATTGTTACCTTTATGCTTTAAGTCTTACTGTTACGGTTAGGGACAGATTAAGAGCTACAGCTAAGATTGAGTTTATTATCTGCTTTTGGTAGCATTTATACGCACTACGGTGGCATTTTTCGACATGGCACAAATGGTCAGAACTCTGTCAGTGCGGCAAAACAACAATGGAGAGCTACAGCTGATAAACTGTTTCTCCTCCAGAGCAAAATGTGATGCATACATTAGCTACTAGTACATCCATTTAATCAGTTTTTTGTTGTATGACTCATATCAGGGTGTGCATGCGTGGCGTTTCAGAGGACAGATGCGTTCACATTACAGTTAGATACATATCACTTGTAATTATGAATGTGAACCGTCAAGATGGGCAAATCTGATCTGAGCAAAAAATCAGAATTGAATAATGAGGCTTGTAAAGTGAACGTAATCAAAGTCGTTCTGGATAAGAATGTTGTAAATGTAAATGTTTTACTGGCATTTACTTATTGGGGCAGCACAGTGAATCAGATATCCTCTGACTGGCAGAGATCTGAATGATCTGATCTGACTGCTAAGAATTAAAGCAGCTATAGCAGATATTTTATAGAGAATATTTGAAACATGGCCATTTCTACCTCATTTTAAAATATTTCTGTAATATTATTATTATTTTTTTTATATACCGGTAAACCATTTCTTTTGATTTTTACACCGGATACATTATCCTGCAACCACAGGTGCAACGAGAATTATTTTCATTAAAACATTTTCCCTTGCAAATTTAGACAAGGCCTTCGTTCAGGGTCAACCTTAAAAAAAAAGCTTATATTTCCTGTCTTGTCTTACATTATTGGTCACTGCATTCCGGAGGAAAAAAGACTTTTGGAAACTTAATCTTTTTATGCAGAGTCATTAAAGAGAAGGTCTCTGGCCCTGTCTTTTAAATTAGCTTATTATTTTCACTCTGTATTTCACTGTTCCCGAGTACATGCACTCCAAATTGCTCTATTTTATTCATTATTTCACCTGAAAGACCAATTAGAGACAATGAGATATGATAGATACATGAGGCACAATGGGAAATTACCAGTGTTGTAAAGAATGTAATGCATGACAGAATCAAAAATATGTATTTTTTTTTCCAGACATTGTATTAAAGTATTCAAGTTACATTGAACTGAACTACTTTTGAGTCATAAGAAATTATTCAAAATAATTTCAAATACATGTTCATACATGCAGGAAGGAAACTGGAATAGCAAGCACTTTCATGAATAAAAAAAAAATGCAAACCGATTTTTAATGACATTTAAACTAATGTAATAATCTAATAAATGTGACATTATTTAGATATTTATTGTATAGTCTTCAATATTATAGACTCAAATATACTAATGTGTCAATTGCTGAGGTCTTTTTCTTATTAAGACTTATATAGTTATAATATCGGACCTGTTCTATTGTAGGAATATCAGGAATTTGAATACCACAGCCATTGGAAATCCAAGAACGTAAAATTTGTCCATGCTCTCTTGGAAAGAATGGTGTTTACCAGTTAGCTCAAATATTAGCGAGCAGTGTCTAACAGTGTTGACTTGCTAGATGAGGATGTCCATTTGATGAAGTTTTATGAATTGGCCAAGAATCGTTATTTCATCAAATAATGACTAATGAAATTTGGCCAAGGTTGCTTTAATTACATTACCAGTCTAGCTCACGGAAATGAGGAAAACCACTGAGAACGGCCAGGTCACGGAATAATATGGACATTGCCGATAGTATAGAAATAAATACAGGATAGATGGTGATATAATACACATTATTACATTAATACACTTCTTTGAAATAGGCATAGTTTATTGTACACTATACAGCCAAAAGTATGTGCACCTGGGATGGAAATGAACTTTTTAGTCAAGCTGCAACTGTAACCGGTAGATCCCAAAAATGTACCAGTCGTTCAACTTTTTCTTCTTTTTAACCATAAAAGAAATCAAGATTTACAATATTCAAGTATATTTTTTTATGTTAATAATTTCACATCATGAGGTACATAACAGGCGGCACGGTGTCCGAGCAGACTCGCGATTTCATACTCATTGTGGAATGTCAGACATCGCTCTGTTAGAACAGGATCTTTTGTTGGTATGCTAGGAACTGTTTTTACCCGCCACCGTGGCTGGTAGGTAGGTGGTTAATTTCCATCCCTGCTGTGACCATCAGACTCAAAAGAGCTTGTTGAACATCCCATTCCGGATATATTCCCCCGTTGCTGCTATAATAAGCTCCACTCTTCTGGGAGGGCTTTGATGTCAAGCGAGGAGGCTCCAGTTCCAGTTCATCCCAAAGGTGTTCAGTGGGGTTGAGGTCAGGGCTCTGTGCAGGACACTCCATACACTCCAACCTTAACACAGCATGGTCATGCTGGAACAGGTTTGGGCCTGTTAGTTCCAGTGAAGGGAAACTGTAACGCTACAGCACACAGAAACGTTCTAGACAATTGTGTGCTTTTAACTTTGCTGTAACGGTTAAGAAAGATCCGCATATGGGTGTGATGGTCAGGCGCGCACATACTTTTGGCCATATTGTATAAGTCTAGATGGAACTCTTATACAATCTATCTATACCCTGTTATGGCTGCGAACTTTGTGAAGTTTTATCATGTTTTAGTTACCTTCATTTCCTTGCCTTGTTTCCATACGCTTCCTGGGTTTGACCTCATTTTAATTATGATTATGGATTGCCCCATCTACGTTGAGCCGGTCTGTGTCATGTGTTTTGACTCCCGCTTAGATCTCTGATTATGATTAGCAGCCTGCCCTAGATAAATCTAGAGCTGAGTTTGCACACTTGCTCCCTGCCTAGCTCTCACACACATTACAGGTCTCTAGGTGTGTGTGTGTGTGTGGTGTTCTGTGAAAACCCTTCACATGTCTTTGCGAAAGAACAAAATAATTTGCAAAACTGGCAAGTTGACACTTTAAGAAACTAGAATCATAATTCAGTAAATTTGCAATCTAACCTTACTTTCGCGTCATGGTGTAGATGGATACATGTGCAGGCGATTTATTAAATAACAGACGAAAAACATACAATGTCAAAACAAGGCTACAATATATTGTAATCAAAACCCAGAAGGTTCCACGTCAATTTTCCCGAGTTCTGATCTGAAAGTGGTTCGGTTCGGAAAACACGGACGCCTAAAGGAAGGTCAAATTCCTTGCAAAAAAAAAATTCGTATTCATAGCCTCTGAATTCGATAAACATATAAGAAGAACTACATGAATTATTTCTTTGTGATTAACGAAGAGAAACAGTACATAATGTAGACAGACTGTCTTGCTCATCCTTGCTCATAAAAATGATCTCCTACGATGATCTTTCAGTGTTGGCAAAAAATGAAATCAGAGCAATTGTGTTTCAATTCTAGAATGCCTTCTCAGCTGCCGTAGTTGCGTAACTCAACGGGGTGTTCAACGTTCCACCGTTTCCGTTAACGTAGATTACATTTCTGTATAAATAAAGGTTTTGCTATGTTTTTGTCAGAGCCGAACGTGGCTAAAGTATGATTTCCTCACACAGTAAGCGTCACGTGTACGTTGCAAGAGAAGCCTTATCAGTTCAGTTCAGATTCCGGCTGATGCGTCATTGTTGGAATGAAATCTTTCACTTTTGCGAGTACCCAAGCTTTAAAATGCTAGCTACTTCAATTTGAGAGTCACGGTGGCGCGGAGTTTGAACTAAATAAGGAAGCAATGAAACAATTATCTAGATAAGTTACGCAGCATTGTTGATTAAGTTTATTGTCCAGTTCCAGGAGCGGAATTGCACTCGGACACATTTTGAGATTGTTGTTGTGGGAAGGTCTTTTGTTTGTTTGTTTGTTTGTTTGTTTTTTGTTTCTTGCCATACGTTTGTTCAATTGCAGGGTGTTTTTGACAGTTGTCCTCTCCTCTGTCCACATATACTTCTATATCTCTCTTGCACACACACACACACACACACACACACACACACACACACACACACACGGTTGCTGTAAATACAGGATAACCGCTCACTGAATTATTAAGTATGTGTATGGAGATAAACTGCTGAATAAACTGTCCATAAAGTGCTGTGCCTTATCTATCTGTGCTCTCTTTCTGTTTTCTCTCCTTTATTCCCTCACTCCACTCCTTCTTCTGCAGCGAAAGTGTTTACCCTTGAGAAGACAAAGCGAGAGCCTGAAGCAGATGGTCCTGCCGAATGTCTGCCCAGTGAGCTGTAAAGAGAATTAAAGCAGAACTTCAGCATTTGTTCTAGAGAAAGGTAGAAAATTAAAGGCACATGACATCAGAATGACAAAGAAGTGAACAATATACTGTATACGCTGCAAATTATGGTCAGTAACAGACATCATATACAGGTCATATATGCTATGTGCAATACAGTAAACTTTTACACAGTCTTTGGATGTATTTTGTACTTTTATTGGACAACGTGCGGTTAGGCGATAAACTTTTAGCTTCTCCGCTAAAGCTGTTTTGATGAAAAAACAAACAAAAAAAAAAACAACAACCAAAAAAGATCCCCTCGTTCATGTACAGTCTGAAAAAAAATCCATGTATCTCTATTTTATATCCCAAAATTGAGAATCAAATATAAATAAAATAAAAATTTATGAACATAAAAGGTGAGAAAAGTAAAAAAAAAAAAAAAAAAAAAAAGGATTAAAAGTTGGTTAGTTTTTTGTTTTTGATTCTGAATTGTACTACTGTGTATTCATTTTGTTGTTTATTTTTTTCCGCATTAAACCCAGCGTGGCTTTTTCAGTATGCAGTAATATAATAGCCGATCACGTCGGTGTCAGAGGGGGGCGCCCTTGGGACGTTCGCTTCACTGAGCACCTGAACTCCACTTCCCATCAGCCCATGCACCTCCCGTGTCCCTAAGTGTTTGCACCTGCTTTCGTTTTGTTTGTAATCAGTTACACTATTTAAGTATTCCGTTTGTTCTTTCTTTTTTTTTTTTTTTTTGCGTTAACGTTAACAACTAGCCAACTGATGCATGCTTTTGTCCTTGCCATGGCTCGCTGCCATTTTTTTTGTGTTTGCCAAGTATTTTGGACCTGTTCCTGTGTTAAGACCCAGTCTAGGCGTGATAAATACAGAAAGGGGGGGTGATGTAATAAGGTGGTGGATGTGTGGGTGGATGCACTAAACAAGTAACCAGACACACACGAGATCTCTAGGAAGGGATGTGTTGGCGAACACACTGTATACCAGAGGTGAATACTGTACACAAGAGGACGTTAACCGGTGTCAGCTTCAGGGTGGATGCAGGCCAAAATAACAAACCAAACCACTGTTTCTTTGCACAACTACCTTCCCTGAAAGCCTAAAGGAAACAAATAAAAGACAAGTCACTAACTCCTTCACCATAAACAGGGATGTAAGCTCTCCAACACCCAACAAAAATGGCATTAATCATCTCTTCATAAAGAATATTCAACTTTGCTTAACTTAACCCTGGAAGCCGGTTATAAGGCGGTAAAATTTTGGAACTGGAGATGCTTTTCTGTTGGAAAATGCGAAGCGTGATTGCGATTGTGCAAAAAAGACGAGTGCGGCTCGTGACGGGTGGATGTGCTGCGTGAGCTGGTCTGAGCTGGGAAATGAAGTTTGGTGGCTCTCTGATGATACGTGACCGAGCCGGACGACTTTGATTCCCAAACCCCGTTGATTTCAATAGGGCCGAAGGTCAACGGGTGAAAACAGGATGGATGGAAAGTGAGAAAAGAACGAGTGCAGGTCGGAGCTGAGTTCATGTATTGCCCTGAGGTGTCATATGAAGTTTGGTTGCTTTGATGAAGCGTGATCACTTTGTATACAGCTTGTAAAAGAACAGGACAACCGATTTTGGTGTCACCGTCTCAAGAATTGCAGGAGCCAAAGAGGGATAAAAAAAATTGGTGGAGAAAAATTTTTTTTTCTTATATAATTTCGAAGGCAAATCCTAAATATTCTGCTGAAAGTCTAGACTTCAGACGGCCAACGCTTACTCAGCAGCAGCAATGTCTGAGACAGCGGAGACAGACAAGCGTCCTTTCGACTGATTCAATTCACTGTAATTGACTGGCTTTAGTCTCGCCTTTGTTTAAAACATAAACACAACACTCGATTTCTTTTGCAGCTATATACAGAATAAAAAGTGAGATCTGAGGACTTGAAGAAAATACAGAAGGAAGTGCAACCTCAGCTTCATACACACTCTTAATGTGTGTGTGTGTGTGTGTGTGTGTGTGTGTGTTTTCTGATTATATTGTTTTGGAGATACGCAGTGTATTTGAGACATCATTAATCTTCCTGCTGTATATACCGCTCTCTTTCTTCTTATCAAAACATTGTGTTTACTTATTCTCTGCTGTGCTTCCATCTTCAGATTTACGGTAATTAAATCCCTCCGATGCCCAGTTTGTTTGCTTTGAAAGCATTTTCGTGTGCTATTGTGATGGGATACGGACCCGCGTTGCAATCATTAGTCGTGTGTGTTTATGTAGCAAAGGTGCCATGTATTTTTAATGTACGTATTAAAAAGCAATAAACGTCACACACGAAGCAAAGACACGCTTTTGTTTACAAGGACTGCTTCGGCTGTAACTGAGGAAAACGTTCCTAATGCTTATAATGTCTGATCTACTCTAGTATTAACCGGATCTAGCTATTATTATTATTATTATTATTATTATTATTATTATTATATTGCAGTGCTGTTCATTTCTGGATCCTGATTGGTCAGAAACAAATGTGACAGTAGATTATAGTAATGCGCATGTTCTAACATGTTATTGTTGCTATAGTAACAGCTCCTTCATAGGGACTCGTACAATAGACTCTCCACATAAGCGTATTACAAATAGGGCTGTGCAATATAACCACAATCTCATATCCCGATATAGATCACTTCATATGCATATAAGGATACATATCATGATGTAGCACATTATCTGTGAACTCATAGAATCTATAAATAAATAAACTTAAATAATGAGGAATGTAGCATTTTTAGGTTATCGGAATCAGAAAAGAGTTCTATAATAAGTGTACACCCAGTACAAGTGCATATTTTGATAAGGCTGTTGATAATAATGGTGGTAAAATCATTAGCATTAGCCATCCCGCATTAAAAAAAAATGTCTAGTTACCAAAACAAAAGGTTTTGATCCTAAATAATAATATTAATCATGAGTTCTTATTTCACACACGCATACTGGTCTTAATGATAATATAAATGTCTTCTTAAACAACCTCTTTTCCTGTAATTTGGCAGGGAGGGTGGAGTCCACCTCTAATCTGCAGTTAATTACCAGGTCCGTGCTAACGCGGCATTAGCAGTACCTAGCATCCTGTACCTAGCAACATTCCCGTAAAGCACGCGATGTGCAACAGAAGGAAATAAACATTATAGGTAGAGCACAATATGAAACGCTCGACATTGTTCGTATTTGTTGAAATGGTGACATTCTGGTGCGGTGGTTAGCGCTGTCGCCTCACAGCAAGAAGGTCCTGGGTTCGATCCCCGGGTCACCCAGGGTGCCTTTC
>JAQQZR010000015.1:2104816-2116222 GCA_030068235.1 Notoglanidium macrostoma
CAAGATGCTGGGATTGGCTCCAGCTTCCCCGCGACCCAGACGGATAAAGCGCTATAGATGATGGATGGATGGATGGAAGGCGTCTCCAGTGTCAGTGTTTTGTAACAGTCAGGCGTAAAGCTGTAACTTTACGTTTTAAAGGAGTTCATGCTTTAACATGAAAGAACAAGAAGTACTTCAAAAAGAGACCCATTCAGGCAGGAATCACGCCGCACCATGCTCAGGTTGCCAGATTGTGCTACATTGAACTATTCCAAGGCCTTTTGTTTAATAGCAAATCATCTGAATGAAATCTAATTAAGTCAATAAATGTCCATACAAAGGCTCAGTATAAGGGAAGACAGTGTCTGTGATGTGTAGAACAATTTCTATTATAATATATATACTGCAAAAAAATGGAAGAGGCAAAATTATAGAGTGGATAATGTGTGTACATCAGATCACAGGTGTGAAATATGAAATGCAAAGGCTGAGAAAAAAGGCGCCAAAAAAATCGCCTCTCTTTTCCAGTTTCCACATTTTTGGGGCTAGTTTAGTGGATTTTGACATGTAGGCAAGCTGGAAATCTGGCAACCCTTGTTAATGATATTACCTCAAATACAGTTGAACAAAGATAGACTACATGGCCATAAGTATGTGCACCCCTGACCATCACTCCCATGTGTGTTTCTTCTTCACTAGTTCAGTTTGTATGCTGACGGTTTTGGTTTTTTTTTTGCTTTTCAGAGGATTCATCATTAGGATCCCTGACACTGTACCCTCTATCTATAAGCCACTGTGTTATTAATGGTCTTCATCGCCATTTTTCATGATCAGCAGGAGTTCTGCTCCCGGTTACAGAAAATCAGTGAAAGCCAGAATAAGCACCAGCGTCTCATAACTCCACCTTCTGTCCAGTCAGATAAATTCGAGTCAGCAAAAATGTTAAATTCAAATTGGTATTACACTCCAGAGCAAAGAGATGCAGGCTCATGGCAGATGATAACAAGATTTTTAAAGGACTGAGCATCAACTTCCCCGTATTGGAACTGTAACAAGATTCCACCGAGTTATTTATGATCATAGTGTTATTTCCATAGT
This sequence comes from Notoglanidium macrostoma, assembly GCA_030068235.1. Taxonomy (NCBI): domain Eukaryota; kingdom Metazoa; phylum Chordata; class Actinopteri; order Siluriformes; family Auchenoglanididae; genus Notoglanidium; species Notoglanidium macrostoma. Next base: position 2,105,897 of record JAQQZR010000015.1, read on the forward strand.
GTCATTTTTCATAATAATGCAGTTGGACCTACACGATTTCTTTGTTTTTACACATCTTTCAATTTGTTATTCAGCATTTGTTGGTGTTCTTTTCAATTTCAGAGTCTTTTTTCTTTCAAAATGTTTTACACAGCACAACAGTAATCCATGAATGCACTTGATTTCTTTATTGATTTGACATAAAAAGGCACTAAATTTACCAGTACCAGCACTAATGCATAAACATAAAGCTTCGAGTGTGTGCTGCAGCAGTGAGCCAGCTGTGCTTGAACATATGGGACTCTGGACTCAAGAATTGATGTCACCATTTGCACCAGTTAGACTGAGAAAAGACTGATGGGTAGACTGGTTGGTATGGCGTACATGTTGATGGCTTGGATCTTATTCCTACCATTGAGCTGGCTACCATTCTGAGCACCAGTCTGACCCTCTGGAGGTATTTGGCTGTGGCTGATCTCCTCGTAACCTCATCCTGATTCCCATTGGCCTGTAGGACAGGCAGGACAGGAAGAAAAAAGAATCTTTAAAAGAGTTCTTGGATGTGTGTGTGTGTGTGTGTGTGTGTGTGTGTGTGTAATTAGAAGCACCAGCTTCGTATCAGAAGTCAGGTGACTCTGAACGTGGGAGAATATCGGCCATTTGCCCTTGGGATTAGCAGTCAGCATGACTGTCCGAGTGACCGTCGGTGTCGGCAACGTCTTCCGAGTGCAAGTGCTCATGGGAAGTGTAGTCAGAATTCTCTGCTGACATCCAATTAGATTTACAAATTCAATCCCACTGTTTATTAAATGTTTCAAACTAGTTTCTTCATTATGCTAGTTAATTTTGCGACGGCTTTGTGTTCTAAGTACCTTGTTCAATTTTGTGATTTCTAAGCACAATTTGTTTTAGTCCTTTTGTTTTGTTTTGTTTTGTTTGACCATTTTCCGTAGCAGTCGGACATTTTCAGCCCTACGCGTCCATCAGACAGTGGATTTTTTTTTTGCATTTTGATCTATTTAATTAAGCTCATGAAGGCAAATTTTAAACAAAGCCATTTTCACTCCGATTCGGCTTCGGGAAACAGATCAGTAAGCGTGAAAGCACGGTAAGTCACAAAAGCTACGTGAAAACTTGAAACACTTCAGAGCCAGCTTTCAGGTGGACATTATGCAAAATAGACTAATCATGGCTGAATCCTTCCTCAGCTACAGACCTTTGAATTCATAACCATTTAAAGTACAAAATCAGCCCAAAGAATGTCTGAATGCGGAAGAAAAATGTCTGCGTGATGATTGAGCGAGGGAGAAGGAAAGGAGTATAAATGTGTAGTGACGTTTAACAGAGAGGAATTGAAGGGATTTAACAGAGAGGGATTGTCTCTGATGTGATAAGGGCTCCTGTAATAGAACATGTCATAAATTACAGTCCATCACCGAGAAAGGCTCAGACGTTCACTCATGGCCTTTATAATGAGAAATTTCCATTCAGACCAACATGCGAGAGAGACTTTTTCCTTTATTTTTACAGAAGTGCAGCACATCAGTAGGGTGTACTTGCTCAGCCTGTCTATTAGAACGACTTCCAACGTGCTCAAACGTTCAAATAGTCACTGTATAGAATCTGAGTTGCGCCACAAACACCTAAAGTCCATCATAATTACTGCATATGAAAGTTTTATTCACAATCATCAACAGGAAACACTACACTCATGATTTGCATTGCATTATAGAGACATTTGTTACAATCCTGTAACAGTTATAAACCAGCATCAACCCACTCCAGGAAACAAAATCATAAATAATGTCAATTATAAAGCACACCTGAGAAAAATCAGGTATATATACTGTATATATAAATGACAAGTATGAAATATAATTTATTTGTATTAGTAGTAGTAGTAGTTGGTGTAGAAATAGTTAAGATGTCAACATTTATGGTTTAGCTGTAGAACATTTTTGATCTGTTGCCATGGTGATGTCGGAAAAGTAGAGGAAAAGTCAATTTACTGAATGGGAAAAGACTCAGAAGGCACATTTGCACCTGGTTACGGTGACTTTCACTTCGTTTGTCTTTATTTAGGTGACCTTCGAATTTATAAGCCTCGGTTTTGTGAGCCAATAACAAACAAGTGGACAGTGAGCTCATTGGTCATCGGCAATAAAGGCCGTGTTCTTACTGTTGTTCGGCACACATCTAAAAAAAACGATAAACGAATGAAGTAGATAGTTAATGTTACTACAACATGCCGAAATCACATCTTCATTACTGCCTGTAATTGCTATCGATCGATATTAAGGACGCGGGATGAGCAGGTGCTGTGGGTTCCAGCCGGATTCCTTTCACTACGACTGCTAAAAGGATGCATAAATAAACAAATTCACAGCCAACAATAACAATTTTTACCTCAATAATAAATGACACATTGAAAGTTGTAATTATTTACAACTTCATGTAATGTTATATAGTGCGACCGGAGTCTTTTGCGTTTTCCCAATGACATGACAAGACGCATGTTTTTTGTCTTATTGACTTCGAGAGAGAAATAAGAGAGGCTGGACTATAACGACTATTTATAGCTTCTATAAAGTAATAAATACCAGAAACTAATATAAGTGTCTTACTAATGTACTAATCTGTTACAAAGTGCTGCCCAGAGACTCCTTCCATAAACGTCTCCAAACAGAAACCTCCATCATATTAATGATTACACACTTTTCTTTGTTTCAGATTTATTTATTCATCAAGCCTTGATAATGTGGAGAGTCTAAAACAATACCGTCTGAGAATAAGCCTGTTCATATAAACCTGTGATTTATGTTACAGCCATAACTACTGTCAACCGCACGGTTGTAGAATATTTTGAGAATTCGAGACCTCGCTGTGATATAAATGATTGTAATCAACACACAGACTCTCGCCGCTCGTGTCTCCTTAAAATCCCAGCGCCAACAATGTGAAATGCCTTCCCACATCCCTGCCAAAACTCACACACTGCTGACCAACTGGCGACCAGTTAATCTGCGTTGTACCAAAAAACACAGTCTGGTTGGATCTAAGTGAGAGAGAAAAACCAGTTGAAGGAGAAAAAAATGTTGATATGTGAACTCAACAGCCAAACAAATACACACCTCACGTCAGTCGTCATTCAGAAGATCCGCTTTCATGAAATTCACTCTAACAATGTGGATTGCAAAGTGTTTGCAAAATAAGGAATGTGTGGTTTTTATTGTCACGTTTTTGCACATCAGTCCAACATACCCCATGGTTCATTTTTGTTCTCTCTGCCTGCTAGGATTTATTTGTTCCCACTATTATATATACTACTTGCATTGTTATATTTTAAAGTAATTCTAACTTCATTTGTTTCCCAAGTTACCCAGAATCCCACAATGCTAATTGCATCAATTGAATCAGTTCAGTCAAAAAAAAAAAAAAAAAGTATGTTAAAATTTTCAACATTTGGACAAACGTATGTGGACCATCTTACTCATACATGAACATTGTTGAACATTTACTTCTCCTTTGCTGTTGTAATGCGCTCCACTGTTCTGTTTGGCTTCCCACTAGATGGCGGAGCGAAACTGTGTTGATTGGTGTTCATGGAGCTACAAGAGCATTAGTGAGGTCAGGCGCTGATGCTGGGATGTCGAGGAGGCTCCAGTTCCAGTTCATCCCAAAGGTGTTCGGTGGGGTTGAGGTCAGGGCTCTGTACAGGACACTCCATACACTTCTAAATATGTGGCAACAGTTTGGGGAAGAACCACATATGGGTGTGATGTTGATGTTGAGGTTGTGTGATGCACAAACTTGAACTTATTTGTAGGTGTAAAAAAAGCAGCATGGTAATGAAATCTGTAAGGAAGCACGGCTTCTTTTGATCATTATGACAACTTTGATATTTGTTGAACGAAACTGCACAAGATCACCACGCTTCACGCTGAGATCAGTCATGCTTTTTCTCAGATTTTTAAATAAAGCCAGAGATGATTTGGTATAATTGATAAATTGTTTAATTTATAACAAAGAACTGGAGAAAAAGGCCGTACAATTCATTTAAAAGCTATTTGTTTTATATCGGTGGGTGTTATTTAATGTAACGATAAAAAAAAAAAATTATAATAATCATTAGAATTTAATTCGTATGTTTCAAAGTCTGAGGATTTAAGAGTATGTTCAAAATAACGTTTGACGCTTTATAGCGCACGTGTCTTTTGAAACAGATTTTTAAGTGCATGCAAAACTGACACACTTAATATTCACATCTTATTATAGCTCAGTTAGTCCCATAAAAGCGACTTGATTTAGAATAAGTAAAGCTGAAGAAACTTGCACACAACCACATGTTTCCCAATTTAGACCTCAGAGGATTCACATTTTCACAATTTCTTATGACATCCTATTAAAGGTAACAACCAACTCCTTTATCCTCACGTATTCAATTCGTAGAAATGTTTCATGACATCTGGTTCATCTTGCGTCAATAACTCTGTGGGACTGCTGTGGTCATGAGAAGCTCATACACGGCATGAGTTACGCCATCATTCCCAGAAAATTCATCTCTGAATTGTGTATGAAATTTTCAGGCTGCTTCTCTCACAGTCATTAAGCTGCTGTCCAATCAAACACTCCATGTGGATGAGGATCAGTTTGGCTGAGAGACACCCTCAGGGATGGATTGTAACGGGGAAAATGGCCGTAGTGGACCATACGGATGCCAACATCATGATGTGTTCAGCACGCTCATCCAGCAGACTGCTGGATTGTAACACAAATCCAAATTGGTCCATACAATACAGAGTGTCTCATTTCGTTTTTTGGATGACCGTTATGGGGCGCTTGTGCCCAAATATTTGGACCTGAATGGAACAATGTGGCGTTTTACCATTCCCATGCAGACTGTTTTTCACAAAGGATGGTTTCTATTTTCCATTCACCACTTTTCCACCCAATAGATTAAATCTTTTAATGTAAAAGAAGAGTTTTATCTTTCTGGGATGCAGCAGAGTGCCTCAACATGTGAGCTAAGAAGTGTCATGAAGAAATATACCGTATATACTGTATCCGATTCTTAATAACGCTTCCACATTAGTGCAAATAAAGCTGTTTTTCATACTCGAACCCTGTATATTTGTAACTTATCACTTCAAGCGAAGCTTTCACATATAACCATAGTCAGGGATGGACAATACTTGAGTATTTGTATTTCATTACTATACATATTTATTAGTTTGACATATTTACAATTTACTTGAGTATTATTGAAACTGAACACTTGTACTCTTATTCAAAAATGTTTCCAAGAAAGAGTTCTATTTTAAGTCTTACATTTTCATGTAGACCTTCAAAAATGCTGACTACGAATCACAAAGGTCTTTTCTTGCGTGCTGTACATCGTCCGGTTTAGCATCCAATCAGTTCAGTTTAGCATCCAGCCAAGTTCATCACTGTAGTGAAAAAAAGGTTCAAGAATCATGCCAATTCCCAGTTAGTGCTTTATCATTCTGTGTGCTTTTGAAGAAGGATGATCCACCAGACTGAAGTGTTGAATTTGAATTTCAGGTCGAGCACTCCTGGCCCTACCTCAGTAAAAGTTTTCAGCATGCTTGAGTAAGCAAAAACTTGTTCAAAATAAGGCGTCTCCTTTTCCTCCCAGGAAGGCATACATTTGAAAAGACATGCTGAGATCAATTCAGCCATTTGGCTAACATTAACTGCGACTATTTAACCAGGTTAGACTGTTTTTTTTTTTTATTAAGACAGCACCTTGAACTCTTTGTCATGTTCCTCAAACCATTCCTGAACTATTTATGCAGTGTGACAGGGCGCATTATCCTGCTGAATGAGCTCGCTGCCATTAGGAAAAGTCAAGGATTCCCTTAGAATATCAGACATCGTCAGCTCTTCAACATCATCACCTCTTCCTCAGGTAAGCGACGCGCACACACACAGCTCTTACCTGATGTAAAAGAAAACGTGACTCACGTGCCCATTGTAGGCACTTACGGAGGTGGACAGGGGTCTGCATGGGCACTCTGTGCAACCCCAGCATCATGACTGCTTCAACTGCAGCCTGCATTTTACTGCAGAGAGCTTCCATTTCCGGTTCTGACAAAGTCAGATCGTCAGCATATTTAATGGATTTCACATCAGAAGGCAACATCTGATCAAGTGTATTCATGGAAACCACAAAACAAAGATGGGATAACAAGCACTCTCAGGGGAAAGCCGGCCTGAACAGGTTCATCATCTTTCCATCAGAGAGTTACGTAGGGTAAACCACAAATATGCATGTGATAATCCAATATAATGTGTATATAAGATTACAATACAAATATACCAATATATCAAGTGACTCTGATGCGGATAAAAGCTGACCATGATCTATAATCTCAAAAGCCTTTGAAAAATCTGTGAAAACTTTAAACACATCAAGTTTTACGACTGTATCAGGATCATTCTGCCAACATGCAAGGACTTTTTATTGCTTCTTAGATGTTCTCCACCATTGCTTTCCTGCTAATGGTCATAAATATGATGACCGCAAGAAAAAGGTATAACAGGTTATAACAAATATTAAACAAAAATACCTAATACAGAAAATAACATCTAACATCTAGGTTCCACCATCTTGCAGTTGTGAAGATCACACGGAACATACACAGCAGCACTTTCTAAAATGCTTGTTTTCCTTTATCCACACTACAACACTAAACATTTTTAAGGTTGTGGATTACAAAAGCTGACAAAATCCTATTCCAAAATCCTATTCCTATCCCATTCCTATTCACTCCCACATCACATTCTTCCCACCAGGCCAGGGATTCAAACCAGCGACCATTCGGTCTCAAACCCACGTCTCATTAGCAATGTTATCATTAGTGTATAATTACCTGTAACTACGAATCGTTGTGTTTTCGTAAGCTTAGAACGAGCCCTTTATATCTACATAGGGAGCGGGTCCACCTCTGCAGAGCCGCCATGTTGGAGGAAGCCCAGAACGGACAAACCTCTAGAGAGCACCATTCACGTTTCACGCTTTTACAAGTGGCAGCGTGAATCTGGAAGGAAGCACCGGAAGGACGACAAAGAACTAGAAAGGAAGACGAGGAAGAAGGTAAAAGAGGAATGAGTGTTTGCTGGAGCTGGAGAACACGTTTCAGAATCCAAATTTTGAAACATGGAGGATCATACTTATTATTTCGCACCAAAAAAGCAAAGGAGTGTGAATGTAAGTCCATGGAAGTACACTACTGGCACCCGACGGCCACCGTACGCTCTAATACACATTTGGAGAGGGAGGGGTAAGAGAGGGCCATTCAGGTGGTTACAAGCAACTGAATCCTACATAGCAGGACTTTAAAGTGTTTTGACCTTTTAAAGAAGTGTGAGTTGACCTTTAAGATAAAATTAGATTTCATTCAAGTTGAATTCGTCCCTTACGGAGAATTTAAAGTGGTTACAGCAGCGTGATAATAAAAATATAACATGATAAATAAATAAAAATATGACATTTATGAAGTTGTAATAATATTTGGTTAGACAGTTTTTCATTTTAAAGAATTACTGGAACACGAATAATTTTCCAGGAACTTTCCAGGAACTCCAGCGCCCAGGATTCCCTATCCATAACCACACCCACTTTCCTGCCTTTCTCTAACTACAATCAGTGTAACTCTATCCTGATTGATCTCAGCCGTTACTCATTATATCCTAATGAGTAAATACTCACACTTCTCCACCCTCAGTTCTCTGCTAAGTCGTGTGTGCTAGCCAGTCTGGATCAATGTGTATAAATCCAAGTTTCTCCTCTGCAATTAAGCCTCTGCTTGCTTAGTTATTTGCAAAATGACATTTTATATTTTACCTTTCCTCTGATGGTTTTGGCGTGTTTGCTTAGTATTGTTTTTATAAATATGATTTCAACCTACACTCATCTCCCCAATCAGTGTGGCCTCCAAGGGAAGGCCATGGCCTCCGTACATAAGTGCCAGACCTTCAGGTTCATGTGTTTTTCTGCACTAACACAAACAGCACCACATCGCATAGCTATCACGTCGTGCGAAGCTGCAGTTCGCATCACAGCTGCTGGTGAGTACTGTAGATTTCAGCATCTCTTTTCTGTCACTTGAAACTAGCTAATTTGTTTGCTGAAGATATAGACAATACATTACTATTATATTATGTTTATGTGGCATTGAAGTTAGCATGTTTGAATAAACTCGCACTCAAACCTGGGAGTAGCGAAGGGAACTTTCGTATACAGTGTTCAAAGCGTCTCAGCGTTCCACACAGACTTTTATTATTACTATTATTATTATTATTATTATTATTATTATTATTCCTTCACTACTAAGTTGTCAAGGCATTATGTTTTGACTGACTGGCCATCCGAGATTCTCGTTCTTGTTATTCAACAGGTTAAATGTTTGTAGGATTTACATGGATTATCCGTGTAACCCGCAGATGAATTAATTACATTTTGGAGCTGATCGAACAGTGTCAAGGTCCTTCACTAGCGTTCCTTTCCTTTTGAAATGTATTCTAAAGGTATTTCCGATATACACATTCAGTAACGAAGGAAGAGACTTTTTGGCAGCAGAACCATGATCGTCCATGGTACAGGTCCCAAGATTTACTTGTTCATATATTTTATATTCAAAAAAAGTATACCATTATTTTGATTTAATACCTTATTTTGATAACTTGCTAGCCTGGTTCAAGATCCTGATCTTGTGTTGCTATTTCCACTTAGATTGTGGGATGTTAAAGTCTATCAACAAGACTGATTTATTGAAGGGAAAAGAAAACATTAGAAAGGCACACGGAGAGCGCAGACCTCCTCATACTCCTACATTGGCTATGTTTTGTCACTTTTGAAATTTACTGCCATCTACTGGAGTTTAACATGTATGGCATGGTCGAGCACAGACTTCTACCGAGCGCCCTGAGGATAGTGAAAGAAAAACGAAATTTGCGGCTCCGCCTCGTAACTCAGATTCACTCCACGTGTAATGGGTCCTTCCTTTTTGGTTTCCCCAAATTTCATGGTGGCTTTTGTGCGATCCTGTTTACAGACAGACAAAGTGCACTGAAAACATCTCCTCCTTGGTGGAAGTAACATGGTTATTAATTTACTAGCTCTAAATCATTAGATGCATTTGTGTCATCTGAATTCCACTAAAGAAATGTCTGGCTTACTAAAATCTGTCAAACAGCAGGCAGAATACAAAACGATCAGCTAATATTCAACAAATCAGTCTTATTGATCGATTGTGCGGAGTCAAAATACTGAAATAACAAAATAATAAGCACTCTAATGAGATTCTTCAAAGTAATATAGCGTTATATGTCATAGCATTTCAACTTCAACGTGCGAGTCACGGTTTTCCTATTCATGTCAAATTTGATTTCAAAAATAAAAAGCGTTGAAAAATTTATTTCGACTTAGCAAAATTGAGACAAAAAAGAAGCACGTGCGTCTCCTGTATTGCCGCCTGCTATTAAGCGTTTATTCATTGTGCTCTGATTGACAAAGTGGGGTTTTTTGGCATATAGCTGCTGGTAATTTGATGGAATGATTTATCACAGATGAGGCTCGTTCATCATGTGTGTGTGTGTGTGTGTGTGTGTGTGTGTGTGTTATTGATTGTGAGAATCCTGGGCTAGCGAGCTTTGCTGAATCCTGACAGAAATTCACACAATCTTTCAAAACCGTTTACAACTCCTCCGCAACGCCTCTGCCTTTTTTTTTACTCCACATGGTGCTCGACCCTCAATTCCAAGCTCTTTTTTTTTCCCCTGAACCCAGTCTCGGTACACTCTCAAAGTCATTTCATGAGTGTTATCTTCATTTGTAAGTGGCACGACGGAATAAAACAAGGCTCCCAACGAACAGAGAAGCGGCAGCGTGAGGTATTTTATGTGAAAGTGCAAACCTGCTCCGAGTTTATTGGAGCACTTGGATGTTATTCTAGCTCTTTGATCAGGTCATCGAAGCCTTACACGATTAATAATGCATCCACAGAAACAGGAAATCAGGATTGTGCAGCTTGCACAAATCAGAGTGTTTTCTCCTGAAGCAGGCTGCATTACACACGATTAAAGCGATGCTATGCCTCGAATGCTCCCGACACCCTTAAAACTTTTACAGCGATGCATTATTCATGACACCCCGGAACGTGATAATGCATTCTCACACACTTATTCCTGGGCGAGTTATGGGCAAATTTTAAATGTTGCATAATCAGACCCTGGGACAAGGACATTAAGAGGACAGTGTGTGTGTGTGTGTGTGTGTGTGTGTGTGTGTGTGTGTGTGTGTGTGTGTGTGTGTGTGTGTGTGTG
>JAQQZR010000015.1:2132748-2159791 GCA_030068235.1 Notoglanidium macrostoma
CCCAAGATGCTGGGATTGGCTCCAGCTTCCCCGCCACCCAGACGGATAAAGCGCTATAGATAATGGATGGATGGGTGACGCGCAAAATGTAGTCTTTCCCGTAACTATCTAGTAATTTATCCAGCGTGACTATGCAAGTCAACGCATTCTTGCTTTTTGGTTACATTTTTTTATGTGCATTGAGAAAACCAACAAAATCAAATAGCAAAGCAACAAAAAGTATCAAGTTTGCTCTGTTTTGGCCTCAACAACCAGAATACCGGGTGTGAATGCTCCCTAACTTTTTTTTCTCCCCTTCTTTTCTTTTTTTTTTTTTTTTTTCTGAAAACTGCCTTCATTTTTATATGGACATGGTATAATTTTAACCATAAACTTTGTCTAGTTCTTCTCAAATATACTTAACTACTTTACTTAGCTAGTAAATTAAGACCAAAGTACAATTATACTCAAAAAGTAATATACTTATAAATTTACAGGTTGTTACTAAAAATATGACATTTATAAATAACTTAAATACATTTTTCCAGATTTCCTTCATGCTAATGTACAAATTGAGGTCACGTGTAAGAATGATTATATTTTTCTCATTTCTGTAATGTATTGTAATGACTTTTTTAATGTCCAGGGAAAGTGTAAAGTCTGCTATTTACCTGTTTTGCGTGTGTATGTTTTTCTTTAAATGTACTTATTTACTAATGCATGAATTTACCTTATAAACTGTACGCTATGTACGGTGATAAAATTTACATTTTACCATAATTTACTGTTGCTATAAGTTGCTATGTAGGAAGTTACTGCAATTAATACATAGATAATTGTTTTTGTAATTGTCCTTTAATGTTAGTGTGAATACAAGGTACAGTGAAACACCAGCACAATGCCTACGAGCAAAAAAAAGGATTTTTTTTTTTTTTCTTCTTTTTTTCTCTTGGCTCTCAACATGACTCTAAATGATGTGTTTTTGTGAAACGGAACAATGTTAGGAGAGGCAATATCACATTACCACATTACAGAAAGGCTGTGCTTCAGCTGGACCAAGCCTGCCATGTGTGTCATTCTCCCATTATCAAATTCTGGTCCTCAAACAATAAGGGACATTGGATTTCAAGGCCTCAGGAATCCCCCTCCTCCCGAATCCTTCTTCGTATCATTGTTTCCAAGTCAGGCAGGGAAGCTCTGAATCTGTCATCGACCCATTCAGAGAGAGACCGATCCCGAACCAGTCAGGATGCCAGCAGGCCGTGTAAATGACACACAATACCCGTGCTGAGAATGAAAAGGCGTGCAGTACGTAGCTCACATGCCTCGTAAAAGCCCAACGGATGGGAAGTCTACGCTGGAGTCATTGTGCGCTCCTGTTGTGTTTATTATTTAGCAGTGGATGTCCTCTCAACCAAGGTCATGTCTTAACATTTAGTTAAAAAAATATATTATTTGAAAATATTCTGATAGAATAGTTTTCCCATGCTTTTGGGTCTCACTGATGTTTATGTAGATGTTCCTCAAGAGGTAAAATATACATGTAGTACCTTTTATACCGTAAAATGCACAGAACAATAATGAAATACAAATATAAAAATTAAATTACTTAAAAAGTAAGGACCTAGATAATGACAAAGTAAAACAATAAAAAAAAATATTATTTACCAATGGAAAACAAATTATAATCATGTATATGGTGAAGTTTTTTTTTTTATGGTAAAGACCAACATTTTAGGAAGGAGTCTCCAGTGTCAACACTTTGTAAGAGCCAGAGGAGTGCGCATTGACATTACATTAAATGCTGTATTTATTTAATTGTTTGTTTGTTTGTTTACTTATATTGGTGTCATTAACTTTAAGATTGAGAAAAAGAGTTGCTGCTGAGGGAATGACTGTTTATAGCTGCTATAACGTGACTCATAACAAGTGTTCTACATTACATGTAACCCTAAATGGATAAAAAAAATTCAGTGTATAATTGTTTAATATTCAAAAATGTAATCGTTAGCAAATTACTGTGGAGAAAAAGGAATGAAATGCTTCAGGATGTGCTGTTAATAAAAAAATAAAAAAAACCGGGATCGCTTCAGGATGGTTACAGTACCTCATAACACCACCGTGTTGTTGATCATTTTCCTCTAACAGCATGGAGCAGAGTGTTTCAGGGAGCACTCACACTAGGTTGGATTGCCTCATACTGCCCCCGAGAGTCACTGCCCCCCTCCCGACTCCCCCACTGGCCTGCGCTCACATTGCGCTTTCATTCCGTTCCTGAGTGCACTTACGTCATCAGAATGCAACTTTTTGTGTTGAAGCAAAGTGCTCTCACGTAGCATGACGGAGATTGTTTTTACATTGTGGATTATTTTGGGCGTGGTGACACGTGAACACTTATGAAACGCAGTGATTTTCAGTAAATAACGCTGCACACAACATTCTTCCCGTCGAAGCTGATGCTGCAGCGGGAATTTGCAGCTTTACTCGCGGACTAAAATCCGTGTTCATCAGTGAGGTGAGACTCGTTATTAACCCTAATGTTCTCCAGTCACTTGAAACCTGCCTGTGTTCGAGTTCTGTACTGGGACACAGTTAGCGATCACACAGTGCATGAGCCCAACTGAACCATTCCCAGGAGCACTTCTTCCAAGCAGTTCAAGTGAATCGCACCTGAGTGCAGTACGCAGCGTTCACTCTGGTCAAACAACCAGTTTTTGGGAGTCAAACGTGCTCGGGTGCAGTACGCGTCGCCTAGTGTGAGTACACCCTTTTTGCTCAGAGGCTTTGGTCATTGTAATGAGGTCTTAGTGAGGACTCCGGAAAACACAATATCTGGATAATTACCCAGTCAGCATCATGGTGCTTAAAGAAACGATCCTTAATGTGACTAAAGGTCCACCATGAGAGGGGTCTGTTGGAGAAACCATGATCGCGCTTCTCGCTCCTTCTTGCTTTGTCTCTCCATCTCTCAGCATTTTTTTCCTACTGTTAGCTATTTGTCAGGATGTGTGTGCAGGCTAGAGAAAGAGAGAGAGGGAGTGTGTATGTGTGTGTGTGTGAGTGTGTGTGAGTAATGGAAAGGACATGGTGGCTGTTTATTAAACAGTGTTTATTAATATCTCTGGTCTCTGGGGTGCCGTAGAGGATGGCGTTGCTACTCCTCTCTCACGTTCTTTCTCACGTATTAACATTCTGTTTAGACACGTAGCTTCTTGATGCTGAAAGCGTGGAGTTCTGACTGTGAGTAATAATGTGTGTTTAACAAGAGCAAACCGTGTCTGGTTTTGATGGGAAACCATTCCCAAAAGGAGAAACAGGAGCTGGTATAAAGGCTTCGTCTTCTCCGGACAAACACGACCATCAGAGCGTGATTCTAAAAACAAACAAAGAAAAATAAAAACAACTCATGGCTTGACACAATTTACAGTCATACATACCTTTTCCCTTCTTTTTTTCTCACTACCCATCTGTTTTCCCCCACTGTCTTTCCCCTCTCTTTCTCACTCTTTGGCTCTCTTTCTTCTGTAATTATCACTTTCGTGATGGTTCCCATGGGCAAAAACTCATAAAATTTGGTACACCCATCAATGCTTGTTACAGTTACCCAGGGACTGAGACTTGGCCCCAGATGTGCTCCACTGACTCTATAGCGCCACCATATGTCATTGAGTTTTGTTCCTGGCATATAGTTTCACATACATACACCAAATTCGTTAGTCATTTAGGTCTCACCAAAATCAACAAATTTGTAATGCACATTGCATTAGCCCCGCCCAACAGGAAGTAGTTTATGTATTTTGACATAGCACATTTTGATACTTTTCCTCATGATGACCATTTGATCTCATTGGTCCATGAACAACTTTCTGGGAACCGCAATAGCGGTCGTGATTTATTGAAGAAAAAAAATGGGTATATGTTGGAAATTTTGCCATGATCAGCTATTTTGTGCTCGGTTAACAAAGGTAGGTTCTCCGCCATGCTTCCCTGAGAAGACAAGGGAGTAGTTACTTAACTCTAGTGTTGTGTGGTTGAGAAGTAAAATTGCTGCTATATCAGCAAACCGGTCGGATTAGATATCCCAAAATGTGCAGCTACGGAGGCAGCGTACTGTACCTCAAACAAGGTCAAAGGCTCTTGTATTTGCTGCACACAAAAAAAGATGATGGCATTGAACAAGACTGGATGTTACTTTACACTATTCGTTACCACCTTTTGTAGATGATTTGGTATGGCAGTTAGAGATGTATTAATAAAGCATATTTTTGGTTCTCTTTAAGCTTTGCTCTCTTTGTCTGTGTCACTTCTGGTTTGTTTCACGTTTGCCTTGATTGCTTTCTCCTTGAGCTATTTCATTTATTTGACACTGAAAGAGACTACATTTAGGCGGGCCTGTTTTACAGGTCATCTGATATGCCCTACACAGTCTTGTTTGATTTCGTTTGGAGACTGACTAATGCAGTGTCTGAAACTCTGTACTGGATCCTACTCACATACTGATCTTGACGGAAAAGTACTATGCGGTACATGAAGAAATTTTGCACTTATCCATATGATATACTACTCTGGTGAAAATTTCCAGTATGCAGCCAGAGCTCACTTTTTTGGGGGTGCTGCATGCCATGACGGACAGCAGAAGCGGCTTTGACTCCAGCTTTGAATAGAAATGTAAATTAAATAACGACCATGTTGCATGTTTTGGTGTATTTCCTTGTTTTTTAACAGAACAAATAGTCAAAACGAAGCATGCTTGTCAGCTAAGCTAGATAGCCTTTATACATGACACATTGTTTTTTGGATATCAGGCCAGTATGCAATGTGTAGTAGACCAGTATGGAGTTTTAAACACTGCCTAAGCATGCACAAACCAAAAGCTCATCTGCAGTCAGTTGCACCAGCTATTCATTTTCAGTGGGAGCTGGTAGTTGACAGGAACAAGAAGCAAGAAGTCATTGTCAAGGTGGAGTGAGCAGGGATGATGTGAAATACACTACGGTTTTATTTCATGCAAAAATTATGTGCTGACAGAATAAGGGACATTTTACAATTTAGCCATCTTGCCTACTTGTTCAGTTACAGTTCAAGTCTCATTGCAAGTTTCAGGGAGAAATGCTCACTAGAGAACCACCAAAGAACGGCAACCTGAGCAGTCTGATCACTCTCATGTACATATAGTAAAGGTCATGGTCAATCACTGGGTCAATCACAGACTCACAAATCTCGAGTCTCGCTGTGCAGGTGGCTTAAATGATCAAGTTCTAATGTCATGCCACCTTTTCCACTTTTCACCAACATTCAACCCCGTGATCAGTTTCAAACTACTATGCATTAGGTTACATTAAATTAAATCTTACAGTGGGCAAGTTAATGCCAAGTGTTCATTCAAGCAAAGTAATCAATTTGCCAGTTTAGATTTAATCTATAATCCATTAGTTATTATAACCAAAAATGTAACCTGAACATTTAACATGACGTATAATTTAATATGAATCTTTTATTCTCATACTAATATTCATAGTTTGTTTTTGTTTTATTCATATTTTTCCTTTCACTCTCTCCAACCACCATTATGGTCACAAGTTCCCTAAGCTATATTTATATTTATATTTGTAGGGGGTTGTGTAATTTTATGTTCGTGTGCCAAAGCCTGGGCTCAAAGATCAGTGTTTCTGAAAGGGAACTAGAGAGTTCATACTGAAACCCAACTCAAGTCTAAACTAAATTGTGGAAGTGAAGTCACCATGCTCATATGTGACAAAACAACCTTAAGACTGAGTGGCCCTGTCTATCAACCAACCAAAGATGGTTACACGACATAGTACATGTAGCTTCCAAAATGGTGCATTTCCAAAATGGTGAAGCAACATTATCTTGATACAGGATAATTTGCATGTGGACAGGCAAAATGTTTGAGACATTCATCCATATCAAGCTCTCATACTTTTCTTACGTCAATGCTTAGAATTCCAAGGTTGCTCAAACGGTTATTGTCCATTGTTGTTTTCAGGTGAGACTTTGAAGAAACTTCTCACATGAGGCTGCTAACTGGCGCAACAACTGCAATATTTAAAAGCCTGAATAGATCATGAACAAACATCTTTGAATGGATCCAAAAAGCTAAGAATTCAAGAGCTGTAGATGGCTTTATGGCTCCATATTATTCTTTTCTTTCCAAGATCCTCTTGACTTGATGGACCTCATGTGTCACCCATCCATCCCTCTATCTTTGCATTGTCTATACTGCTTATCCGTTACGGTTCATGCAGAAGCTGGTGCCAATCTCAGCTGACTTTGGGTGAGAGTCGGGGTACACCCTGGGCAGGTCTCCACTCTATTGCAGGACTAAGACATGAACAACCATTCACACCTTTGGACAATTTAGAGTAGCCAGTTGACTTAATCTGTATGTCTTCAGTCTGTGGAAGGAAACTGGAGCACGTGAAGGAAACCCACGCAGGCACAGGGCCTAATGTTTAAGGCTTTCCAAATTGTAATCACAAGCTTTTGCAAAGACAAGCAAGCTTTTCTCATCCAGAAAAGAGGTGCTATTGGGGTGCAAAGCTTTTATACCTTCATTATTTTGCAGTTCTCCTTAGAGAAGCACCTCTGTAACTCACTCGCCGTACAATCTAATAAGGGGAAGAAGATGCTTTGATGAAAGCTATCAATATCAGCTGATTCATTCCTATTCCCACCCAGTGTAGACGTGATTAGGATAAGTGAGGTCTTCCGTTGTCTCTTTTGTGCAATTTGAACACTTACATTTTTTGGAAAGTACTCTCTACCTCAGTCCAGATTTCCTCAAATGTGTCCTCATCTCTATAGTATTGCAGTGTATCCAGTAGGACATCCATGAGTTTGATTGATCTTGCCAGGTCAAGAGATGCCAATTGCAGCATGTTTGACGAGATCTTTGAGTTCGTGAGTATCATCTGAATATCTACCTAAAGCTCTATGAATGTCAGATTGTTCTGTGCAAGCAGACCCCGAGCATCAACTGCCTTGCCTCTCCGCTCTCGTGTGATGTTATGAAGGAACACGTATGACTGTCCGTCAAGTTACGAGAAGCTGACTTCCTGCACACACACTGTGTGTCACTGAGATGCTGAAATTCCCTGGACTGGCCCTCGTACATCTCCTTCTCAACCTCTACCCACTTCTGGTGCACATATGAGCATATAAACAAGGATATGAGAGACGCTGAAGAATAGCAAAAAAGCGATCAGCCTCTGGCATAGGCTTCAGATGCTCCATCATAGCCATGCTCCACCGGATGGATTCTGTATTCCAGGCCACACCTTTCAAGGTTAGAGATGATCATGTTGGCCTGCTGCATCCAAATTATCAGCTTGTTGGATAATTTTAAACGCTCAAAAAAAGCTCCATCGTAGTGATATCTTAGAGCAGAAGACAGCTGTTCCTTTTTGCAAAGTCCTTCATTTTATGAGCAAGTACACTGAAGACCTGGGTTTCTTTCACTTCCCCGATTAAGTCACTGCATACCATTTCAGCCAAACAAATAAGAATTCCATTCTGAATCACCTTGCTTGTGTATTTTGCATTGATTCTTGCATTCATGCTTTTCTGTATTTGAGGGTCATATTTTGCTATTTCCTGCAAAATTGCTAAGAAATTGCCTCTGTTAAGCAACCCCTCAGATTCTCTATGACCTCTCTGTGCAATGTTTGAGTGCCAGTTAGCAAAGTACGTCTGCAATGGTGTATATCTATAGTTCTTTTCTATTTTCTTTTGCATGTCCTTATTTAAGGCATGGAGCATAGAGGAATTGCTTTCCATAACCCTTGTATGAATTCCTTCAATGCATACATACTGCAGCACTGCTATGTTCCTTGGACTTTGTATGAAGCTTAAAGCCAGCATCTTTATACAAGGCTTTTTTCCAAGTGCAGAAACCAGGCATGGAGGAAAATGCAGATTCAGGGGCAGTTGGCAGGGATGAGTGACAGTACACATAATGCAAAAACTTGAATCATGGCTTACTGAGTATTCCAACCATTTATAGGACTGGTACGATGTGTCACTAAATGGCCTCATCAGGTCTCCCTGCATCCAGGGGAACATCTTTAATCATGACTGCACATGATTCTCTGATTTGGACTGTGAAATGTTTGGAATGGTAAACAGCATGTCAAAAATAAACTTATCTATAAACAACAAGGATCGGTTTCCCTGCTAATGACTATTTGCATAACTTTATTTCAAGCCATTAAATCATGAAGATCACAACAAATTGCACAGTGCTCTTCTGAATTATGGATCCTTGATGAAAATGAGCCAAAGAGATCATAGAAATTAACACAAGTAGAAGCCTACTCAGCCAATTTTTGTGCTGAGAAAAAAAAATGTAAAATTTAATCTTAATAGAGAGATTTTGGCATAAATATTGCTTTTTTCTTTTTACAAACCATTTTTTGCTTAACTTTACCAAGCAGCCCAATAACCCCGCAGAGCCTGTACAATATTGCAAGGACAGACAGTGTCCTAGATGTGAAGCATTCTTGCATAGATCAAACTGGTCTTACACAAACTGCAATGCCTGTGTGAGCGTATGAATGAATGAGCGAGTTGCCAGTCATGGAGGTGTTTCACATCTAGAAACCTAGGCTAATCAAAATACTGTCAAGTCCATAAAGCTTCTGCACTGCTGAAACACTTACACATACCATTGGGTCCAGTGGGAGGAGCATAAGTTGGGGCAGATGGCGGGGGCTCGTTGCTGCCTTCTTCATGGCCGTTGCCCTCACCATCCTTGGCTTCAGTTTCAACAGACACATCTAACACATTCCAGCATCTAATAATTTTCTGCTATGCTCATACCCAAATCATTTCTTTTACAAAAATGCAACGGTATAACAGCATAAGCATACTTGCGTTACACTATAACTTTTTCATGGAAAAATGTTGCTTCTTTAGTCTAGTCGAAGTCCTTCAGAGTTGGAATACAAACAGTTCTGCTTGGGAACAAATGGTGGCGCTAAATCTTCTCTGCAAACAGGAAATACATGAAAACTACAGTACATGAAAGGCTAGTATCATTTGTAGAGCATGAATCTTAACATTATTTTAAAAAATTCACAAAGTTGACTTGCTTTAAGATCTCCCCCCTTCATGTTTTCTCTTGTCCTCCTTGTCTGTCACGAAAGTGACAAAGCGCAGTCTATTGTTTATTGTGTTCCGTCTCTAAGCACTTCTGGCCACTGGTCAGTGCTGAGCTCTGTCTGTCCTGATCCTGGTCTCTCTCTGTGCTGTTCTCGGTCTGACCCTGGTCCTCATCTCACCTACTTAGTCTGTCTGACCTGACCCTGGAGTTTTGTTTTTTTTAAAGAAGTTTTTGATGTGTACCAGCGGTAATTTCCATTTGACACACCTCTTATGTCAGTCACCCTTTAATAAATAGTGTGTCACAAGTCAGAATTTTTGGCCCAAAAGTCAAACCAGAATCACAAGGCTCACCAACTCACTGTAATGAATTATGCAGATTAGAGTCATTAGAGATATTTCCAGCCTGGGCGATCACAGCTGCCCTAAACTTTCATGGCTGTAGGGTAGAATTGGACTTGGACTTTAAAAAAATACTGGCTGATGATGCATTATGTGGCTATATCAGGACAGAATTAGTGGACTGGAGAAACTGAAAAATCGCTATCGACATAGTCTCATTAATGTCACAACTTCAGGGAGTGAGAGAGAGGAAATTAGCTGATTTGCTGTGCAGCTAAATAATTATTCCACATCTTGTTACTTAAATGTGGATGGAGGAGTTCCGTTTGATCCGTGTTCCATCGATAACAAAACAACTCTCCCCTTAAAGGCAAAGCGTGACAGACGAAGCATACAAGAACAAACTGCTGGTCAAACTACCCCACAAAAAGGTGAAGTCCAATGACATGGCAGAAACTTTGGGGTGGCAGCTGGGGTGGCCAATCAGATTGTAGGGATGGCACTGGCCACCCCTTTTAAACCGTGTATACTCCATCTCTCCTTACTTCTCTCTATTTTCCACTTCCTTTTCCCCTTCCTCCTTCTTTTTCCCTTACCTGCACTTGTCTGTCTGTCTATCTATCTACCTATCTATCTATCTATCTATCTATCTATGTATCCATCTATCTATCTATCATACTTCAATTTATCTCTTTCCCATGTCCTGTCACACTTGCCTCAGTTGTTCCCTCTTCTCCCCTTTTCTCTCTCTCTCTTTTTTTACACATATTTCTCGTTTGCCATTCTTGCCATCTCTTAACCGTAGCTCCATGTGTGGCATTAAGCGCTCGTCTCTCCCTCCCTCCCTCTCTCTCTTTCTCTCTCTCTCTCTCTATGCATATTCCTCCCTGACTCTTTCACTCTCCCTCATTTCATTCATCCCCTTCCCTCTATTCCTTTCCCTATTCTGTTTTACTCACTATCGTTCTTATTTTTTACTGCTGTCTCTCACTCACTTCCTCCTTATCTCCGTCCTTCTCTCGCCATCTAGTCTCTCTCTCTCTCTCTCTCTCTCTCACCCCCTCATTCCTGCGCTGCTCTTCGAGCGCTTTCTCCATTTTTTTTCCATCTCTCTCTGTCCTTCTACCTTTCTCTCACTTGCACAGTTTCTCACTCATCGTCTATCGTCGTCTTACCATCTCGATCTCTCTTTTTCTCTGTTTTCTTTTCCTCTCTCATTCTCTTGTTCCTTTTTCTTTCTAGTCTTCGGTGAACCTCCGTCTCTGTCGTTCTCGTCATCTCTCAAACGCGGCTCATCATTAAATCACATTCACAGTGTGAGGCTTTAAGCGTCCATCTCTCCCTCTGTTCCTCTGTGTGTGTGTGAGAGAGAGGGAGAGAGGGTGGGAGAGAGGAAGAGAGAAAGAGAGAGAGAGAGAGCGAGAGAAAGGAGGAGCAGCTCACAGTGGCGCTGCAGCTCTTCGGGTGCTCAGAGAGCGAGAGCGAGAGAGAGAGAGAGAGAGAGAGAGAGACTCAGACTCCCATCCGCACTTCTCTCTCCGTCAGTTCGCTCCAGGCTCGCGGCTCTTTCGGAAGGATGCGCGCGCTCCCGGTGCTCTTCTCCGTAGCTGCTCTCCTCCTGCACTCCACTCCGGTAAAAACAAAACAGAAAAATAATAAGAACACCGCATCTTATCCGGTTTTAAACGCTTTTCTTTCGTTTTGCGTGGTTTCATCCCCGCGCTTCCGCTCTGCGCATGAGATCCTCCGCGTAAAAAAAAAAAAAAAAAAGAAAAAAGAAAAGAAAGTCGATCCTGAACGCGCGAGCTGCCCGGGACTGACTCCTTCTTCTTTCCGGACTTTCTACTCTTCCTCTTCTGCTCCTTCTTCTTTTTCTCCTTCTTCTTCTGCCTCTTTCTTCCTCTTTCTCTTCCTCTCCCTGCACTTGATCAGAGAGAAAAGCTTATAAGCCAGGGTGGATTTTACCGGGGGGAAAACGCGCGCGAGGATGCGCTCTGTGGATGTGCGCGGTGTTAAATGTCACGCACCGGCAGGATGTTTTTTTTTCTTTATTTTTTTTTTTAGTTTTTTTTTTTTGTAATATAAAGTGGGAGATGCGCAGAAGAATGCTGTGAATGAATTTGTCGATATGTGCATCACGCAGTGCTGGAATATAGTCAGGAGAGATCCGGGATCTGATTTTTAATCTGTATTTGTGCTGATTTGGCACATTTGTATCTAATATTCCTGCAGTGCACATTTTACTGCCACCTGAAGCTGAAAACTCATTAACACACCAAATGAAGAGGATGAGGATGAGGAGGAGGATGAAATGTGTGTGTATGTGTTGCAGCAGGAGACACTAAAATGTGCAGTCCAGGATGGAGGTGGGCTGAGAGACCTGCAGCTCCTCAGAGCGCCACACTTCCATACGAGCGGAGTTGCCACTGGTCTACTGCATTAACAACTCCTGCTTGCCAATATGGTTTCATAGATCAGACCTCATTTTTCCACAAGTTGTGCATGGCTGTGTCTGAGTGGCGAAGTCCGAATTCTGTATAGATTGCTGTTTAAAATAGGAATAGGATAGGTGCTGGGTGCGAGAAATGATTTATTTATTATTTTTGGCAGTGGTGGGTCTTTAACCAATTTGAAGGACACTCAGTTGTGAAAGTTGCTGTGAGTCGTGCATGGCTGTGGGGTGCATAGAACAGATCTTACTCCTACAAATGAATGAACCTGAAGGTTCTTTTTATGCAATAAAAAGCAACCACGGAATTGCCATTTGATAAACAATGCTTTTATAATCATACTTTGCTGTGTTTGTTGTTGTTTTTATATTGAACTGGACAGTCATCACTGATATTAAATAAGCAGACGTTGATGATTAGAAATTCTTTTGTAACTCCAAAATCTTTTCCCCAACGCCACTGTGCTTAAAGTCCATATCAGGCACCTTAAATTTAAAATAGCAGCTCGGATCTTATTTTCCCTTGGACATTTTAAAGGAAACTCGGCTGTGTAAAGTTGCTGTGAGTCGTTGCATATCTGTATCCAACTGGCAGAATGACAAGTCTGAGTGAATTGCTGTGTAAAATGGGATAGATTAGATCTCACTCTTCAAATAACAGTGCCAGAAGAGGTTCTGTAGGTGTAATGATGGTTCTTTAATGACTTCTGTTGGATTCTCGGAGACCGGGATCATTTTCAGCTGTAAATGTTGTAAATATGTGGAACGTGGTGATTAATTTCTTTGCACCCATTAAAAAAGAAAGAAAAAAATTGTAAAGAGCTATATTATTGCGCTTTAAGTTAAAAATTGCAGCTCAGGATCTCATCAGGATATTTTGAAGGCAACTCGGCTGTGTAAAGTCGCTGTGAGTCATGCAAGGCTGGGGATTGCGGGATAGATTAGATCTTACTCATAAAAATGATGGTGAAGATGCCAGAAGTCGTCACTTAAATGAATGATGTTTCTCCATTTTTTTAAGTTTCACGTGGAAGATGCTGATCATTTTATTGTGGCATCTAAAAGGCGAAAAACATCCTTTCCGAGGATCTTGCGTCCAGTATCTCATTTTTCTCATTTTTTCACTCGTTTTGATGGAAAACTGGCAAGATGAGAGTCTTGAGTAAATTGCTGTTTAAACTCCGATTACATTTTATTCTTTAAAAATAAAAATGCTAGAACAGGTCTTTTAGATCCAGTGTTGGTCCTTGAATCATATTTTGATGGTGCCTCAATGAACTGAAGGATTCATTTTAGACGTAGTAAAATAAGAGGACTTTTAGAGGATTATTAATTGCATAGTGGCTCTAAAAACGTTTCCGTTTTTTTTTTTCCATCGCTCTGCTCTAACACTCCATTTCAGGAGACAAAAATTGTAGCTCAGATCTCATTGTCCAGGGAAAAATTTAGATGTGAAGTTGCTGTGAGTTGTTGATGGCCGTGAACTGCTGTTTGAGATTCGATCTCACTCTTAAAAATGAAGCTGAAAGTGCCAGAAAAGGTGTTTAAATACAATAGAAGTCAGCATAGAAGACAAATTTGACGAATGATGGTTCTTTAACCATTTTTGTTGGCGACACAAAGATCTAGACAATCATCTTTAACCTTAAAAAAGGAAGTTGGTAATTATTGATTTCATCGTGCCACTAAACCTACAAATGTTTGTTTTTTTTCCCATGGCGTTGTGTTAAAGATCAATTTCTGGCACCTTAACTTGGAAAATTTTAGCTCGTATCTCATTTTCCATAGGAAAGAGAAGGAGGGAAAGTTGGCGTTGCGTGACTTGCTGTGAGTCGTGATAATCCTGTGTAGATTGCTATTTTACATGATATAGATCAGATTCAAATGAATGAAGATGCCAAGCAAGGATCTTTAGATACAACGATGGTTCTTGAACGATACCATATTTTGTTTGGTGCCATAAAGAACTGAAGGATCATCCCCAAAGAGGAATGTGATGATTGATTGATTGACTGATTTACAAAAACAAACGAACAAAAAAAAAAGAGCTCTAATGATCCATATTATTGCACCTGAAAAGACATCAGATCAGGTTTTCAGCAGCAGTCGTGAATGGGTTCCTGTTGAAAATAAGATAGATTAGCTCTCGCTCTTAAACATGAAGGTGCCAGAAGAGGTGAAAGTTGATCATTTTTTTCCACTGGCATCACTGTGTCCTACTGGCAAAATGACAATCCTGAATAGAATTCTGTTTAAAATATAATCGATTAAATATTACGCTTAAAGAAAATGAAGGTGAGGATGCCAGAAAAGGTTTATTAGATACAACTGGAGTCACCAGCCAAAAGCCATTTGATGAATTCTTTAACTATTTTTGTTGGTTCCTCAACGAACTGGAGGATCATTTCCACCTTTAAATGGTGTAACTACGTTGATGTTGAAGGTGGTGATTGTCATTGGCTCTGAAGATCCATTTCGGACACACCACGTTTAAAAATAGATCAGGTCTCTCATTCCTGTCGACATTATGAAAGAAACCTGGTTTGTTAAGTCAACAAAATGTTTTTGGATAATACTGAGGAACCATTATACCTCATGAAGGAAAGTTCAACCATTTTATTGGACTACATTTGTGCCAAAAAGACCAGAGGAACCATTTCCAGCAATTATACAGAAGGTTTCTTTATTCATTTGATCATGGCAACTAAAATGTTTTTTCTTTGGCATCCTTCTAAAGAACCCTTTCAATCTGCGTTGGTTCAGGAGTGTAGATCAGATCTCATGTGATCAGTCAGCTGTGTAAAGTTGCTGCATGACTGACACTTTGACATTGTAAAGGATAAATCTGATGACTACTGCTTAGAAATGAGATTAGATCTCGCTCTTTAAAAATAAAGGTGCCTGAAAAGCTTTAGTAGCTGGGAAAGCATGTTAGATTTTTATGGACAGTTCCTTAACCGTTATTCTTTTTTTCCTTGAAGCCACAGAAGTTCTTTTTTAATGTCTCTGGAAACGGTTCTTCCATGGCAACATTTCGGCCTCCTTTGTTTTTATTTCATTTCATTTCATTTTTACTCAAAAAGTAGGTGGGTGGGATTTTCTAGGAGTGAAATGTGAAGTTTCACATAACGTCTGCCATAAAAGCTTCTACAGAAGGATCTTCGGCTTTGGTTCCTAACAAACCTTTTGATGGATGGAACATTTTCAACCATAAATGTTTGCATTATATGGTTAGAGAACCACCCACTGTAGATCAGAGCTTATTTTCCTTTAGTTTTCAGTTCATTGTGGAACCAACCACTTTGGTTAGGGAACCAAACAATTTCACTGTATATTTATTGTAGAAGAATAGATTCCTACAGATCTTCCAGAAAAGGTGTAGATCAGTGGTGACCACTGGTGTAGAACTTCCCAGAGTGTAGATACTACCAGGGAAGGACCGATTTTGGTTTCAAAGAATCTTCCTCATCTTTTCTTAGCACCATCAAGGTTCTGCATTATTCAGTTCACCATTGCAGCGAAAATGGTTAAAGAACCATCTAGTGAAATGTTCTAAAGGATCTAAAACATGCCCCTTTTTATGGGTATAGATTAGATCTTATTTTCCACTAGATCAGTAGTTACCAGTCCTGTTCCTGGAGACTTTAGCTCCAACCGTAATTATGCTCACCTAACCATCTAATCATTGTCTTAAGAAGTTCTTGATCAACTAAAAAAGGTGTGTTAGATTTTGTTTGGTGGTGAAACCTGCAGGAAGTTTGGTGACGACTGCAGTAGATGATTTAAACTGAATGAAGGGAAACACAACTGTGTAGAGTTGCTGTGAGTGAGAAATAACCTCCAGAGCTTCCAGGTTCTTTAGATGCCATAAAGTATACCACAGAAGAACCAGTTTTGATTTCTAAAAGAACCTTTCGATGGATGCTACTCTCAATAAGAACTGGAGCATCCTTTGTATGCATTATGCATTAATTTATTTAGTATTTATTTAACGTAGCACCAATAATGGTTAAGGAACCACACACTGAAATGTTCTTTATGGAACCAAGGGTTCTCTTATGGCATCACTTTAAATTTATTTTATTAATTTGAACTGAGAGATGGAAATTCAACTGCATAAATTTCTGAATTTAAAACACAACAGAATTTACAGAATAAGGTTCTTTGGATACCATAAAAGCTAGGACAGGAGAACCACTTTTGGGTTCCTAAAGAACCTCTTCATTGCTGTGAACCATTTTTTTGTTAGCGCCTACAGGAACTGCAGCATCATTTCCAAAATGTTGTTTTTCATATAATGTTTACATTCTTTATTATTTAGTTAACTGCGGTGGTAAAACACCCACACATGTCCTTTAGGGAACTAAAAACACTTTTTTAATAAAAGGTTCTCCTGTCGCCTTCTAAATTTATTTTAGAGAGATAAATTAGATCTTATATTTCACAAGATGATTTGAACTGAGAAAAGGAAACTCGGCTGTGTGAAGTGAAGTGTGAACTGAGTGAAAAATAAAGCTTGATGAGCTTCATGGAAAAAAAAAACGACTTTGGTTTCTTCAAGAACCTTTTGATGGATACACTTTCACCATTATTGGTTCCACAGTCAGCTAAACATTTAAGAACTTTCCATATTAATGCAATTGCTATAAAAATGCTTCAGATCTTGGGAGCAGAAAAAATTTTTTGGCTAAAGAACTATCGAATACAATGTTCTATAGAATCTAAAGAACCTTTTATGGTTCCTTTATCTTAACGGTATAGATCAGATCTCATTTTCCATGAAATGGAAATCTAGATGAGAGGAATCCCGATTGTCTGACGTTACTGTGAGTAAAGAAATTAAAGCTGCTTGAAAATGTGACCATTTTAGTTCCTTTTGGAACCAAAATAGAACCATATTTAGCTGTCATCTACAGCAGTTCTTTATTATTCCTTTCAAGGGTATCAGCAATGACGGGTTGAAAGTTAGCTGCTAGGAGTGACTGTGTATATAAATATTAAAATGGCACTTGTTGGTGCTATAAAGAACCAAAGAAACCATTTCAGTTCTCTGGAAGGTTCTTTCTGTTAAGAAATGATTCTTCAGGTCATTATTGCACGACTGGCTTCAGATCCAGGACGGTATTCCCGGGTTATACTCCGGATCCATCACAGTTCACTGTGAATGAAGATCAGTTATAGCACAGATGAAACTGGTTAAAGAACCCTCCACTGACATGTTCTTTAGAGAACCTAAAAAGGACATTGCTGCTTTAAAGAACCTCGTCTACTTCCTGTGTTTTTTTAGATCTGATTTTATTCTTCACATAGTTGCTTGGATCGAATGTCAAAAGCACAATGCCGAGCACAAAGCCGTGAGAAGCCTTTAATAGATTCATTTATTTAAATCATTCATGAATATTCAAATGTGTAGCTGGAGCCGGGATCCCGGCAACCGCTTTGTCAAATCCCACAATTTCAGCATCAGTACAGAGCGCGGTATTAACACCTCACATAAACATCAACACTAACAGATCACTGATTGGCTGGATTATAGCGCATACATTTAATAACCTAATGAATATTCAAATGAGATGTTTCTGAATGAGATCTGCTCTTCTATTCCTTCTATTCTCTTTCTTTTTCCTTTTTTTCTTTTCTGCAATTCTTTCTTTCTTCCTTTCTTTCTTTCTTCCTTTCTTTTCCACACGTTTGCTCCCTATTCTTTCTTTCACTCTTTCACTTTCATTCCTACCCTCATTTTTATCACTCTTCCTCTGTTGTTTTCTTTTCTTTTTGTCCTTATTTTATTGTCTACTCTCTTCTGCCTCTCTGTTCTGTCCATTTTATTTCTACTTTCTCTCTTCTATTTCTTTTCTTCTCTATATCTTTACGTTCCTCTTTTCCACTCCTCTCTTGCCCATTTTTCTTTCCCTACTCAGTCCTTTCCTTCCTTCCTTCCTTCCTTCCCTCCTTTCTTTGTATCCCTCTCTTCTTCTCCTTCCCCTGTTTTCCTTCCCTCTTATTTCTCTTCTGCCACTCTCTTTTATTACTCTGCCTTTTAATTCTTCATCCTTTCTTTTTTCTATCTTTATTTTTTGTGTAATCTCTTCTTATTTTCCCCTTATCTTTCCCCTTAATTTTCTTAATAATTTTTGTCCCTTTTTAATTTCTTCTCTACTCTTCTAGTCTATCAAGATTTCCATTTTTCCAGTGTGCTCCTCTGTTCTTCCTTGCTCCTTCTTTTGCTGATTTTGTCTTCTTGTCCCCCCCCAAATCCCTCTCCTTGCCCTGTGTCTTCACTCTTTGCTCTGCAGTGCAGGGAGCAGGGAGTGAAGTGCCCTTGATCTAAATGAACACTGACTCATTTGACTATTCATTAACTCTGTGTGTGAGTGTGTGTGTGTGTGTGTGGGGGGGGATGTTGGAGAGGTGGATTGTGAAGTGAAGTGCGCACTAGTCTTAGCTCATTCAAAAACTTCTGCACCGAGCACATGTCTAATTCTCTTCCTCTTTCTTCCTTTCTTTCTCTACCTTCCATGCTTTCTTTCTTTCCTTCTTTCTTGTAGTTGTCTTTTGTCCTTGACTATCTTCTTATCTTATACTTATTTCTTCTTATAATATTGTTTTCTATGCTCTGCTGGAATGTGCATACACACACACACACACACACACACACACACACACACTCAGAGCTGCTAAGATCATGCTGTCCATGATCTTACTCCTCATATTGGGGTCATGGTGGTCCACAGGAAATCAATAGTGTGCGTGTGCGTGTGTGTGTGCGCGCGTGTGTGTGTTTTGACTCACAGGGGCTGCTTGGGGAGATGCAGCTGAATGCGCCGCTGTGCAAGTCAGGATTTTCACAAAGCCTTTATTCCCTGCGTCTCTCGAGGGATCTAGTGTACGACCGAAGTGTGCTCAAAGGTAGGGCCCTACTTTAAAACTCTCTGCTGTTTGAGTGTGGCTCTAACACTCACTGTGGTGTGTGTGTGTGTGTGTGTGTGTGGTGATGTGTATGATGCTGGGCTTTATATCCAAATCTGTGTGTGTGCATGTGTGTGTGTGTGGAGTGACGAATATGATGCTGGGCTTTATATCTGAATCCCTGTGTGTGGGTGTGTGTGTGTGTGTGTAGACGTGTGACACTGGGCTTAATATCGGAATCCGTTTGTGTGTAATGACGTGTGTGACACTAGGTTTTATATCCGAGTGCGTGTGTGTGTGTGTGTGTGTGTTTTTCTAGGCATGTGTGATTCTGGTACATGGTTTCTTTTACAGAATTTATTTACAATATTTTCTGGAATTATAGACACTTGGACACATTTTGCTCCTGAACTGAACCACATCCACACCTTCATTCCTAAATTAATCTTTTAAAATGTCCACCGGCCGTCAAGTTTTCTAGGCATGCATGTTTTTTTTCCTCTTAGATATCGTCTTGGACATTTTTTCTTTTATTTACACAATTATCTTCATGCTATTTCATAGATTTTCTCACTGACCTGAACCGCACCAATCCCAAACCCATTTTACTAAATGCAGTGTTCAATAGCCCATACGTATTCTATTGCTGGTTTTTTTTTTCTATTTAGTTTGTATGCTTACTGATATTCCATTCTACACATTCACTCTGAAAATGATCTCGCTGTGTTCAAAGAGCCTCCGATTTGATGTCTGCGTGTGTTCTCTGAGCAGATATTGAGGAATTTATGTAGGTGATTTGAAGAATAACAGACTTTTATCTTGAACTGAACTTTTACTCTCACACATTCATTTGTTCAGAGATGTGTTCACAGACCTTGTGTTTATAGTTTTTGAATATTTTAAGGAACTTACACTCACGGTTTTATGTGAGTAAATAATTACGGAGCCTGATCGTGAACTCAAGGTTATCCATAATTTAAATCTTAAATTATTCTTCTCTGTAATATAATCGTGTCAAAGATTGTTTTCAAAAAGCCTTAGATTTTCTCTTTAATATGTTAAGCGATAAATCTTGAATGTTACTCAGAAAGAGATGTAAAAGAAATGAGACTTGTATTCTCCACTGAACTTCTGTGAAACATCCATGTTTTAAATCTCAAGCGATTCGTCTTGGTGAAATGCTGCATTCAACGAGCCTCAGATTCTCTCTGCAAGTTGTGTGTTTGTGTTTTCTTCATATGTAGTGATATTACAGAGTTTAATCACGTGACATTAGTGAGGAAAAAATGGCGATAGATGCTTAATGAACAGAATTGTGTTGACTTCAAAAAAGATCTGTCTTTGTAGACTAAGCAAAGTTTTGTGTGTGTGTGTGTGTGTGTGTGTGTTTGTGTGTGTGTGTGTGTGTGTGTGTGTGTGTGTGAGAGAGAGAGAAATATAGTCATATGCTATTATGAAAACGATATTTGATCCTGGACGGAATTTCATCCACAATCATCTGATATAATAATTTCTCTCACCAGTCTGATCTTCCTTAATGCTGCATTCAACGTTCCTGCAGGTTTTTGTTTTTGTATTTTCTTTTTTTCCTCATATAATTTAATATTAAAAGATGTTATTACCATGAAAAGCAGTTGCTGAGTATGAATTATAGGTGTGAATTATATATGAATTAGGTGTTTATGCTAAACTTCTGCCACACTTGCTATTATGCGTTGAGTCTTACATCTCATTTTCGAATTTTGCCTTAAATTTAGAAAAGACACTAAATTATGAACTGTTCTTTCTAAATGCTGTGTTCGGCAACCCTTTAATCTCCTTTGTTCCGTTTTTCAGTATTTGTGAGTGTTTTTAACAGGCAGCATGGTTTATCAGAATTAAATGAATTTCAATTTAGGACTTCCACATATACTGAAATTTAAAAATGTATATATACAGTATGAAACTTAGAGCTTGGAAAGTCAATCAATAATTAAAACTTATCCAATATCAACATTCTCACGGCGTGTATCTCACTCAGGCCAAGCGTTGGGTGTACAAAGCTACGTTTATGAGGACGGGAAAACTTCCCATTATTCTGACTTGAAATATTTAACATTAACTAGCATTAGTATATAGATGTGTGTGTGTGTGTGTGTGTGTGTTTAGCATTAGCATGATATCTTCCTCATCTTTAATAGACCTGAAGTGGGTGTCCTTCATTATAAGGTGAGATTACCATCATCATCATCATCATCATTAGTACGCACTTTTTTCTGGTCAGGGTTGTAGTGGAGAAGGAGGGGTCCATCACTGGGAATGCTGGTGTTGAACAGGAATACACCATGGAAAAGACATTGCTCTATCTCAGGACACACACATTTATACCTAAGGGCAATTAATGTTTTTGGGAGGAAACCAGAAAATCCAGAGGAAACCAGCATGGATGTGAGGGGAACATTGGGAATTCCACACTGACCGTTATCTGAGGTTTGGATTGAAGCGGGAAAAGTGGAGCTGTGAGGCGTCAAAGCTACCTGACGGATTGATGACGTAAAATATAAAGTAAGATTCCTGTTCTACAACGGATCTGATTGGCTGAACCTCGTTTGAAGCTTTTACGATAATTGAATTTTGTATTAATGCAGCGGGTTTGAAACCAATAAAGTCCTCTGGATGCTGTAATCTGAGTGATCCGATGCCTAGCAGCAAAAGCTTACCGTTAACAGACAAAAGAACCGTTTATTGCAAATATAATTAATAATGCATGATCTTTCATTTTGTTCTAGAACATCTTCATGCAGTCACGTAATCGCGGCTTATTGCTTTAATTTAACACCGTTTCCTTAAAAACACGCCACGTTTACGTGGCCAGTCGCCTCACTTCCTGGTTTGTTTGGGGCTGTCAGAAAGTCCCTAAAATTCTGACTCATAATTCCAATATGGAGTTAGAAAGTAGGCATTGTGTTTTTTCCATTATTTAAAACACTTTGCTTGATCTCAGTGTCGTTTCCGCTTCATCGCAGCTGCGTATCCGTCCAACAACTATGGACTTTCTTTCAGAAATGAACATGATTTGTCTGTAAATCGAGCTGGATAAATGCAGTGTTCAACACGCCTCAGCTCATATGGTTGTTTTCTATGAAGGATATCCTCAACGTCTTGCACCGTCATCAATCGGATAATTCCTCATCGATCTTCTGTTTCCTTCTGCATATCCGCCATAGCAATTATTCAAAGAGCTAACTTTGTTTGGCCGTCTGACAGAGCAGGAAATCTAATTGACACTTGGGCGCTAATCTTCCTCTACCGCTGCCAATTGAGACTAATTGGAAACCCTGCATTGATCTCGGTGTTTTTCCCTTCGGCTCAGTCGCGTATCCGTCTGTGAACGCTTCCTCTGGTTCTCTCCTCTCCAGCAGCGATCCTGCTTTTAGAAACCCGTCTCTGGTTTAGTCCGAGCTGTTCGAACGCCAGCTTGTGTTGTAGCTACACAATGAAGATAATTAGCAGGTGCCTTTAGCGGCGCGTATCCGAGGTTATGTTGGATGGAATAACAATCGGACGAGGGACGTTATGCAAACGAGAGAGAATTATGGAGGTGCTTTGAATGGCGTGACGAGCTTTAAACGCCTTTTCACATCTGCTAAAGTGCTCTTTAACAACAAACTTAACTCGATACAAACGACCAATTACACGTCAGCATCCAGGAAAGGCAATCCATAACCGCTTGAAATTGTGTGTAATGTAAAATTAAATAAATAAATAAATAAATATGTATATATGTGTATATGTATATATAATATAATTTTAGTTTTCTTGCATGTTGTTCTGTTGCTTATCTCAAAATGATATATTTGGCTTTTTATACTTTTGTAAATTCAGTTTGATGAAATGATAAATGAATGAACGAATGAATGAATGAATGAATTCTTAATTAAAATATAATAATAATAATAATAATAATAATAATTTTTACAAAGACACAATGAATGGTAGTGGAAATGTCCTGGGTTACAAGGTCTGGCTATTTATTTATTCATTTATTTATTTATTTATTGTTTCTATTTTGATGTGATTTCTTCATGATGATCTCCTGAATACGCTGGCTCCGATTCAGAACACATTTCCAACAGGACGGCTCTCGGGAATCAGATCGTCATCATGAGCCAAAAAAATCCGCCTCTTCGCTCCTCATCCTGCCGTCAGCGATGCGCTCCAAAATCGCCACTGAACCATCAATACACTGCGTTTTATAGCCTGACACTCACTCATGAGTTCATTGCAATGGCTTTGGCGTGTAATTATTAAAGAGTAATTACACCTTCGTTTCCATTAAGTCTAAATCGCATGCAATTATTGATGAGTAATTACACCAGAGTGTCAATTAACTCTGGATTCAAAAAGCTGGGGGTTAACATGGCCCTGTTTACACTTGGTTTTAAAATGCATCCTGGGCGATCGGGTCACAAGTAGACAGCAGAGACACATCGCCGTTTACACCTGTCTGTGATGAGTCTCCAAGGTGTTCAGATTCCGTTACTGCCTACGCCACGTCTGCTAGAATGTCAAACGGCACCGTGCGCAGTTATTCTGTACACAGGGTAAGCATGAGCTAGATAAGAAAACAATATTTTAAGAACTAACCTACATGTACAGGTACTACTCCAGCTGCTGAGATCGCTCGTATTCATTTTCTCAAGGTTTGGAAAAAATTGCTGTCACTAAAACATCCACCAGATCCTGCATTGATTGTTTTTTCCTGTTACGTTCTTGTCGGGGACGCATCAAGGCACATTAGCGTTTACACTACAGAAGGTATGTGGTCAGATGTGTTCTGAACCACATTGGCAAGTGCTTTGAAGTGTCTTGGAGGTTGTTTATGCTTGGTCGAGGATTTTGGTTGTTTACACTTGCTGGTGAAGGAACGACTAACATTCCTGTAAACCGGAGGTGCGTTCCACAAAATACACTGGATGTTTAAAAGTTGTAATTTACTATTAGAACCCGGATAGTGTGTTACAGTTTAATAACGGATACTTGCACCCATCGATTTCAACCGTCGCTGTGTATCAGAAGGGGCGGAGCCATCAGAAGCCACCGGAGTTTGAAATTTTTCTAAATACATGGGAGGGGTTAGAAATTTTTAGTGTGATAAACTAGTCTAAAAAAAAAAAAACCACAGTTTTACGGTATCATGGTATCGATCTGCACACAAACTGGTGGCAAAAGCGTTAACATTGAAGGAAAATGTTATTACAAGATGTACGTATATATTTGTACAACAGAACAACAAAAAGATACTAACTGTGTGAGGTCACCAATCACACCTGCATATTTTTTTCGCGATAATGTCATAGAAAAAATGGCGTGACTTAATCACGTGGTTGTGATCGGTGACCTGATTCTGAACAAGGCTGGCTTGTTTTTAATCAGTCATAACTAATGCCCCGTGCTTAAACTGAACCTCATTTCAACACACTTGTGCTATGTCCACACTTGACCGTTTTCCTTGTATACACCTTGTGTTAGCTATCTTCGAGCCCCTGCTGGCCCCATTTTAGTCTGCGCTTTAGTGTGGACGAGGGAAAACGGAGGCTTTTGGAAACAATGATTCAGACACCCACGTTTGCTTCCTGTTTGGGTATTAATGGTCACGATCTTCACGCTTTCCTTGATTTGTCACACTCCTATCGCGTGACCCTTTTCCAGAAGTAAACAAACCGGCATCAGCCTTGACTACCAGTGGTGAATGCCGCATGGATGATGAATTACAAGCATTGCTGACCTTTTTATCCTTGCTAGCAGTTGCTGTGCAGTTAAATTCTGCATTTTATAAAGCTACAACTGGATACAATGTGCAGGAGGCATGGCGAGATATCATTTGAATAGACATTTGCATCCTGCATATACCGGCAAGCACATGCCCAGTGTACGTGAATGGTCACGTGATATGAATTTTCAGATGTGTCAGTATGGACAGAGATTATTTCTGATACGGAGCAAAAAAAAACAACGTCTGGACAGACATCAGATTCACATTAAAATGCTGTTTTAAAACTGAAGCTTTAGAGTCTGGTTCTCTAAGAGGGTTCTCTTCCACGTCATTTCAGCAACTTTTTCTCATTTTTCTCGCCTCTGGCTTTTTCATTAGGGCTCTAAAGGTAAATCCAGATTTCTGTAAAGCCACTTAGTGACACTGGTTACAGTTAAAAGCGCTTGAATTAAATGAATCCTGTAGAAACTGTTCTGGTGGCTCTGTTTATTGATTCGAGACGTTCTACACTTCCAGGAACTAGACAGTCAAGTAGACAGCGTAAGGTTATTTGTCAAACAAGATCTCATCATTGTTTCTATGCTAATATCGGAACAAAGCGGTGTGTTCCTATTGGCTGGAGAGGAGGAGTGGCTTAACTGACACCGTATTTGGATTTTCTTATAAGAGAAACTATCAGCAGTCGTGTTTTTCACTTGGTCCTGTACTTCGATGTGCCCTGAGTAGGCGTTAGATAATTCGCATGTGCTGCAGTGAGTGTGTAGAGATTCGTGTGTGTGTGTGAGTGTGAGTGGAACAGTTTGCAGCCCAGGAGGGGGTGTTAACACAATCAACAGCAATCACAGAAAACTGCTGATCTTTTTGTTTTTTAATTAGTCTGATTGTAATCTCATAGTGCATTTTCTTAATTAGCATTTTTTCCGCTTTATAATAGAAAAGTTGAGCAGGCATTTGAAAAAAAAAAAGTGAGAAAGACAAGTGTGCCTCTGCTAGAGTTGCTGGGTAATATGGGAGGAATATCATATCGTGATTAAATAGTGCATGTTTACAGGCCAGCACTCAAAACATACGTTTTTGGTCAAAAAAGTAGAAGTCCCCTGATAGGCCTAATTTTCAGCTAAAGAACAAAAAGCAAACAAATTATCGATACAATAGGTCACAGGCACATTATACGGGTCACAATGTTTTACACCAACCAGCAATAATCATTTATAATGGCTCATTTGCATATTACAAGCAAACACGATTGCCAAAAAAAAACCACTATTAATGTTAACAAGCATTATTGTATGCATGTGTAATTGGCAAGATAACTTTAGAATACAATTTGCTGTTTATTATATATATTATTATATATATAATTATTTTATTATTATAGTAAACCCCCAACACGGATCTTAATGCGCTACAATGAGGCTAAGCTGAAGGTAAAGCTAGCGAAGCCTCCATCCAGCTAATGTTAGAAAGAGCAGGAGGATATTGTGCGCTGATGATCATTCTCATTAGCTAGAGCGGCTAACTACCAGATCGTAAAGCCCGGCTAGCATTTAAATTCTTAGGTTTTTTTTTCTTATGAGAGGTGACTGAGGATTTGACATCACTAGTGACAGACATGCTAGCTATGCTAGATCACAGTCCATGGAGTCTGCCGATAAGGACCGCAGAATGTTTAAAATCGAATGCACAGGGAACCTCGCACCTCAGCTTTATGATTACAACAATAAATCTTCTGTTTGCCATCGAACTGATATTTGTGTGTGTGTGCGCACATCTTAACAGTTACCTGGATTAGCATTGTGTCCTTAATTAGCATTAGCTAGATTAGCATAAATCCTCTGGGTTAGAATTTATTTTTCTAAGTAGTTCTTCTAAATAAACACTTTAATCAAAATGCTAATGTGGCTAACCATTTAGTCAGCTGGGAAATTTAGCATGATGTCATTTGCCTGGCTCCTTCATTATTAGCAATGTATATTTGTGGGTTTAGGCATTCCTCTGTACTGAACCCACACACACACACACACACACACACACACACACACACACACATGCGCGCTCCGAAACCCATTAAAAACAGCCTGAGTCGTGTTTCTTGCTTATCTGACGTTTATAGCATGTCTGCTTCCTCCTGTGTGTTATTTTTTGAAAGGATTTTTCGTGGCCGTCTCTGGGCCCTGACACATTATCGCCCTCCGATCTCCCAGCTGGCTGATTTATGTGTGAGGAGCTTGGCTGATTTATCGTTTCTGTAAAGGCCGAAGCGGCGGGAGATCAGGAAACCCGAGTGGAAAGATTTTAATAATAGCGTTGGGGAGACTTTAATAATAATGTCGTTTAAACAGCGAGTGGGGGAGAGAAGGACTGGAGCTCAGGAATGTGGCTTCAGAAATGAGGACACTATAGCTGGAAAGGGTGTGTGTGTGTGTGTATGTGTGTGTGTGTGTGTGTGTGTGTGTGTGTGTGTGTGTGTGTGTGTGTGTGTGTGTGTG
>JAQQZR010000015.1:2186394-2196859 GCA_030068235.1 Notoglanidium macrostoma
CACACACACACACACACACACACACACACACACACACACACACACACACACACACACACACACACACACACGCACGCCAAAGAACCCCTAATGCATCACAATTGCATGTGTCGATATACCACTGCTGATACAGAATTCCCAGAATGCACAGTTCTGCCTGAAAATATCACTCATATAGTGAAAAATGTGTGGTTTGGGACACATCCTCAACAACCTGATGACGGTAATGAGAGGCTTATAATGATGTTTGTGTCCTATATAGTGAATAGGGTGTGTTTGGGACATGTCCTTAAGGCTGTGGTGATAATAATTAGACATTTGTAATGATACAGTATGCACCCTATAAAGTGAATAGAGTGTTTGGTTTGGGACACAGCCACAGTGGCCTGATTATGACAAGACATTTGCAATGATTTTTTATTATGTGCCCTACAAAATTAATAATGTGTCTGGTTTGGGACACAGCCTTAGTGTTCTGATGATAATTAGATGTGTGTAATGATGTTTATTGAGCCTATATTGTGAATAGGGTATGTCATTTGGGACACATCCACAGTGGCTTTATGATGATGATGATGATGATGATGGCCTTATGATGATGTTTATGTGCCCTATATAGTATATAAGGGGTTTGATTTGGAACCTGTCCAAAGTGGACAGAGGATAATTAGACATTGGTAATGTTGTCTCTGAGCCCTGAATACTGAATACGATAGTGAATTTGTTGTTTGGAACACGTCCACAGTGACTTGATGATGTTTAGATTGATGTTTATATGGCCTATTTAGTGAATATAATGTTTAGACATTATTGATAATGTCTAATGATGTTTATGTGCCCTAAATAGTGAATTCAGGTGTGCAGTTTGGGACATGTCCAGAGTGACCTTATTATGAGGAGACATTTATAATGATGTTTATGCGCCTTATATACGTAGTGAACAGAAAGTCTGGTTCAGGAGATATCCTCAGTGGACGGATGATAATTTGATGCTGTAATGATGTGTATGCAGCCTGTGTAGTTAGTTTGGGACACATCCATAGCAAACCAATTATAATTAGGTGTTTATAATGATGATTAAGTGCCCTATATATTGACTATTGACTGATATTGATGAGATGCTAGGGTAAGATTTGCTTTATTCTAATTTCTTTTTATTTCAGAATAAAGTCTGAAATATTTTGAATATTTCAAATATTCGAATATTTGCATACTGAAGTCTGAAGTTCTGTAGTTATGAAGTCCCACAGGATCTTAGCCCTGTTGTTCTCAACCACTTCCTGAGGTGAACTTCTAGCCCATATTTGGCACAGATGTTTCTGTACACTATCCCCGCCACTTGGTTATGCCGTTCAGTAGATGCTGTTCCAACCTGTATCTTACCCAGATACTATATGCTGGACAGTTTCAGGGGCATCTTTACACAGTCTGCACCTTGGGTCCTGCCTACTGTGGTAGACCTCTGCCTCTACAGATCTGGTGCTTAGGGCCTGTTCTTGTGTTCCCATGATCAGAACCTCTGTGCTGTCCTTCAGACCTGCTTTTCCAAGCCACTGGTAGGATTTCCTGATGTCAGCCACTTCCTCTATCTGCCAGTGGTACATTCCATGGAGGGGCTTGGTCTTCCACGATGCTTTCTCATCTCCTCGCCATTCTCTAACTTCTACTGCCTTAGACAATCTTTCATCAGCTCATCCTAGGGGGCCGCCTTCTTGATATATTCACGGATGTTCCTTGTTTCATTCTTGATAGCGGCTCCGACACTCACTAATCCTCGCCCCCCTTCTGTCCGTTGTTTGTAGAGTCTCGTGGAGCTGGACTTCGGATGGAACCCTCTGTGCATCATGAGGAATTTCCGTGTCTTGACATCAGTGGCATCTATTTTCTCCTGCGCTCACTATTCCAGATGTTTGGTATGGCGTACATGTAGATGGCTTGGATCTTATTCCTATCATTGAGCTGTGTTACGAGCTCTTGTCTGACCCTCTGGAGATGTTTGCCTGTGGCTGTTCTCCTTGTAACCTCATCCAGAATCCCATTGGCCTGTAGGATACCAAGGTACTTGTCGCTGTCCTGTATATCTGCTATTACGCCTTCTGGTAACTTGTCCTGAGGATTGTTGAAGAACAGTGCTGATCTCTCTCGCTATTTCTTTCTCCAGTGCTCATAATTAGCGCTATGTTTTGATTGGAAATCAGTTCATTAAAAACCTTTTAAATGAAAATATCTCCTGATGAGGTGCAGAGGTTGGCACAGGTTAGCGCAGAGTTCGCCCGCACGTTATTAACGAACGGGAGCTGGATGGAGAGAACCCGACAATGACGAAAGGATGGCAATAAAAGGGCAGGACGGGTGACCTGGAACGAGGATGAGGCAAGCATAATTGCTTCTGT
Source organism: Notoglanidium macrostoma (assembly GCA_030068235.1). Lineage (NCBI taxonomy): Eukaryota > Metazoa > Chordata > Actinopteri > Siluriformes > Auchenoglanididae > Notoglanidium > Notoglanidium macrostoma. The sequence goes on from JAQQZR010000015.1 coordinate 2,188,788, forward strand.
GCCCTACGAAGTGCACTTCATGTCAAACAGGGAGGTGTGGATTTCTCAAAAATGCATTTGGCTCTGCATTATTTTACAAAATATGGATTAATGGAGAATTAGCTTTTCATAACTGATTAAAGAAACATTCCTCTTGGTTCTTGGTCAGAAAAAAAATGTACGGAAAATGTAGTTATTTGTTCGGCGGCGGTGTTTAAGATTCAGCCACTGTAGCGAGACCGTGCTCTCATTGTGTTTGCTGAATGGTGTGTAGTGTGATGTAATGAAATGTGATTTAATGTAGAGAACGATGAAGCCAAAGCAGAGCAGAGTGACAGACTTCATTACGGTTTAACAGGAGGAGACAAGCCCCTGCCAGTCCTCATTACACTCTACACACACCCGCCATGTGTGTGTGTGCAACTGATCAGTGACCTTCATGACATACAGTATAAATAAATGCTTTATTAGTGCTAAAAGGTGTTTACATTAAAGAGAATGAATTCAGTTTCTGTCAGAGTGGTATTTAACTTTTGCACACAAGTGAGCCTCCACTCTATACAGCAATCTACATCGATTATTATACCGCAGTGCTGTGAAATACTCAGTTCTGATTGGTCAGAAGGTGTTGATCCTATTAATCATTTATATTAATGCACTCGTCAATGTTCCTGTAAGAGCTTACACGTTGGTTTGTTTGGTGGAAAACATATATTATGTAATCGTCTACATAGTGAAGTTTTCTGTAAGGACATGTTTATTTATAGACGGAGTTTCCAGTGTCAGTGACTAACGCTATACCATTGAAGTGAGAACGTCTTTAGGACTGAGATGTTTACACAAACAACTCTTTAACTGATAACAGTTTTGTGGATCACGTAAAATAGACAAAGTACTCAAGTTGTTGTTCTTTAAATAAATATTGTTATGGATGGTGAATTCACAATTTTGAAGCATGAAGAAGCTAATGCTAATGAAGAGCTAATTTATGTTGTGAATTTAAGGGGGAAAAAAACACAACATTCCCTGCTGGTCCTCTTACACATTTTGTTTTGATTACTAGTCTGGTCTCTGCTCTGTTTTTGTCATTGAGTTGTTTCCCAGATGTATTCATCTGTTCTCCAGTTATTAACTCTTGATTAGTTTGTCTATGTATTGCCTTTGTGGAATTGTCTTGTTGCAAAGGATCGTCATTGTGCGTGACTAAGTGTTTTTGTTCCACCTTTCGTGTTTTTAGTTTTTGTATCAGGTATTTTCCCATCTTAATTTTCATTCTTGTATTTTGACACATGCTTCGGACATCCATCCATCCATCCATCCATTATCTATAGTGCTTTATCCGTCTGGGTGACGGGGAAGCTGGAGCCAATCCCAGCATCTTCGGGCGAGAGGCGGGGTACACCCTGGGCAGGTCGCCAGTCCACCACAGGCTTTGGACATTGACAATGATTATTGTATGTGAGTGTATCTGATTATTGTAACTGAGTACACACTTGCATCCTATCCCTTACTATCAGACATTACAGAAGACCTTGCCTAAGAAGCAACACACAATACAATCAGTGAGACTTTGCAACAAGACAGAGTGTATAAACAGAAACGCTAATCCAGAGTTAAACAGAATAGATGAATACAATTGAGAATCAATTCATTGACAGGATGGGGTGGAGACAGGGCCAGGAAGCACAATAAAACCTCACTTGAGTAGAGCTAAGAAATGCAATGTGTACCGTAGGGTTTCATGATGCACCAATCACACCAAGTGGGAAGAGTTTGCTTACAGACTTAGCATGAGGTGATGGCACCAACAATCACTGGGATCATGACCAGTTGTAAGCTCTGATGGTTATCTACAGGTTCCCAACCCTGGTCCTGGAGAACTTCTTTGTCCTGCAGAATTTAGTGCTTTCCCTGCTCTAATACACTCACATATAGCTAACACAGGAAAATGCTTAAATGTGCAGGGTGGGATAACTCTGGGTTAAATTATAGGCATGTTCTTTAGCTTCCCTATTGAACAATCTGCCATTTGTGTTCTTTGCAATGTCATGCTAATCAAGCTAATGTGAGCTATATGTTCGATGTAGTGGTATCCCTCTCTCACAAAGTCCTCGTCATCAAAAAGCTCAGGAGTCACATTACTTAGAAGAGAGATGGAGAGAGAAATCGTTTTTCTTTTCTTTCTTTTTTTTAAAGAACATGTAATCGCCACATCTCACTCAACTGCTAGGTCGAGACAATGTGAAGAGACGAGCTGAAGAAGGGGAAACTAATGAGCTTCAATTTTCCCCCTTCTCGCTTGGGTTCTTCCTCTCTCTCTGCCTACCCATCCCTCCCACCTCTCTCTCTCTCTCTCTCTCTCTCTCTCTCTCTCTTTAATTTCTTGCCTTCTCTTCTACTCACACCCAATATTTTTCTCTCTCATTCTATCCATCAGTAGCTGGTGTTTCAAAGAGAAGGAAGGAGGAAGGAAAATGCTAGTTTGGTGTTCCCGGCACGTCTACCGAAGAGGCGGCATGAACAAAGTGACAGTGTATAAGCCAGAGTCTCTAAACTAGAGGAGGACAGTGTTGGGACTTACTTGGAGCAGTAGTTTTGGGGCAGAATTGGCGGAATCTTGGGGCAATCTTGGATGTTTTGAGACAGTTTTCTGGACAACATATTAAAATTTGAAAAATGTTCTGTAATTTTGAGATACAACTTAGCAGTTGAGGGTTAAGGATCTTGCTCAAGGACATAACAGAAGCATTTTGGGATTTGTGCCAGAATTCAAACACACAACCATCAGAGCAGTATCCCAGAGCCTTAATCACTGAGCCACCACTTCCCATGGGTACCATATTTGGTAGGGGTAGTTTGGGTAAATGGGATCAGTTTTGAGACAACTGTGGTAGTAGATTTGGGGTATTGTTGGAACACATTTGGAAGAATGTTTGGGAAGCTTTGGGGGTGGGATTAGGTCAGTTGGAGGTGAAATTGGAGCAATGTTAAACACAATGTGGACTTGTGATTGGAAATATTGGGGTGGCAATAGGGTGGCATGTGGGCAGTTAGAAGGCAGGATGGAAAGAAGAGTCTGGGAAGTTTTGGAACTGCAAAAAAGGCATCACTGGGACACTGTTAAGGCAGTTTTGGGGAACCAATGGGGCATTTTAGGGGGCATTAGAAACCGTAATGGAGCAGGTTTTGGAAAGTGTTGGGGCATTTGTAGGATGACAAAAGGGGAGTGGTTGGGGCATTCACTGGGTCACTGATGAGCTAGATTTGGGGTGATGTTAGGGCAGTTATGGAGCAGTTCCTTTGCAAGACATTTAAGATGGACTGTTATTTTACTGTATTATACTCAACGATTATGTAAAAAAAAGTTTGTACAGAATAAAGTCATACTTTTTATTTTTTTTGTCAATCGTTCTGTTTTCTCTCATCCATCAGTTGGATTCATGTTTACTGACTCCACGATTCCTGAATCTCTCTCTGCTCTGTTTACAGTTGCACTAAATCTCAGATCTCTCTCCCACTCCTTTGTCCCCCTCTCATCCCCTCTCCATTTCTCCTGCTCTCACTCGATGTTTTTCTCCCACTTCTCTCTCTCTCTCTCTCTCTCTCTCTCTCTCTGTCAGCTCTCTCATCTCATCTTTATACCTCTTTTCTGCTCTCTTTCTCTCTCCCACTTTTATGTCATATCTCTCACATACTCTAGTGTTTTTCCACTCTCCCATCATTCACTATTTTTATTTTCTCCAATCTCACTCAATTTTTCCTTCCCTTTATTTTCTCCCTGCTCCTTCCCTTCTCTCGCTCGTCTATTTTTTTTTATCCATCTCTCCCACTCTCACTCAGTTGCTCACTTCACCTTCAAATTCTTCTTTCTTTTTCTCTCTTAACTCTTCTTCTTGCACTACACACCTACTCTTTCTTTTGTGCTCGCTGTTCTATTTGGTTTGCTCTTTTTTCCACTCTCTCGCCCTCTCTCTAATTGTAATTTCCATTCTTTTCTTTTTCTTCCCTCCTTTCTCATCATTTCTGTCTCTCACTCCATTTCTCTCTGTCCCTCTTCTCCCTCTTTTCTGTGTGTGTGTATGTGTGTGTATAAAATCCTGCAGTGGAGGGCTGATGAGGGCTGCAGGGAGAGTGTGGGGTTTGGAGAGCAGTCATTTTATCTACCTTACCTACGCTGCTCTGAGAGCGAGAGAGAGAGGGAGAGAGGGAGAGTATGAGTGAAGGACTGACAGGATGGCTGAATGCTGCACTGACAGCTGAATGGAGAGACGAAAGAAGGCTGGATCTTGAGCAGGACAATTGAATTAAAAGTTTGAACATTATCATTATTCATCGTCCATCTTCATCCTGGTCTGGATTGCGGTGGATCTGGATCAAATCCCAGGAATTCTGGGAGCAAGGCAGGAATTCACCCAGAAATACTATATTAATTAATTATGCCTGGTTTATATGTACAGTAAATGTCATGTGGGGCATAAATGATGTCAGACCAGTGGACATGCTCCATCCTCTATGGCTATTATGCTACACAGGCATGAACAGCACAGAATTTGAACGTTACTTCCTAAAAGAAATAATGGAAAACAGTGGAAATCCTAAAGCTATTTTCTTGTTTGTGATCCAGAGTCCATCCAGGGAAACACTGTGAGGTAGGAATATGTCCTAGATGGCATGTCTGTCCATAACCAGGCTCCATGCACACACATTCACACACTCATTCACACATAAAGTTTCCAATCCACCTACTTGTATGTTTTTGTGAGATGGGAGCAGCGCGCCTTCATATTCTTTGTAGCTGAGAAAAAACTACTACTAATGGATGGCCCCTTCTTCCAAGAAATTCCTCTTCCTAGTTAGCATTAGCTAGCTAGCCTGAAAATACAACACTCTAGAGCGAACAAGATTGTTAGAGATGTTGAACAATTAAAATGGCTTGCTAAGCTCATAGCTAATGGAGCTAGCGTTTTGTGTGGTTGGACTGTGTTTAAGGTGGCAGCAGGGCTGTTTCTGTTTTGTTGTGCAATCTTTGTTTTTTTTTTTGTTTTTTTAAATAAGAAAAACACAATGCTTTAATGGTGAGAATTAAGTGTACCTGTGAGTTTGTCCGATCTGCATTGCAATCATCCGTCAGTCACACCAACTAACCGTGTCAGTGTTCGGCAAAGATTGGGAGCATCGTCAGACGTGCTTAGAAGGAACGGTGGGTGGAAGGAAACCAGAGAACGTGGAGGAAATCCAAATGGACACAGCAAAAACATGAAAGACCCCGGAGCTGTGAGGCGGCAATGCTACCCGCTGCACCACCATGCTGCCGTCATGCCGCTAGTATATAATGATGAAATGATCCAATATTTATTATATCTTGGGGTTAAAAATGCATAAATGTGCAGCAAATGAAGAGTTTATTTGGTTGTGCATTCTGACAGTAGAAGCTGACTAAACAGATAGATCTTAATATGATCTAAACAGTTAATCCAAAGTGCCACCTAGTGGCTAGGAGGATGTTGCTACACAATTTAAATGTTTAGCATGAGTATAACATTTGTTCACTAGCCCTTAATGTGGCTAAATAGCACTAAACATCATCCAACACTCTTTTACACACCGCCATGCCCTGTAAAATCTCTTGTATACACAGCATTCTTGTATGTAAGAGGATCAGGTTTTGTAACCTGCGTGATCAATAACTTCCCATTTCACATTTCAGCTATTGTGTAGTGGAAAATCGCTTACAAACACACACACACACACAACACCACTGCTGAGTTTTTCTCCTGGGAATGTAATTTACAAGTCTACCCTGACTGCAAACGCATCCACACCTTCTCTGTCACTGTCATCTCGGATAAATCTATACAAAATGTTTAGTGTCAAAAATCTATGGTAAGTCAGAGGGGTCATGATAAATCCCAGTGTCTAAAACAATGCTTCTAGAAGTTCTACATTCTTATTGGTCAGAAGGTGTTGCTGAGTTTTTATAGAAGAGCAGCAGGAGCCCAGGTTTATATTCATGTGCTCGTTCTACGATGTTTTTGTTTCTATAGTAACAGCTCATTCACTGGGACTTGGACAGCAGATGTTCCACTTAAATGTTAAAAAAATGTGTAGAATTGTTGATATGGTGAAGTTTACTGCGAGGAGATGTTTAACATTTATGGCAGGACTCAGCACTTTGTAACAGTCAGAGGAAACATTACACCACATACATTTGTGATTATATTTGACGTCGTGTTTCTCTGTAACATGACCAGGTACGTTTTATTCTTCTCTCTCTTATTAACTTGAAGAGAGAGAAAGAAACAGAGGGAATGACCGTTTCTAGCTGCTCATATAACGTACGCGTTTTGCGGAAATTTATAAAAGGATACGAAATATGATGTCGTCTTTAATATATAAAAATCATCTTCTAAGTTGAAGTGTACGAAGGGTAAACCACTGCGGATGTGTTGTTAAAATAACCCGCCGCCTTGTTGTTTGATTATTGTCCTATAACAGCGTACCTCTACGTGTTTTACCCCATGGACGTTTCACAAAATCATGTATAAATGGAACACTCAGACGCACACCTAAACCCCTCCTCTAATGCATCTCGCTTCACGTGCCTGATCTTAATCTCAGCTTTTCAAACAGCCGAGCTGAGATCTCTCCCAGACCGTTAAAGACACATAGAGACAAGTTAATTAGGGGTTAATTGGGGTCAAAACCTTGATGGTTTGCGTCTCTCTTCACCTTATAGACATTCATGACCTTCCGCACACTCCTGCAGATCAGCGTGATTTTCACACCGAGACGAGAATCATTAATGCGGAGCGACGCTTTAATTAATCACTGCTCGAGTGGAATGGCGTTTGCATCGGAACAGGAGGGGAGCGGGCAGTCCGTCATGTTTGTGGTAGAGCTCTATACTCGGACAAAGTTTTATTAAAACTAAGACTCAAATTTTGATTGTTTAAATTGTTTAAAAAATTGTTTACATTTCCGTTTAAAAAATAGAGCTATAAGGAGCACACATACACCTTTTCCACCAAGGGTGGGCCGGTACCTAAACTGGAACCAGTTCTTTGTATTTCGACAGCCAAAGAACCGGCTCTCGGCCAGGAAAACTGGTTCCAAAGCGGCACCGACACTTTGCCTATTTAGAACCAAGAAACACTTACGGTACCAATCAAAAATTTGGACACACGTACTCAGCCATGGCCTTTCCTTTATGTTGACTATTTTCTACACTGTAGAACAATACTGAAGACTATGAAGTAACACATATGGAAAACATGGAATTATGCGGTAAACAAAAAAAGTGTAAAAAAACAAAAAATATGGTTCATATTTTAGATTCTTCAAAGCGTTTACCTTGATGACAGCTGTGCACACTACTGGCATTATCTTAACCAGCTTCATGAGGTCGTCACCTGGAACGCTTTTCAGCTAACAGCTGAGCCTCGTCAAAAGTTCATTAGTGGAATTCCTCGCCTTCTTCTGTCGTGTTGAGGTAGTGATGGCTTACAGTAAATAGCCCTATTTCACAATTGTAGTAATCAATATTATGTCAAAAACCACTCAACTAAGTAAAGAGAAACGACAGAACATCATTACTTTAAGACATGATGTGAAGTAATAATAATAAAATTAAAAAAAACATTGCAATTGAAAGTGTGTCCAATCTTTTGGCTGGTACTCTATGTTAGGGGCTGGAGGCGGGATTATCATGACCAACAAGGCCAACTAAAACTCTGTGACTAAAATTGTGCAATTTTGAAAGAGCAGACATAGTGTAGCATCTAGTCTGACTAATTCAAAGAAAAAATTTGACTGGTGTGCTTGGTGCTAACATGGCTGGCTAGCGATGCTAGTGGGGCTAGTGGCTGGGAAAGCTGAGCCGTAAAGACATGACGGTGAAAAGGGGATAACGTTCAACAGGTATTTAACTTGTTAACAGGTATTTAAAAATAAATACTTTTTATGTTATTTTTTTACTTCAAACTATTTTATATAGTATGTTGAGGAAGCAAACCATCTCTCCATCCATTATCTATAGCGCTTTATCCGTCTGGGTGGCGGGGAAGCTGGAGCCAATCCCAGCATCTTGGGGTGAG
>JAQQZR010000015.1:2201439-2212607 GCA_030068235.1 Notoglanidium macrostoma
CCTGGGTGACCCGGGGATCGAACCCAGGACCTTCTTGCTGTGAGGCGACAGTGCTAGCCACTGCACCACTGTGCTGCCCACAGATACAAATTTAAACATACTTGTTAAAAAAATGATTTGAGTGAAATTCTGGTTTCTGATTAAATCGTCAACATACTGTATAAAATCCTCCAAATCAATAGATATCAAAATATAACACATAAACAAATATTAAGCTAAAAGCAAGAAGCTCTCACTATTGTTTATTTATTTTAAGAACTGACTTTTCACGTCATTTGTGAACAGATCCTGAGCTCCGGTTACAGTCAGTGAGGAGTTTCTGCACTCGTTCCTCTGGGTTTCCTCGGGGTTCTCTGGTTTTCCACCAACCCCTAAAAACAACCCAGAGGGTAAACTGATGACTCCTAGGTGTGAACGTGTGTGATCCTATCCAGGGTGTATTCTTGTCTCACGCCCAGCGTTCCCAGGACACACACTATTTTTCACGTAATATTTTTGTATAGGAGTGTAACACAGTGACTCGACAATGATTACAGTTTTTGATTTATTGAGGAACGACCCATTGTACATTTTACATCGTATAGATTTAACAAATCCATGATTTCTGATTTGAGAACCGTGCTGTGGTATAAACCTAAATAATAACTTCGGGACTAGATGGGACTGGTCAGAATTCTTTCGGGAATGGGAAGGAGTTGAAGTTAATGAAGAAAAAAAACAGTTCCCTGTATATCTCTAAGGGATCTGGGAGGCATTTCTCATTTGCATATCATGCATATTTATAGATCTTGCCATTTATTTTACACCATTTCCAGCCAACAGACAAAACATTGCAAGGTCCTGGAAGGATTAGTTTTCTTCTCAGAGATGTGCTTTTGTTAGACGTGGTCCTCCATGCTGTTTGTCTCATGAACTTTGTTTCAGGTGACATTTCAGCTGGATAGCAACCCTCTTTCTTTAAAAATGTCACACATTTCTGACAACAATGGCCGTCTGGTTTCTTATAAGGAGACACACAGACACATGAAGGTCGTGAGGCCACCAGACCTGTCTGGTATTTCTTAATTTCTTCCCGGTTTTTACTACAAAAATGGACTTTTCTAAAAAAGCTAGTGAGCAGCTGTCAGTTTTGAAGTCACTAATGAACTCTTTTCGGATTTTTTTTAAACAGATGCAGAGGCGATGGTGGAATTTCCGTAAAATTGCTGTCCGTCTTCAGTTTGCTCTGGATAAAAGTCTATAACTGGAGATTTCACTGACATTAAAATGTTCCGGCAAATAGCCCAAATTTCAGTCAGATTTTTGGCTAAAATATTCAATGCAAAAAAAAAAAACTACCGTAGACATAGATCAGTCATTGTTTAGATTTTTGCATCGACTGTATGTATAACTTCTATATAACAACTCAACTAGGTTTATTTGACTGGATTTGTTTTTGGACACTCACAAATCCCACATTATCTACAAGTTAGCAACTTTGAAGGAAGCGTTAAGCTCCGCCCATTTCGCACAATCGTGTCATAAGCCTATATTTCCAGTTTTTAATGTAAATGTATTATACGTCACTATGATATACATGCTAATAACTTATAAACCTAATTAATTAACCACACAGCCTAAAGTAGAAACATGTAAACATAGTTTTGGTCTATGTTCAGAAGAGAACATCAATTTCCAGAAGACCTGCATTCCTAACATGGTAAATCTTAAAATCAATCAATCAATCAATAAATAAGTCCCAGAAAATTGTTCTGTAAAAATCTTCACAGTAAAATAAACATTTTGATTTTCATTATCTTCATTACATTCATTAATTGAATTGTTATTGCGTATACACACGTATTTATTTTTATGAGAAGCCTCTTTGCATACCGTTTTCATGAATTCCTGTGCAAAACGTTGCAAGACAATGAGCAAATTTTCATTAAATTATTATTCATTTTTATGACCTTATCAACCTGTAGCTTTTCTCTTATTTCATGTTAAATGTAGATACATTAGAAATGACACCTTACTAGTGTACAACATCATACGCCCTTGATATCTAGTGCACTACATGAGGGTGTGTTTAATTTGAGATTTTTACATAAAAATGGCAAATTTGGACTCATTGTCATGTCTGTGGTTCAGATATCCCTAAGAGACCCCTGAGACGGGTTTGATGAGTGTTTTACAGCGTGACACCGTGTGTGTATGTTGTGTTGCTGTGTCACACACTTGTGAGAATCAGACGGTGCCAGCTAACTACTTTTTCAATTACAAAGAGAGTGTTTTTTTCTTTTTTCACAGTCAGCAATGTTGTTTTGGTCAACACCAGCGATGCTGTTAGTGAAGGCTGAGTAAAATAATTAAAAAAGTCGCAGAAATCGAACGTAGCCAGTTTAATCTCGTTTGTTCTCAGCGTGAGGCTTTGAAACGGCCCTTGTGGATTTTTGCTTTATTAGAAACCTGCTGCTCTTAGCCTTTCACTTTTACGCCGATAAATCAATCCAGACAGATTTATTTCTTTTATTTATCTATTTGTTTTTTGGGGGGAGGAGGAAAACAAAGATCGAGGAAAGTCTATTGATTTGATTTATTTAAAAAAAAAAAAAAAAAGGAAGAAGAAGAAGAAGAAGAAGAAGAAGAAAAATTCAGGGTCTGCAAGCGAAATATAAAGTATTAAAAAATGTAAATCTAAAAATGGATGGAAAATACTGTTTTTTAATAAGAAATAGGTAATAATCAATGATATGCAAGCAAACAAACAAACAAATAAATAACTTTATTATGAGAAATCTGTTGAGTCTCCTTTGCTAACACCTTGCTAGTCCCTTTTTTTAATGCATTTATTTTTGTTGGTCTGAATTTTTCCCTATAGACTTTTCAGTTATTTAGAATTCAGTGTGTGTGTGTGTGTGTGTGTGTGTAGCTGTTCAGTATTCCACATGAGTGTGTTTGCGTCTGAGGCGAGTGTGTGTGGTGTGTGGGGGTGGTGAGGAGGTCAATTGGGAAAAAATTGCATTGCAGGCTACACAGAGTATTAACACAATCCATTTACACCCTTCTGTTTCTATGTGCGTGTGTGTGTGTGAGTGTGTGCGTGCGTGTGTGTGTGTGTGTGTGTGTGTGTGTGTGTGTGTGTGTGTGTGTGTGTGTGAATTTGTATTTCGACCCTTAGTCAAACGTTATATTACACACACACACAAAGTTCTCACATAACAGACTGAAGGACAAGGAGAAGAAACAGATATGAGAATTCTGGAAAAGAGGAGAGAAAGAAGAAGGGCTAGACGGAGAACTGCAAAGAAAAAGAGAAGGAATGAGAGAATGGAAAGATAAAGGAAGGACAGATCCAGCTGCAACTGTGACAGAATTGTTCATTTCTTACTTTTTTGCCAATGTTCGCGTTTTCTTTAAATTTATTTATTTTTTTACCCTTTTTTCCTACTTTCTGTTTACTTTTCCTTTCTTCTTTCAGCCCTTCCAGTCTTTTGTCCCTCCTTATTTCCATCCGTCTTTGTTCCATTCATTATTTCAATTCTTCCCTCTTCTGTCTTTTCATTCTAGCCTTCTGCCCTTCCTTTCATCTACTTTTCTTCTTTCCATTCATTTCCTTTTGCCCTTCCTTCCTTCCTTCCTTCCTTCCTTTAGTATTCTGTCCTTACACATTTCCTTTTTTCTTCCTTTCTTCTTTATTGGCTCAATTCCACCCATCCACGCTATACGTCTTCCTATTCTCATCTGTCCTTCTATCTCTCCTTCCTTCATTCCTTCCTTCCATTTTATCCTGCCTCCCAGCCTTCCATACTCCCTTCTTTAATCTCTCCTTCCTTCTGTCTTTCCTCCCTTTCATCCCCTCTCTTTTTCTATCCTTCCTACATTAATTAGCCCTTCATTAGCTCTACCTTTTAAGATGCACAATTACTGGCTGTTTCATGCGCTGCGCTGTATAAAAGTATCGGCGCCCCACCTTCACGTCCATCAGTGGATAACTTCAAGGGAAAGAAAAAGAAGAGAGAAAGGCTGGTGAGAGAACGACTGTTTATAGCTGCTATGATGCAAGTGAGAACGGGACGATTGAAAAAGTACACACTGTAGTGAGAAAGAGTAAACAGGTGATGTCTGTTTCATTTCATTTTATTGTAAATATATTTAATTCATTCATTTTGCTAAAGGGAAGCTGATTGATTAATCCCAGAGGATAACTGACTGGATGAAGAGGCCATCTTTAGCCGTGCTAATTTAGCCTTTAAAGGCCGCTAAACTAAACACGGAATACACGAAGTCTTAATAAGCATTCGCATGCTTGATTGCTGTCCTGCTACGATGAAAGAGGGGAAAGAAAGAGAAGACGAACAGGAGGAGATGAAAACAAAACAGCGCGTCTGATTTGATCAGTGAGCTATCCGTTGATAGCGGCATTTAATATGCATGCAAATGAAGGTTGTCATAGGTAATCCAGCACGAGACCTTTGTGTTGTTACAGAGACTAATTAACAACAGTCGACAAAGATGTCGTGTTGAATATTTAACGATGCTGAAGCAGACCTGTGTGTGTGTGTGTGTGTGTGTGTGTGCTTGTTGTATTCATCTGCATTGACAGTGATCACCCAACTCTCAGTGACTTATTCTTCCCAAAGTGGGTTTTGCTTTGATACCATGTCTTGGCGGGGAAAACAGATTTGCTATGTCACAGAAGCAGAAGAAGAAAAGAATGAACAGACAGTAGGGGCAAGCAGTAAGAATCCAACAAAGATGTGGGTTTAGAAAGACGGAACGACAGACTGAAACAGAAGGAGGGACGAAAAGGAGGAAGGAAGGTCAGGAAGAAGGGAGGGAAAGCAGAAGTAGGAATGAAAGGTTGAAAGAAAGAGAGGACAGGAAGAACAGACAGCACAAAGTGGAAAAAGGGGAATGACAGATGGAAACAGAAGGAAGAAGGAATGAAAGGCAGGATGTAGAATAGGAAGAAAGGGTGGGAAGAAAGGGACGAGGACAGTGAAGCAACCGAAGTGACTTCCCTGAAGTGGGAGAGGAAAAAAGCAGAAAGGAATGGAGGTTGGAAAAGACAGCAAGATCGAAAGAAAGAAACAAAGAAAGAAAGAAAGAAAATAGAAAAAGTAAACAAGTATGATATATTAGACAGAAAGAAACAAAAGGAAAAGGGAAAGACAGGAACAGGAAGAAGGGTGCGAAGGAAGTACGTCTCGTGTGGAGAGTAGGAGCGGAAGAATTTAGGAAGGACGGAAAGAAAAAAGTTTGGGAGGAGAAAAGAAATGGCATCGAGGATGTGAGAAAAACATGAAGTGCAGAAAGGAAAGGATGAATAAAAAGACAGGAGAAAAGTGGAAGCAACGATAGAAGGAAAAATGACAGGAAAGAAGAGCAGAAAGAAGAACAGAGGGAGCGAAAAGATAAAATTATCAATAGCAGATTGATTAACAATAACAATAATAGATTAATTCTCTTATTTTACACCTTTTCCAACCTGTTTCTTTTTCCTATAAACATTGGAACAACCTCATTCCTGTCACTTAAAGATTATTCCACAATCCATACTGTCTTTCATTTCTTTCTTTCTTTTTAATGTGTTTGTTTTTCTTCTTAAAGCACTTTGCGTCTCAGCTCTCTGTGTGTGAGGAAAATAAAGGAATAAAAGAATGAAATGCAGTTATTATTTTTTGCTGAGTTTTGCTCCAGCTGTGGAGCGAGCAGGAGGAATGTGATGACTCGCATGTCTGCTACACTGCATCCCAGCGTGTGTGTGTATGTGTGTGTGTGTGTGATGAGAGGAGGTTTGATTGGATTTGCAGGCGAGTGATGGCAGCGGGCCTTTAGCCGCAGGCGCTAACGCACGCAGTGGGCCGTGATTTAGGCTGATGTGTGGGTTGGTGTGCTGAGGGAAAGATGGCAGAATATAGGGATAATAGTATGGAAGAGGATAGAGGGGTGCTGCTCCGGTGCATAATGGGAAGATTTCAGCCACCCAGGTTGGTTTCAGTGTCCATGGCTTCGTTACAAGTTCTTTTGGTTCTGATAAAACAGGATGGAACAGATACATCATCAGGAAAGAAGAAAGTGTGGGTGAAAAAAGGAAGGAAAGAAAAAAATGACCATCAGGAATAAAAATATTGGAAAGGAACACAGAAACAAAGACGGATGGACAGAAGAATGGATTGATGTGTGGGATGATTTGTGGATTGATGTGTGGGATGGTGGAAAAAGAGATAAAAGAATATAAAGAGACAGAGGAGCGTGGGAAAAATCTAGCCGCCCAGATGGTCTCTGTGTCCTCGTTACAGCTGCCGTTCGGTTTAATAAGTATGAGTGGATGGAGACATCATCTGTCCATCAGTACCACAGAAAGCGAAGGACAAATATAGAGAGAGCGAGAGAGAGGGCTATCGAATGAAAGAGCACAGAAAACCAGAAACAGAGGAAGAAGATGGAGAAATTTAAGTGCATTTGAATGAAAGTGAGGAGCAAGGCTGGTTTAAATAAAGTTTGGCCCTTTTGTCACTGAGCTAATGAAATCCTGCGGTTTCATCATCACACGTTTAATGGCTTCTTTCCGCCTCGGTGTTGTAAATCTAATTGGATTCAATGGCAGAGTCACAAAATACAGCTTTTCTTGGAAAACTTTCTTTTTGGAGCTACGAGGCCAATATAGCAATTAATTAAGCCTGCTTTCACACTTTGTAATTTTTTTTTTTACATTGTAGATAAACAGTATGTGATGTAGACTATGTAACCGTAACACCATTGTTTAAGGTAGGGCTGTAGACAAGAACACCACTGTCAAGTCCAAAACCAGGACTGGCTGAGATAGTCTTAATGCATGAGTTAGGGTTAGGTCAAAGTCAAAATTGAGACCAAAACCCATCAAATACTTTACTTCAGCTAGTTGGCTTCATTCATGCCAGAAATCAGGCTGTTTTCAGAAAGGAATTACTTCTTGTCAAACTTTGTAAAAGACAACACAAACATATTTTTTTTTACAAAGTCTGTCAGCACCTTTTACATTTACCCCAATACAGTTGAGACAAGATACAACAGGGCAGTTGAAGGTTAAAGGTCTTGCTCAAGGACCCAACAGCGGCAGTTTGATGTTGTTGGGATTTGAACTTATAACCTTATAATCAGTAGCTAAATTAGCTACCACTGGAGGTAATGCCCATGGCTGAAGCAAGTAGATATGACTATAAATCTTTAAAGTTAACTCCAACGCAGTAAGAAAAAAAGAACAAAGAATGAAAGGGAAAGGGCAGACGAGTAGAAGGGCATGGCAGAAAAAAGCAATGATGGAGAAGAAGAGGGTGAGGATGCAAAGATAGGAAGGATATGAAATAAAGAAAGAAGGAAAGAAAGAAAGAAAATACACTCAGATCGGACAGTAGGAAGGGACTACTCTATGGATTATCCCTGATTTTGGACATGTATTCACACATCTCTTTCTAGTCTGGTTTGCCACAGTCAGATTTTGGAGAAACTAAAATATGGGCATTTATGTATCCATTCATCCGTTTATTTTCTATGCCACTTATCCTTTGCGGGTCGTGGGGGAAACTGGAGCCAATCCCAGCTGCCTTTGGGCCAGAGGCAAGGTACACCCTGTACAGGTCACCAAATGATCACAAGGCTAACACAGAGACAGACAGCAATTCACACTCACACTCATACCTGTGGACAATTTAGAGTAGCCAGTTGACTTAATCCACATGTCTTTGGAGGAAACCTACTAAGGCACCAGTCAGCCTGCAGGTTCAAACCCAGAACCTGCTTGCTGTTTAGTGACAGTGCTAAATACTATATGACAGTGGCACACCTTACACGGGGTATTCATATGATATTTTTCATTTGTAAAACACAGTTGAGCATCTTAGAACCCTTCTTTTGGTGTTTGGTCCTTTATGAACATCCAACCAGTGATGCTGACAGCCTTCCAACATTTTACCTGTTCTACAATGTTTTAGGAAAAACCCTTTCTAGTTTCAGGAAGATGCCCGACAAACTACAAATCGATCTGTGGAACCAATCAGAATCAATGAGAACCAATATAAGCAGATGGGAAAAGAGAGGAAAGAAAAAGAAGGAAGAGAACAGGCCTTTGCTTACTCAACGTGGTGGAACAAAAAGAATGATAAACACGGGGAACGCAGCAAGATTAGCCATTGTAAAATCCCCATCTGCTCCGTGCCTGCTTTACTGACACACTCAATCTGTTCTTTCTCTCCCTCCTCACTTCATCTCTCTCCCTCTCATTTGTTCATTCTTCTTTCTCCTGTTCTGTCATTCTTGCGTTTTTCTGTGAAATCGGTTCTAGTCTGCTTCCTACTGTTTTATACTCAACATGCATTAGACTCAATGTTTTTAGTTATCAGATCAAATACAATCTCTTTCTTTCTTCTTCTGTCTCACCCTCAGGATAGTTACAGATACAGCTACAACTGAAAACAAACATGTAATAGTACACAGAAATGCAAACATTTGTGATAGAAATCAGTCAAGATATAAATAGAACAGTCATGATAAATAATAAACACTAATAATTGTAGAATAATTTGAGTAACCTTGAGGTTTATTGGTTCATGTTAATCACATAGCAAAAACCAACTTTTGTGGGTTGACATATATGAGTGTGGTAGGAGTTGTTAGTTTGCATCCAGTTGAGGCTGGGCATTGGACATTAATTTTTACATTTCAGTCTATCCAAAGTGGCAACTCGGATTGTCTTCTCTTCTGGAGTTGAATTCTGCGGTTTTGCACCTCCTGGCTGGCTCGCCACTCATTATAATTTGATGCAAAAAAAACCTCCATGATTCAATAGATCAAAGACGTGCAGTTGTGAACAGGTGAAGGGGTCATTAGTTATTGATTATTTATTCACAACATAAAGATCTCTGTATACCACACAAAGTGTCAGTCATACCTCCTGCTTGGCTTGCCACTCATTATATTTTGATGCATAAACCTACTTTATAATTGAATTGACCAAGTCAGCACATTCTGTAGGGGATTATACTTTACTCAGTTAGAAAATATCTCAACACCAAGATCTCTGTATCCCACACACAGCGTATCCCACTGACTGCACGTTATGTCACCTCCTGGGTGGCTCATCACTCATTATATTTAAACGGAAGATCAATCAAGCTAATGATTTCAGTCAGGGGGTTGACAGATACACACACACAGAGCTTTGTAATTGCATAAACCTTAGGTAATCTTAGAAGTTTTGCTCAGGAATTTTTTGAAGGACAAATGAGGTTGAGAATTTGAGACACTTATTGACACACAGTGGTTCATCAGTGGTATCACGAGATCCTGCTCACTTACAGACCACAGTGATCTGGATGGAACGTAGGCACTGATGAAGAACTACATATAAGGATGTAATTGGGCAAATTTCTGTCACTTACTTGATAAG
Organism: Notoglanidium macrostoma; assembly: GCA_030068235.1. Taxonomy (NCBI): domain Eukaryota; kingdom Metazoa; phylum Chordata; class Actinopteri; order Siluriformes; family Auchenoglanididae; genus Notoglanidium; species Notoglanidium macrostoma. The sequence goes on from JAQQZR010000015.1 coordinate 2,210,849, forward strand.
GAAATATCAAGGCCTTGAACATGATTTGACTTGCTACAGGGACCTAATGAAGCAAAATAAAGAAATGTGTATTGTATACTTATGTTAGTAGGTTGAAGACCTGCAGTGGCTTGATATCGGTTATAAAATCAATAACTCATGTTTTCTAGCAGACTATGATGGTAGTAGCCTTAAGGATCTGAGCTGTACAACAGTGATACATTGGATTGAAGGATTTGCCAGGTGGACTAGAATGTAAATGCTGAGATGGAGGTAAATATCCTTCATATTTAGGGGGTTTTAGAAGATCTGAATCTTCAGGCATTTCTTAAAAACTGTAGAATCTGAAGGTGACGCATGATACTTAGTATCATGGTGGTGGTATCAAATGTTCATTTGGGATGGGATATAGGCCATCATGAATACTACATGTAGATGGGCAAGTTTCTAATGATTATTCCATAAGCAAGCATTAAGGGTTATACGTTGCTATACGTTGAGTTGGAGGTAGTGATCCTTTTCTCCATATTATGATTCTGTATATGAGCTACACAAGTAGATCAAATAAGCAATTAGAGTGGATGACCTTTCGTAACCAGGTGGTATACAATGAGGAAAAACCTTGAGGTTCTGTGAGACTGGCCATCACTCAATGAAACCTGGGCTCTTTACACCTCCACAGGTCCTTGAAGGATTATCGTAAGTGGCATGATTTGAACAATCTTGTACCAGTGTGTTTGATGTGATACAAAGGTTGGATAATGTGGCCAGACCAATCTGATGGTGTACTGTATCAGAATTATCAGTCCAGAGGACTTGCCAATAGCTCTTAGAGATTGCAGAGTGTCATCAACTGTCCAGGACAGTTTTAGCAAAGTAGCTGCTTTTGAACACTGATTGGATGTGATCCAACACACCAATTTGTAAACGAAAAAATGACTGAAGACAGGTTATTCTGACCAATCTGCCAACTGTTATGGATTTTTAATAGGAACTCCTTGAGGAATTCCACATTTTGCTTCTGAAAAAATATTTTCACCCAAAAATACACAAAGAGAGCAATTTTCTCCCCCCAATATAAATGACAGCTGCAACAATTAACATATCAATCTAAAATGATTGAGAGTCCTACCACCTTCCCCCATCTCACATCATTAATCATTCATTTTGTTTTGATTTTCTTGCTTGAAAGAGGAAGCCTTGTTTTCCAGCAAAGTAAACTGAGAATGCTTTGAGTATAGTCATATAAAATAAAGTTTATTTACTATTTATGTATAATATGTATGTTGTACAATTGAGGTTTGATGTTTTGTGCATGCTGAGATGCTTTTCTACAACCATGGTTGTAAAGAGAGATTATTTGTATTACTGGCAGCTCGAACTAATCTGGCCATTTTTGCTCTGGCTACTCTTATCAACAAGGCATTTCCCCAGGTTTTACAATGCTGCTGCTCAGCTTTTGTAGTTAAGAGGGGACAATTTTAAATGCACATGTTCTTATTTACTGCTGAGGAGAAAGTGTGCACGTAAACTTTTATAGTGTCTACATCTTACGCAAAACATACAAACGGCCGATCACCTGTTGGACCGTGTGTTATTACTCTTCAGTGTTTTCTTGGAAATCGCCTATAGTTCTTAAGTGAGTAAAAACCTGTTTTGGGGTAAGTGGTAGTATTGGTAGACCATCCATCATCTATACCGCATTATCCATCTGGGTGGCGGGGAAGCTGGAGCCAATCCCAGCATCTTGGGGTGAGAGGCGGGGTACACCCTGGGCAGG
>JAQQZR010000015.1:2249926-2266453 GCA_030068235.1 Notoglanidium macrostoma
AGCTGAATGCTGCTGAGGATCTCTTTGTGATGGGTGTAATGTGGTGTGCGTAGGTCACTGTGATCCAGAGCTATGAGACTTAACAAGTACAGACAGTTCCTCTTGTGCTAATGGCAACAGGATCTCTATGAATGAATGTGATCACGTAAGCAGTGCACTCTCTATCTCTCTCAACTCTGGGGTCTACGTGACATCGGGATAACCGTGTACTGGAGGGAGGGAGGGAGGGAGGGATGGAGGGATGGATGGATGGATGGATGGATGGATGGATGGATGGATGGATGGATGGATGGATGGATGGATGGATGGATGGATTCAGTGTTATATATAAGAAAATAATAAAAGAAACTTTTAAGTGGCAGACCTATTCCTGATGTTGGTGTGTTTGATAAACGATGGGGCAGCGCGGTGGTGCAGTGCTCAGTAGTTCACCTGCCCAGGTGTTCCCCTGCCTCTTGCCCAAAGTCAGCCGAGATTGGCTCCAGCTTCCCTGTGACCCTGACATATAAGTGGATAGATAACGGATGGATGGATAAATGATGAAATTCAGCCCTTCATCGCGCTCACAGAGCTTCAGAGCTACAAAACCGCTGGATTTGAAGTCCTCTGTGCACAGCATGTAAGGCTTCATTAACGTTTCTTTTTATCGAGTGTGTTTCGATAGATTTCACTACAGACGCAAGCCGACTTCTTTTTGGGGGGGAAGAAGGCACTTTCGCACAAAGCTGCTTTCACGGCTTGATTGACGTGGCGCAGGAAGCTTTAATTAAAACTTCACCCAAAACATTCATCCTTCGGGAACTGCGCAGGGAGAGAGACACAGAAAAAAAGAAATCCAACAAATCTGTTCTTATCTGCTGTCCATTAACCCAGCCTGGAATGGAAATGTCATGGAGATTAAACTCACTTCAGTCCTGTTACCAGACTTACAAAACAAAAGCTGAAGAAACTGAGCTATTATAGATGGACATTAACGTAGAACAATGTGAATTGATTTGTTTAGGATTAGTTCTTTATGATGGAAATGATTTAAAAATATATATTTTACGATGAAAACAAAACAAAATGTGTATCTTCAGCCTCAACCTTAACAACACCTCGAACCCTAACTTGAGATATATACAGGACTGTCATGCACTTATTGTTTTGTTTAGCATATTCAACAAAATTAGTTCCCCAAAGACTGAACAAATTTAAACCATCACAGTAAACCAAACTCCAAACAGTATTTAAATTTTTTAATTTTGTATTTTTATTCTGTGTTCCAAGTATTTTGGGGGAAAAAATGTTATGCATTAAGATGTTAGCTGGGGTTGACAACATGGTTCTTCCTTCTTAGTCAGTCTGCACACACTATTTATCATGGTATCCAAAAAAATCATCTGAAACATCACAGCTCTAGCATCATTTTACATTTAAACGTTTAGCAAAATAGTCATTTCTGATAGTGACAACAATAAGCGTGACAACAAGGCAAATGAAATGAAATGAAACACACAAGCACGCACTCTGGTATGGCTCCAGTTTATGCCCAAAATTTGTTTATATGCTAAATTGTATAAAAATGTTACAACCATTTTTTGTCTTTAAAAACTAGTCGGAAACCTCAGTCGTGTTGTGCCCGTGGGAAGAGAGGGTGATAACATAACATAAATCAAAAAGACTAGACGTGGATTTATTGTTTCCATGCTCATGTGCTGAAAAAAACAAACAAAAAAAAAGAAGCCTCGCTCCTGGAGAAAGAGCGTCGGGATGAGAGACGACAAAATGAAAAAAGGAAACAATATTTTTTTTAAAAACTAGCATTTCTATTGGAAAGAAAGAAAGAGAGCAAATACAATATCTTCCATTTCTCCCTTTCTAGTAAAAAAAAAAAGAAAAGAAAAGGAAAAGAAAAGCATAATAAATCTCCATGAATTCCGAAAGCAAGAAGAATGTTGAGTGTCCAGTCAGCCCTGTTTTATTGTTTTATTCAGTGTGTTAATATCTATAGGATATTACCCTGTGTGTATGATATATAGATAATGGAGGTGATTATTCATGCTGGAAAAGTGCTAACATGCATCAAATACAAGCGAGAACAGAACGTATACACAGAATTGATCAAGCTAGCACGTGGCTGAGAGTACAGAGTTCACAGCTTGGCACACAGCTAAAAATCAACAAGGTAGAAAAGCTAGTTTAAAGCCGAGATATCCAAAGTACAAGGTACTACTTTTGTCCAGGCTATCATGGCAATAAATGCAGATCTCTTTCTGCTAACAGGGAAGCTGCAAGGTCATGGTTGGATCTTCCAGCAAGACAGTGATCCAAAATCCACACCAAAATGGTTTAACGACCAAAACAAATCACCATGACATGGTCACGTTAGTCATCTGAATTGAACCCAGTTGGAGTGCAATCTAAAAACCCATAAATTACAATGTTCTTTTTTTTAAAATGAGAACTTAATAACAAATGAAAATTATCATAAAAATTAAAAACGCTTACATGTAAAACAACCACATAAAACTACCTCCATTATAGCTTTTGGCAGTCTGTAAAAAAGATTTCTTCAAGATTTTCACAAAAGCTCTTTCCCATTTTACATCATTTGTGTGTGTGTGTGTGTGTTTTCACAGCAATAGCGCTGTGGTACTTCTGTCTGTGGTGACATATTCCTGTTATTGTGCTAGGAAAAACAAAGAGATAATTCACGGTTCATCTTTATTTCCATCTATTCGAATCATCATGAATTTGTATTACGATTTATCAATCTATTTTAATTAATTGTAATTGATGCGATCCAGCTAAAAGTTACAGGTTTTACTCATGGCCCCAGCAATGACTCAAACTCATGATTTTCTGTTCTGACTTAACCAGTGAACCACCACAATCATCTCAGGTAGTTTGCATTAGTATTTTAGTACAAGAAGTGGTTAACTCAATGCCTCCTTTTTAACCCATCAATACTGAGGGTGCCAATAATTCTGGAGCTGAGTGTAGATAGAGAGATGGAGAGAGAGGGGGAGAGAAGTGAAAGTTAATACCCTCTGACTCTATTAACACATTGGGAGATTATAAAGTTTGCACAGCTGGCTAAATAAAAAATGACATTTTGCTGTTTGCACTCGGTTATAAAAAAGCAAAACATATATAAAGCCTCTGTTTGTTTAAACACTCCTGAATCGACTCGATGTCAGGAAATAATACACTTTGAGCCATAAAGTTCCTTTGCTTGGCATCCAGTTATTTCTGTTATAATGTAATAAATAAATAAACAATTAAAAAAACAAAAAAACAAATCTAGCTTCTGTAATAGTAACAAGAACATTTCTAGAGGACCTAACAGATATGTTGTCATAAGGTTTTCCAAAGGTTTCTTGTATTGCAATGGTTAGGGGAAACATTAACACAACCAAATGGGAGCGTTTTCCAAAGGTTCCCACATTACAAACATTAGGAGAACGTTAGGGGAACGTTAACAAAGACATGCAACCAAAAAGTGTTATATTTACATAAAACAAACTTTTCTGGCCAACTATAGGACAACCTAACCAACCTTAAAGGAACGTTCCCATAACCCCCCAAAAAATGTTCCTGTAATGTTCTGGGAATCAAAAGTTGTTAGCTGGGTAACCATTGTTACGGTCATGTAAGGAGTCTCCAGTGTCAGTGTCAGTAACAATCCGGAGGCAAAGCTGTAGCTTTAAGATTTCTGGTGTCGGAAAGTCTTCAGGACAGACGAGTTTACGCTTTGAGGTTTCTCATTAAGTAGGAAAACAATCAACGTTGGAGTGTCAGCAGTAGCTCTGATTCATCACACGGTTTCACCTTGTTGATTCTTTTGCAATACAGAGTCTTTCATCCCTTACTTATTAAAATCTCGCAAAGGCAATTGTCAGGTGTTGAGATTATATCATGATGTATTAACTTCCATAAGTTTTCATAAGACTTCAAAAGTCATCATCTTGTCACCAGACCGGAAACCTTAAAACGTCGAGCCCTAGCGCGAGACAAAGCGATTCGTTTTGCGTTTCTAGAAAGAAAGCTAGACATGGCGTTAAGAAAACATGTCATATTTTCACAATGGCTGCTGTAACCTGCTGCCTGATGCTGTCGACACGCGCCGCCTTTTCTCAGAGACGTCCGCAAACATCCGTACACTCGCCGAGTGAAGATGTCATCAGGGTGTGTAGAGAACACAATCGCACACATGTGCACCCGGTGTTTATCGGAGGTTTGCTTTGTGTTGTCACCGTGAGACGTGTCAAAAAAGTGTGTCACTTTGTGCTTTCACTGGGCTTTTTTATGAAGAGGCCAGAGATCAGAGATATCTCATACACACACACACACACACACACACACATACACGCACTATCCATCTTAAGATGCTTTTTGTCAGTTTAGCACCAACAAAAGCATTCTTTATGCCCAAACTCTGTAAAATCGAAGCTAAAACAGAGTTTTGTCAGAGTCGCCAACTAAAGTTCAAAACTTTACGTCAAGATTTTCGCAGGGGAATTGAGCCGAATTTCTGGGCAGGACATTTCGTTTCTTAAAATTACACACACGCACTTCATGCCTACGGGGTTGCCAGAAAGCAGTTTTTTTTTTTCTTTGCTGTCGATTGCAATATGATGTACTATTAAAATCAATGTACCAAAAAAATCGTGGCCTCTACAGAGATGATTTATATTTAATAATCTAGTCCACAATTTTTGAGTGCATTTACAGTCCAACATTGTGGTTACATCAAACGGTCAGAGTTAGAAGCGATCCTCTCTCAATCGAGTCGTCGCTACGCACAAATACCAGCTTACGTCCGAGACCAGAATCGCACATAACCAGTATTGTGCAAGGTACTGCAAATTAGAAACTAGTTACAGCTGCTAGTTATTTCTTTCAGAAAGTAATTGTAAGTAATTCTTTCAAAATTTACAAATTACTGCAATTAAAATTAAATAGTTACCAGGTAAAGAAACATTTGAATGTTTTCTTATTCTCTTATTAATGCATACATATCTATATTATTTTCCGCACATCCGTGTCTGTGGAAGTATAGGCTAATCTTGCCCATTAATATTTTCACGCAAGACGAAAGCAACAAGTAACGAACCCATTTAAGTTTCAGTGATTGTGATTTCGTTAATTAATTTGAAAAGGTTGTTCTTAACGTCACACGTTACTGCCAAATGTAGCAGAATTACAGTAAAATGTCAAGCCAAACACTGCGCATAACTGACACTCCTCTCACGGAGTTTTCCGTAAACTCCGCCCTGCACGAACATATCCTCCTTCAATTCTCAGACGTCTGAGGTCTAATTTCATTCTTAATTCTTCACTATGCACTGAATATGGCCCATAGAGCATTTACATCACTTGTTTAAGTTATAGGAAATGATGAGCTTTCAGCCCCAATGAATCCGAATCTGTAAAGGTCCTCTGTGTAAGATTTTGAGGGTCACACCAGGGTGACGAGGGTTACGTCACACCAGGCTACGTCGAGGGTTTACGTAAGTCCGCGATCAAATTTATCGATCCTTCTTAATCAATAATATGAAAATATCAACTATTGTCATGCTATTCAGCAAAAGTTCTAGTCCTCCAGCTCCATGGGCTCCTGTTATATGACTCTAGTGTGATGTAAGAGATTGATGCACGCCTGTCAGCCAATCAGAAATGACTATTTACCATGGCCCTGGTATAATGTTGTATAGTATGCACTACTATATACGGCAAATATGCTATGATAAACGAGTGTGAAATAAAGTGGAAGTCAGAGCCGTCAGTGAGAAATGGGATGTGTGTGTGTGTGTGTGTGTGTGTGTGTGTGGGCGAGTTCAAGAGAAAGCCAGAAATCAGATCCATCGCATAGAGGCTCTATTGTTTCCCTCATTGAGATGGATTTGGCGTTAAGTCTTCATCCGTCCCACCATCACACTGAGCTGACGTGAGGTTCCATCTGTCTTCACACACACACACACACACACACACACACACACACACACAATCTGCATCACCAAATAGCCAAATAAATGGGCAGATATTCAGAGCTGACCGCATGCATTTGGGTCCAACAGCACGGGTGCACCACCAATAACTGTTTACATTTCATCCATTCGCATTATTTAGCCAAAATTTTGTACACAACAGAAAAGAAAATTGCACCCCAAATGGATTGACTACAAGAAATATTTTGGTGTTTGATGTTTGGGCTAATTTAGAGAATAGGTAAGGTGGGTTTTAGCAACCAGTTAAGAAACATATAAACTTCAGTCAGCATGGTAGCGTTGTTCAGAATGTAAGCTTTTTTTTTTTTCAAATGAGCCATGAGGAGCTTTCAGATCAAACAGTTCTAGGGACTAACTGAGAGGAACTACCCACTGGGGAACTCCCCCGAGAACTGCGCACCTTCAAGGCCTTTTTTTTCCTTCTGTTTCTCAGTAGGAACTCTGAAGTGATGTATGATGCTATGGCCGGTTGCCATAGCGACGGCACTAGTTTGTTGTTTGTTTTAATATGAACGTGCGTCTCGTCCGCCAGTGTTCTTGTGTTGCTGTGAAAAACTAGAAAAAAACAGCAATATTAGGATACAAACTTGTCCACTTTTGTGTGACGTGTTTCAGCCGCACGTTTCTGTAGGAACGGACCGTTCCATCCTGCTGTAGAATAGGGGAGACGAGGCAGCGTTACGTGCTGACAGTAAATTCTTTATTTCACATTATAGAAAGGAAAGTTATGGTGGAAAATAGTTAGTAAGTGCTTAAAATATGTTTATGCAACGTAGATTTGCTCATGTGTTCGGCCAATCACAGTTCATGGTTCCTATTGTCCCTGAAGTAGGAGCTAAAAAAAGACCCTCGAAACAGCGTTTTTAAGAACTGATTGTCCTTAGTTCTTGTAGTGCGGGCACACAAAAAGGTGGAACTTCCTCCACCAGTTCTAAGAACTGTTCGTCTGGTCCGAAAATGCCTAAAATGGCTTGAATCCCGTTCTAGGAGGAGTGTAGGTGCTGTGCCACACCTGGGTGCTGCGCTGTGCTGTAAACACTCAGCAGCATGCTGTTATAGTATAATAATCAACAGTGGGGCGGTGTGATGAAGCACATTTTTACTTTACCTAAGAAGTCTTCTAAAGGTGATCCTCTAAAGTAACTTTGCTCACGAATGATGGAAGACAAAAACTTCGGTGGTGTTTCAGGATTTGGGTTAGTTGTAGGCCATCTATCAAACCCAAGAAACAAATAAAAACAACACTCACACCATCCATAACAGCGTCTCTGCGACTCAGCTGTAGTGTAAGTCATAATCAGTAATTGGGTTTTCTCTCTAAATTCCCCACAGGAGTTGAGAGAGGCTCATCAGGGAGAGCGAGATTAATTGAATTCGCACTCGTTCTAACCGGAGCACACTTCTGCACTTCACTAATCATCCGATATGAGCTCTTCATCTCGCATTCATATCTCTAATAAGTCCCTAATACGAGTGTCCTGTTTCCGAGCGCTAACCTCCGAGAGCCGGCTTTATTTATTCGTTTAGGGGAGGGCTGGGTGGAGAGAAAGAGAGAGAGAGAAAGGGATGATTCGGATGAAATCAAATAAAGGTGGAGACGTTCATCACTTGGTAAAGATGACATTTACAGGCGAGCTGGTGTGTGCTTATGGAAATAACTGGAATCGCGCCACCTTCTCTTTGCGTATTTCACTTCCTCTCTCTCTTTTCTGCCTTTCTCTCAGGCTCATTAGCAGTTTTCCTATAAAAGTATTTTTAAAAAAGTCAATAAAATACAAAAAAAAGAGGTATAAGGTTTCTGTGTTTTGTTTGCTCTTTATTCATGTCTTCATCATTTGCCTTCTCCTTCACTGTTTTTTTTTTTTTTTTTATGAACACTTTAAGTTACATGAGAATAATTAAGCTGAACTCTGCACTTAATTAGCACCAATCCTAATTTAAATGCTGCCAATCCTGACCTCTGACCTTTTCCTATCCCCCTCCACCCCCTCTCTCGTTCCTCCATCAGCATCTCGGATTTCCGTCCTCTTTTCAGCGTTTACGTCTGTCTCGATCGGAGCGAGCCGTATCTGTAACGAGCACAGGCAGTAAAGATTGCTCAGTGGGAATAACGCAAGAACAGTGTGTGCTAGCGAAAGCCGGCTTATCACCGAGCACGCTGGATCTCCATTTATTTTTCCGTCTGAACAATGCCATAATTACAACTACAAAAGTTTATTTTCAGATGGGAATGGAAATTTAAAAAGCTGCCCAAGCTTTAATATGTTTTATAAAACTATAAGATTTGGCAGAAGGTTATGAAAGAACTTCAGGTGAATATTAACACCGTGTGGGACTCGGCGCTCATAAACGTCCCAAATTAAAGCCTTCAATTCGCTTCAACAACCAACTAATAAAATCTCACTAAACATTAGCATTTCATTTCAAAGCAAAAAGTAAAAATAAATGGAGAATAGATCTAGTCTGGTTTCTCCTTTTTCATTTTTTTTTTTAAGTTTCTCATTTCAGGAGGTAAAAAAGTCAAACAAAACAAGACAAGAAAAATTCTAGCAGTGTTTTTAAAAACCTAGTTTTTAAGAGTTTCTCACTTCTTAGTAATGATAAAAGCAAACAAAAAAAAAACATCTATCAAAGTTTTTTTTAATTTTTGTGGTTTGTTTTTGTTTTTTTGCCTCTTTGTTTCTTATGTATTCTATTTTTAGTATTCTAAAAATACTAGCAAAAGCATACTTTATGCCTTTCTTCTTTCTTCTTAGACAAATCCCTTTCAGGGAAATTCTAACTCATTTAATTCATTCTGTTTGAATATTGTTTCCAACATTTCTTTAATTTTACATATATTTTCTGTCTTATTAAGACTGGCTTTAAATTATGAGTATGTGTGTATTTCAAACATCTATGAGCGTAATACACAATCAACCTGAATTTGTTGTGTAGTCACGTCTTAACTCTTCTCATCTATTTCCTCTCTCTCTCTCTCTCTCTCTCTCTCTGTGTCTGTATCTCTGTTTCTGCTCTCTCTCTCTCTCTCTCTCTCTCTCTCTCTCTCTCTCTCTCTCTCTCTCTCTCTCTCTGTGTCTCTCTGTCCATCTCTCTCAGACAGATGTAAGTTGACAGGCAGGTGCAGTAATTGATAGACAGCAGCTCGGGTTCCTGCCTGTGTCAGCGTTTTACAGAGAGAGTGAGGGATAGAGGGAAGGAAAAAAGGGGATCGAGAGAGTCAGCAGCGTGCAGATGAGGTTAATTTGGGACGCTTCCTCTATCGATCTCTGTGTTGTCCCTGATGGCTCCGGCTCGTTTAGTGAAACGCATCATAATGATGCCAATTCTGGATAAACGGATTTCGTCTCACTGCTATTTTAAACCCAGAACACACTGACTTAACAGGTTCTATTAAACACTGGTGGTGTGGTGTACTGCTGTCTGTGTGTGTGTGTGTGTGTGTGTGTGTGTGTGTGTGTGTGTGTGTGTGTGTGTGTTTGATAGTGTCTGAAAGGTTTTCAGTAATTTATACTGATTACTTTGGATTAGCAAATTTTTAATGAAGTAAATCTGAGGACTACATAAGAATTGTAGTGAGCGTTGATTTAACTGGTTTGATGGAGATTGTTGGTGTGTGTTGGAGTGAGTTGGTGCGTGTCAGAGTGTGTTGGGGTGTGTTTGAGTGAGTTGGTGTGTGTCAGAGTGTGTTGGGGTGTGTTAGAGTGTGTTGGGGTGTGTTGGAGTGTGTTAGAGTGTGTTGGTGTGTGTTGGTGTGAGTTGGAGTGTGAGTTGGAGTGTGTTGGTGTGAGTTGGAGTGTGTTGGTGTGAGTTGGTGTGAGTTGGAGTGTGTTGGTGTGAGTTGGTGTGTGTTGGAGTGTGTTGGAGTGTGTTGGTGTGAGTTGGTGTGTGTTGGTGTGTGTTGGTGTGAGTTGGTGTGTGTTGGAGTGTGTTGGTGTGAGTTGGTGTGTGTTGGTGTGTGTTGGAGTGTGTTGGAGTGTGTTTGTGTGAGTTGGTGTTTAAGGAAGTCTGCATTTTTTAGTGAATGTTAATGAGGTGTAATGTTGGTTTGTGATGGTTATTTTTGATGTGTGTATTAGTGAATGTTGGTGTTCAGTGGTATATGTTGGTATTTAATGGCAATTCTTGATGTTTGTTGGTGATTTTTGGTTTAAGTAGTGAATGTTGGTGTTTAATGGTCATTGTCAGGGTTTGATGGTCATTGGTGGTGGTGGTGGTGGATATTGGTGTTTAATGGTTATTATTGGTATTTGAATGTGGAAGTTGGAGTTTGGTGTTGAATACTGGTGATTCTGAGAAATATTGGTGATTGACAGTAAATGTTTTTGATGGTGAATGGTGTTTGATAGTACATATTGGTGTTTGATGGTGAATGTTGGCCTTTGATGGATTTTTTTTCTTTAAGAATTGTAGTTATTTGGAAAAATGTTGGTCTTTGATGGAGAACTTCGGCGTTTCATGGTTAATACAGGTGTCACTTGATGCTGACTGTTCATGTGAACGGTTGTTCGTTGAATGATGCGAATGTGGCGGCTTGATTGATGCTATTTCCTGAAGAATACTGGTGTTCGAAAGTGCAATTTACTGTACGACGTTGAATATTGGTTTTTTTTACAGAATGTTGTTCTGTCTTGGTATTTAATCAAGAACATAGGTGATTCTTTTGCAAAAATTATCTGAAGAAAATTTGAAGGTGTTTCGTGGCGAACGTTGACACGTGCTGGCGTTCATCATGAATCACATTGACAGCAAATAGAACTGGGGTGAAATTTATGCAGAAACGTTCTCCAGTGTTACTGGCAAGATTTCACATTTTGTGGCTCGTTAATGGCTAACGTTGCTGTTTAATGATTAATTGTTTCATTTATAAATCTATAGAAATGATTACTGTTTGATAACCCTTGATGTTTACATGGTGTTTGATGGAGAATACTGGTGAAGAATATTAAGTCGCTATGCCTGACCAAGCTGATCCACTAACCTGGGCTCCTGTGTGCTATACTTCTGTGATTGACCCACACACACATATATATACACCGTACACAACACACATACACCCACATCTTCCTACATCCTTTCACTTCCTCTGTGGCTTTTGTTGTATCTGAATAGTATAGAGCTCAGTGCTGGGTTTAGTTTTCTGACCTGCTGGCAAAGAACATGTGTTTATCACTTCTGGCCTGTGTGTCTCTCACTCTCTCTTCTCTTTCTTTAAAACCGGACACGTCTATTTCTTGTTTTTCCCAGACATTTACGTCTAAGCATCTCTGATCCTTTACATTCTTTTTATTCATCCATCCCACACACACACACACACACACACACACCACCAGCGTCCTCAACCCAAAGCCCAGCGCCACGGGATCTCCAATTCCTGAAGCGAACAAGAAAGCTTCTCTCTGTGTTTCATCCTCTTCCATTCCTCTGTCATGTCTCAGTTCATCAGCTACCTGTCTGTGCTGGCATGATACAGAATTCAGAACAGCCTGGAGTGAACGCACTCACACACACGCACACACTCATGCGTGGGTTTCCTCCGGGTGCTCCGGTTTCCTCCGACAGTCCAAAGACATGCAGATTAGGTCAACTGGCTACTCTAAATCGCCCACAGGTGTGAATGCGAGCGTGTGTGGCTGTTTGCTAGCTGCATGCTAGGTGTTTTTCTTGGTTAAGGCTGAAAATTATACTAGCTAACATTTTACATAATGTTATATTAACGGATGAGTGAAAGACAAACGACTCTGAAATGGCATTTCATTCAAGTCAGCACGAATTCACAAACAACGTGAGTAAAATCAATTAGCACGGTCGACTACAATCGTGTGACCAGCTAGCAAAGTGGTTTTGCCCTGAACGCGACCTAGATCTTGTGCACATTATTTGACATTATTCATCTACAGGGGTTAAAGGCAGATGGCTAAAACAAAAAAAACAAAAAAAAGAGGTAGAGAGAGAAAGATAGACTGTGCTAAATCTGGAAGTACTTTCTTGCTCAGCATGCAATCTGAAGTCGCTCAGGCAGGAGGCGCGACCTAACGTTTGAAGGAGAAGGTGCATTCCATGAGTGGTATAATAACCGTGAGATATAAATCACAGAAAAGAAAAGGCGTCTCTAGATTGTACATGAGACTGATAATAAGACAGGTCTCGCTGCATTTCTGCTGGATTCATCCTAAAAGAACAACCTGCACTGGACTGATGTTGGGATATGGGATCTGCGGAGGCTCGTTAAAGCAATATCAATTAGCGAAATGAGTAAAGACATTTTTCCATGGCGTTAAGCTAAGCAGAGCATGAAAGGGTTAAGGATTCGAGGCTGGAGTCGGATGGCTGCGAGGCCCAACATTTTAAAATATTACACGACTTTACCAATTATACATTACATGAATAGCAATCAAGGATACTGAACATAATTACACTGAGTTTTCTCAGATGGCAGCAAAATAATGGCATTTTCTTTAATCAGAGTCAACAGGGAATCTCTCTCTCACACACACACACACACACACACACACACACACACACAACCTCGACTCAACACACACGCAGTTACATTAGCTGTGTGTGTCGAGTTTTCCCCGGAGGGTCTCGTCCAGATGAAATGTCACTTTTAATGGAAAATGAAATGGAATCGCAAAAGATTGCTTTTTGGAATATGGTGTTATATTACATACACACACAGTTTATTCTCTCATCGTTAAGGTTTTGTCTCACGGAATAGAACTTCTCATTTTTCCATGACAATCGCTTCGGAAAGTTCCCGAGTTTGAATAGCTTTTAATGTGGAAGCTCGTTGGCTGAGACAAATATTTGGCGTTAAAATGGAGTCCGCTAAAGCAAACACATTTCCAGCATGCATCGACACGGCAGTCTGCTGTGGAGCGTTTCTAAAAAGCCGAATTAACCTCGCGGTGAGCGTGTTTAGTAATATAAGAGCACGGCCCCAGGAGTATGCTCTCAGCTGGGTCACACGCAGAAGACTGGGTAGGATTGATTATATGCAGGGTTGCCAGGTGCGTGTCAGAAATGCATCCCAGCGGCCTTTCAAAACTGAATCGAAACAATCCCAAAGTTCAAACACTTCCTAGGAGGTGTTTAGATGTTGTTCCTCACGCGCAAGGGTGTAGGAGATGGAGGGATGACGGCAGATCCGTCCCTCCACCCGCCTACCCCGGAAAATAAGTAAGTAAGTATATCTTATTGTGCATTGTTCTTGAGTTATCCAAATCATAAAATCCTCCAACGATAACAACATTAAGTCAGAGAATTTCTGCTTATGATTAGATTGAGTGTTAAACGCACTTCCTTCCTGCGGAATCCCATCTCGCTCCAACACTTCTGCTGGATTTTCCAGCACCAGCTTCAAGTTGGACTGGACGTGTATCGCCGTACTCTGGAATAAACAGAGAACCAAGTACAGCTGAATATATTTTTAAAATGTTCTCCCGCTGAAGCTGATCATCCAGAAACGCAGGCCTCCAGCGCTTTATCGTAAAAGAACGAGTAAGGAACCATCTAAAAAGTGCATGACTTGGGCAGCTATGTAAGATTCTACTCTCCGCCTCTAACCCTCGGGGTAAAATCAACCCCCTATAATGGCAAACTCCTTTCTACGCCGCTGCTCACAGACGGCACCGATAAGCACACGCTGGGCCGCAAGGAAGGGAACATTCTGTTATCGGAACCTAATCAACAACATTACAAACAATATCATTCCTCTTCTACCCAACATGTTGTTTCCTGTTATTAATTTACGTCAATCACAAAAATGTTTTCTTTCCCAAATCATCGCAATATATACAATTCGACGTCTTTGTTTCTTAAAAACGCTTGGATTCTGTGGCGCTTCACTGTCCAGGATAGTAAGATATTAGAGTAAACACAGAAAGGTTGCCTAGTATTGTTGCATGCATGTACTGTCATCACAACACCTTCTCTGTGGTTTGATTAGGATTTTACTTCAATGCGCTCTGCATAACAGACCACACGTTTAATGTTTGCTTTAGAAACGTCGAACTCTCACTTTTACTTTTACAAAATACCGATCAAATTTTGTCAACGAATGCAAAACCTGCAGCTCCTGGAAAAACAAAAGCGGAAAAAAGAAAACCCCAGCATCGTCGTCACGCCGCTGTGTGTGATCGGGGATTATGAGGACTGTGTTCGGCGAAGCTGCCTCGACTCGATCGCGAGCGCTTTTGTGTTTTTGTGCCTGAGAATAGCACAGCGATTCTGATGGGTCAGAGTGCATTGATGAAAGCAGCTCTGACAGTAGATCGGATTTATTTAAGTGTGTAATTGCCGAAGGTGTGTTTAGGATGTATCCCGTGTCGGCGCTTTGTAACAGTGAGAGACTTTCTCCGTAACATGACACGCTGCGTCTTATTATTATTTCTGTCTTAACTTTAATAGAGGAGCTGGTGCGGGACCGACAGCTGTAAAGTAAAGATAGAATTCAATCTTTGTGCTTAAAAGAAAACTAACACAGCATGCAGTGAACAGTAATAAACTGAACCGAGTCGGTATTTTGGTGCGACAGCCTTTGTTTGTTTTATTCCGAAGGTATAATTAGCGCAGTTTTATAAGGAAACGAGCTGGTGAGATTCACTGAGCATGTTGACGAATGGGCTACAGCTCTGCTGGAGACTTTCTCAACGTCACGGATGCGTCTGCTTCAGGTCTTTCAGAGGCAAGGCAGGACTCCTTAGTGTCCAGAGAACACATAATGGACCAGTCCATCTTGTACGTGTGCATAGGATTGTGGGTGATTTCATAATGCCGAGGAAACATACGCAGCCTTGAGAATTCTCCGAATGAAGGACTTTCTCAGGCGGAGTTCTCCGGCAGGATTCAGCGGTGTGGTGAACTCGAAATGCAGCCTTTAAACAATCCTCCCTTGACATTGAGAAACACCGTCTGACTGTCACGCTTTCTTTCCTTTTTTTTTTTCTTCCCGCAGAAAACCCGTCAGCCTCCGTTATGTTTAGTTTTTTTGTCCGATCTCTTGCGTAATAAGCTGCTTTCTTTACTGGCATGTGAACGTTTTTCAAACGCACGTTCTTTTTTTCGGAAAAGTAATGTTCGGAAATGTGCAATGCTTTTCGATTCAGCCCTTTTTTCAAGAGCTAAAAAGACTGACTATCCCCACGATAATAGGAACGTGTCAAGTTTCCTCACAATCAAAATTGTTTTTGGATTAAAAAAAAAAAGGATTACGTAGGAGTAAGACTGGTGAAGGTGACATAAATAAGAAAACTAAAATTCTACAAAACGGAAAGATAAAAAACATCCTGTCCTAAAAACGGTACCCACCCTGTGTCCGAACGGAAAGTGCGTATCGTATTTAACGCTTCTGATGAGATTCTGATGAGAAGTGTATGAATCCCTCTTCATCTGATGTACTCTATAAACCACTGATCATGAAAGAGACAAAGTGTATATATATATATATATATATATATATATATATAAACAGAGTCAGCCAAAAAAAAGTATACAAACTTCAGGAAAAGTAAAATTTGTATAAATATTTTAATACTCATTTTTTTCGGACATCACGAGATTAATCCAAGCTCCGTTTGGCATCTACAATTACAAGACATGCTCAAAGTGGTGGCCGTTAGCTTCCAGAG
This sequence comes from Notoglanidium macrostoma, assembly GCA_030068235.1. NCBI lineage: Eukaryota > Metazoa > Chordata > Actinopteri > Siluriformes > Auchenoglanididae > Notoglanidium > Notoglanidium macrostoma. The sequence goes on from JAQQZR010000015.1 coordinate 2,265,552, forward strand.
ATTTATGTGTAAAAGTGTTCCTGAAGTGTGTGTACATTTTTCTGGCTGACCCTATATATATATATATATTAAAGAAATTGTGCACATTTGTCATCTAAACCTCCAGCATGTTTAATAAATAATAGGCAACATCCTGGAGGTTTATTCGTTTTTTTTCTTCTGTAGGACTTTCTAGTGACCCAGGATCTTATCTTTTCCTTACTTATCTTTTCTCATTTGTGCAGTTTTGAATTAAGTAACTTTTTTTTTTCTTTTTGCTTTTTCATACTGAGGGTTAGGGTTAGAAGAAAGAAGAGAGAAGTGGAATCAGTGTTTGCTGGTGCTGGATAACAAGTTTCAGAATCCAGATTTTGAGAAATGGAGGATCGTACTTATTACTTAGCACAGAATAAGCAAGGGAGTGTGAATGGAAGTACGCTACAACGCTACGCGTACAAAACCTAATAGATATTTCATTATTTTCCAAAACATTTCATTCACTAGAACAAATAAAACATTTTTGTGACTTTTCCAGAAAGTTGAAGTGTGGCAGTGGGTGTGGCAGTGGGTGTGGCTGTGGCTGTGGGTGTGGGTGTGGCTGTGGGTGTGGCTGTGGGTGTGGCTGTGGCTGTGGGTGTGGCTGTGGGTGTGGCTGTGGGTGTGGCTGTGGGTGTGGCTGTGGGTGTGGCAGTGGGTGTGGCTGTGGGTGTGGCTCTCCACTACATCATGCACTTTTCTGAAAGTGCAAGGAATATAGCACATGAAATGAACACTCAGTCAGGTAATGTGTACTACACACTCCCTCACACTCTTATCCTACTCATACAGATGCCTCCACTAATCCCATCAAAATCACACACACACACACACACACACACACACACACACACACACACACACACACACACACACACACAGTGATC
>JAQQZR010000015.1:2267848-2286964 GCA_030068235.1 Notoglanidium macrostoma
ACACACACACACACACACACACACACACACACACACACACACACACACACACACACACACACACACACAGGGATCAAAGGGATGTGCAGCAGAGAGGGATCACACACGGGGATGGTGGACCATAGCCTTGATGCTAACACCCACGAATCCTAAGATCCGTTTGAGTCGTGCACACACACACACACACACACACACACACACACACACACACACACACAAGTGACAACCAAATGCCAGATACATCTTAGTCACTGTCAATAATCTGGGAGTCGTGATCGAGTCCAGAACACACATTTTATACGTTCGTATATACAATACATGCACAAATATATCTAATATTTCTTATTATGATGATTATTCAGCCGGGTTTTAGAAGCGTTTACATATTTCAAGCTGTAAATTTTCTTATTTTATTGGCAAATCATTTCGCATCTTTCTAGTTACACGCAATAAATGCTTAAAATTAGAAAAACGATCAAGCTTGAAATGAGTGATGTCTAGAACATGGTTCAATAATCAGACGCCTGGTCTACTGTAATCCTCTAACAGGAAATACGGCCTAAATTCCACTAGATTTGGGAAATTTTCATTGGGTGTGATTATTTTTTGCAGTGTAATGTATTAATCTAACCTAATCCCCCTCTTTTTTTTTGACTTGTTTCATACTAGGCTTTATTTCTGCATACAAAAGGAACTGAATGGGGAACTTTTGTCATACGTAAAAAAAAAAAAAAAATGCTTAATAACATTGAGGCTTTCATTTCTACACTGAAAAACTTCTGAAGCGCACCAAGTCATAACTCGGCTTATATTCACTCATTAAGAAGTTTTTTTTTCCCACCAGAACTTCCATGTTGGTCTTCCTTTTTCCTTTAAAGTCTTTGGTCCGGAGGCTGACGATGCTGGTCTCTGCCTACCGATTGCTTAAACTGTTGTGATTTAAAAAAGAAAAATATTATCAGACCCTCATGACGCTCGAATCAAACATACATCTTACCGTTCATCCCACTGGAATCGGCTCTGAATCAGACGTTGATCAAATAAATTCCCTGCTTTTTTTTTTAATTATTATTATTTTTTTTACATGTTTAGCAGTCGTAGAGATTTGTGAACACCGAGTGTTGATGAATTCTTAACAACAGTGCCACGGGATATAAAACAGCTCCCACTTGAAAGATCCGTCTCAAAGAGTCGACTCGTCCGTAAACGAATCGTTGTGAATTCTTGACTCCACCGTGAGCCATATTTTAAATAAAGCTTAAAATGTTATTGATAACAATTTGATTTGTCAGCTACTCGGGTCATGATCGGATTTTGCATCCGGTGAGAAAGAATTGCATTTGTGTGTGTCGAGCTAAGAATCCGCTGACACGATGTCATTGACATCTTAATTGTAGTGCGTAGTATAACATTAGTGGCTGAGCAATTGCTAAAAATTATATAGAAGAAAACAAGTTCTATAACTATAGATTTCTGCTCGAAAGTGAAGAAAAGGAGGTGGGGTTAGAGGAATCTGACAGCTACAGCTACAGCTGTCATCCTTAAGCAAGGGCTGTGTTTACAGTGATGATATGGTTTATAATGACTGGTGAAGATGGTGATAGCAGGGAAGACCGTCCATGTAATTACACCATGCTGTACTGGGTCAATGCACCATAATACACACACACACACACTATATAGGTAAAGTATGTGTTTGTTTGAAGATGGTCTGTATAGGTCCATGCGCTGTTCCTTTGTGTTTGATTCTGAAAAACAAAACATCATCTGTCATCGTTTATATATTATTAACACTGTCGCCTCACAGCAAGAAGGTCCTGGGTTCGATCCCCGGGTCACCCAGGATGCCTTTCTGTGTGGAGTTTGCATGTTCTCCCCGTGCATGCGTGGGTTTCCTCCGGGTGCTCCGGTTTCCTCTGACAGTCCAAAGACATGCAGATTAGGTCAACTGGCTACTCTAAATTGCCCATAGGTGTGAATGCGAAATCTTTCGGACGCAGCCTTAATAAATAGCCGATGTTGGCTAATTTGAACATAAACTGACAGGTCTTCAGTTTCAAAATTACAATGTTCCCCTTTCATTTGAACTGAGAAATACCTGAAGCGTACCTGAAGAAGCGTTACTGAGATGAGATGAGGGAAGAGGGGGCGGGGCTTCCAGGGTGTCACATTGGAGAGTTCAAAACAACTACGAAATTGTCAAATACTCTATTACAAATAGAGATAGAGGAATAGAGAAATAAAAGAGAGAAAACAGAAGGTAGGAGGCTGCGAGCAAAGACACTAAAAGCCTCACACTGGACTGAATGATTCAAGCAGAGGTCAAGCCTGGAAAACAGTTTCTGTGCGTTTAGTCATTCTCTCTGCCTCGAGCTGCCGTCCTGTAGCACATTCGCCCCTCAATGTATAATTATTTTTAAAGAAAAAGCGCAGTAATGAGTCCATCGCAGTTTAGCCGAACAGCTCTCTGGCCCTCTGATGTCAAATAATTGCTGTGTTTCCTTACTAAAGGCTAATGATAAGGAAGACGAGTGTGACACAAAGGCCGGGTGCGCTTGCCTTTGTCCTGAGCCGACGCTAATTTGCTTGATATTTCAAAGCCGAGGTTAATGGCCCTCACTGGAAAATGCTGCCGAGTTTAAAAAAAAAAAAACAATGCGCTGGACTCTGGGACACAATTAATGTCAGCAATAAGAGGAAGAAATCGATGCAAAAAAAAAAAAACAAAAAAAAAAAAACACTTGCTTTCTTACTTTTTTTTAACTTATTTTTACAGTTCTTGGATGCAAACTTTAATAAGTACAGCCACGTCTGAGGGAGGATTAAGGTCCTTTAAGTGCACTGATTTTTGTTTTAAGCCAAAAGCTAACCCTTTTATTATTATTATTAATGACAAAAAATTTATATATTTTCCTAGCATTAGGCTGGACTAGCTAGCTCAATGACCGCTATGTTACACACAAAATCCAGTAGTTTACCTAATGCCAGACAGCTTCCTAGTAAACTTAATGGGGTGTTGATTCATTTTCTACAACAGCAGCTGTGACAGTAGCATGGCTGCAAGTATAGGTTTATTTTAAAGTACATTATTGTTTCTATAGTAACAGCTCACATACTGACTTTTACAGCAGAAACATCCTATACGTATGTACAGATTTGGGTATTTAGTTATTGATGTAGTGAAGTTTTGTATAAAGAGACGTATAGTTAATATCAGTGATAAAGCTGTAACTTTAAGCTTTGCGACATCTTCAGGACCGAGGAGTTTCCATTTTGCTGTTTCTTGGTAATCTCGTTTATTTTAATAGAGAGGAAAACCCGTGAGGTTTATAGTTTATAGCTGCTATAATGTTAGTGAGAACAGGAGCTAACTTGCAGAAATTCCACAACAATGTAACTATAAATGGATAAAAAGTCCAATGTGTTTTATGTCATAAGTAGAAAATGTCGTTTTTGGTAAATCGCTGGGATGTGTAAGGATTACAGCATTTCCGTACATGCTTTATTGGAAATGAATCAGCTTCGGGATGCTAACACCCTGTCTCCTTAGATATTGTGTAATTGAAGTCATCGTTTAATGGTGAGCATTGGCTGTGTAGAGCTTACGAAGCGATGTCACATGACTACACGTGATCACACGTCACACCAAAATAGCATAGGAACAAATTTATTTAATATCCCAAATGGGCTTCATTTATCCTGAATACAGTCTGCTAATTTCTTTTGAAAGTCTTTAGTAACTATAGCAAAACAACAGAGCTTCTTTAAACAATCCTAGTGCAGGATGTGGATATATAACCTTTATTTATTGCGTTAATGAGCTCAGAAACCTTTCCAGAACTGCAGAACTGCAAAGTTCTAGTTTCAAAGTTCGCACTGCTGTTGCACGAGCTAGAAGTGGCCATGCTAAATACATCAAACGATGGAATTGCAGTAAGGGTGAGTAAATATGTTAGCAACTTATAAGATTGGTGTGATCCATTTTAACGCAGCGTTAGACCAGCTGTCTGTCCTGCTTGCTTGGAGCTTGATAACTTGTCTTGCTGGTTGGCTGTCAGGAGCGATTCTCACAACCTCAGCATCAGGTTATCAAAATTACTTTCTGAATATTAGTCTGTGGGTCGCCTGGGAAATATTTCAGGCCGCTTATTTGAAGTGTAATATTCAGAGAAGAGGTTTTCGAGAGATTGCCGTCTGGTTGAGCGTCGATAGCTAGATGCTATTAAACTTTTTTATATTATTATTATTATTAATTTCAATTCCCTCCATGTTTATTTTTAGCGCAGGTGCCGGAGGCCGTCGTGGTGATACTGTACATGCCAAAGGGGAAGTGAAAAGGTTCAGGAGAGACGTATTGTCTCCTCTGTGTGAGAGGGGAAAAGCAGCTGATGGTTGGAGAGTAAGTAAAATTATAGCTCGGGGATCCTCCATCAATACAGCCAGTCCTGACTGACCCCAATTCCCTGCAGAGTCACACACACACACACACACACACACACACACACACACACAAAACTGAAAACCTGCAGCCAAAGTGGGTCAAAGACTGCACAAAGGCATTATGGACCTCAGGAGAGGAAAAGCGAGGGAGAGCACCAAGTCAGATCCCATCACTGGCCAAAGCGCTTGACGGATATTAATTATTACTACACAGCAATCCAGCATTTCTGGACTGTGTTTCTCTTAGCACAAATTTTTAAAAACCCTGCGTGTTGATCGCCTGACAGTTATTGAAAAATACAGTAATGACAGAGCGTTTGAAATGTCCGCCTTTAATGGTGTGCTTGACTGCTGCCTTTAGCAGTTATTGATTTTCTTTGGGAGAAAGAAATAAGCCACAGTGCTGGTAGACTACTTAACTTTTGTGGTTAAGATTGATACATTTGCACCTGTTAACATGCATTATGGTTTGTTTCTTATCCCATCACAATTTTTTTTACACACTCTTAGGCTTACCATAAATAGTTATTTTTGTTTTGGCCAAATTAGCATAAAGATGGTCAAATTTGCCAAACTAGCATTAAATTTCCTGTCCACGGTGAACATAGAACAGGCTTCAATCTATGCATAGCAGTCAGAAATGATATTTCAATAGCTAAAGCAAAGCTGCATTCCAATAAATTACATTAATAAGTTAATTTTGGAGATCACTTCATGTAATCATACTTCAGCATTTCTTCCCCTAAATGCTTCATTCACAACAAAACACTAAAAAAAAAACCCCATAATGTTCAGATTTATCCACTAGTTGATGCTTTGTTGTGCGTGGAAAGTTAAATGTGTTGTTTTACCTGTGTTAGGGTGGACTAGGCCTTAGCCATGGTTAAACCTGGCAATAAGCTAGTTGATAATGTTTTGGCCAGGTACAAATGTGCACAGAGATGCTTGAACGTGACGAGCCAAGCTGTGAACAAGCTCGATTTGAGTTCATTTGCTCCACAGAGATCTCCAGGAAAATTCTGAAGAACAGCTCTCTCTCATACTGTTAATACCTTCATGGTACTTCCTTGGAATTTTACCAACATTTTAGAAGAATATTGGCAGAAAGCCAGTGTTTATCCCACGTGTCAAACTCAAGGCCAGATACAACCTACTGACTCACTTCATTCATCTGACACAAGTATTAAAATGGCCTGCGGTACAATATTACACAACTTTTACTCATGACGGAGCAGTATAACCAATAATTCTCACAATGAGTAGGGGAACAGTGGTAGTCTGTCCATCTGCACCACTGGTGTGACAGTACTCTTAATTGTTACAAAGGAAATTAATGCTCAGATATACAACAGTGCATGTGAAACATGAGCAAAGGGGACGGTCGATTTTGTACCAGGCCCCTCGGACTCTTTGCTTTCCTCCCACTTGCCAGTAGGTGGGCTGGCTGTTCTGAATTGCCTTTAGTTGTAAATGTGCATGCTATCCTGAGATGGACTGGTGTCCTATCCGGGGTGTTTTTACTGCCTCGTGCCAAGTGTTCCCAGGACAGGCTCAGGATGGATGGGACACCAAGCAATTTACACACTCCTTCATAATTAGGTGCAAAACTGTACCCAGTCCACCCATTGCCTTGATTTTATACAGTTGGAGGAAACTTGAGAACCTGGAAAAAACACACAGGGAGAACCCCTGAAAATCCACACAGATAGTAACCCAAGCTCAGGATCAATCTGGCAACCCTGGAGCTATGAGGCGGCAACACTTCCCACTGTGCCACTATCCTGACCCAGAATATTTCTGTTTATTTTAATAACCCATAAGTATCATTTTTGCACAGTCATGTTGCAGATGCTGCAGTCGTAGTAGTAGGACAGTAACTTCATTCATATGCAATCTAGTAATCTGCTAATAATACAACCTTTGGTAAAGAACTGAGATCAATCCAATGATATTTCTACCCAATGCAAAGAAATGGATATTTGTCTTGAATCCTGATACTTTTGACAATTCCAAATCTTTGTACATTCTGCCAATATGCATTGTGTGACAACACATGCTGTCCAGTACGTTGGCTGCCAGAAACACAGCCATGCTGCACATGTTAAGGCAACTGGTTGGATTGGGGTATAAAGGGCTAACATTGTGAAACAGACCGACAGAGAACACAAATTTACTAACATTGTTTCAGACGTTAAATAAAACACAAGTGAGCTGATTCAGCAATCAGTTAACCTGATGCTGGCACTAACATTAGGCAGAACTCATCCTTGTCATTGACAATAAATGCTATTCCTCTGAGTAATAAAAAAAAAAGAAAGAGCAAGAGATTTTTGGTGAATATATAAACAGTATTAACAATTTGCAAACTAAATGAATTCCTTTAGCCTGATTCAATTCTACAAGTACAGCCAATGTAAACTTTCAATCAAGGTCAAAGATACAGGCTGCATAGTGAATGTACAGATATCACTGATGAAAAGTAGCACATTGTGTATTGGCATTACACACCTATGAACCTGGGTGAAAGGCCTGACTTGCAGCACTGTTTTTCTCCTAACCTTGGACTAGTGAATTGGTTTTGAATGTTCTCTAACCACCAGATCTTCCTCAAAAGGCTCATTTAGTGAGATACCTAGTGACTAAACTTCTTTTCTTGTAGCGTACAGTCTGTCCATTTTCTATCCATTTTTTGCTCTTGTTGTCCTTTTTCTGACCTTCAGAACCTTCAGCACTGGCATGACAGAAAACACAAAGTTGGTCCAGACTGAAAAGTTGTCGTTTATGTCGCTCAATGGGAAACTGCATATCTCACCCCAAGGCCGAGGTGACAACAGCGTGGCCATGGTTTTATTTCTCTATTGTCACCTATTTCGATGCTGGCCCATCGATCTGAAAGTGTCGACTCAGAAACATTGATTCTTTCCCAGGTGTTGATGGGAAATCTCTCGCGGCTGAGGTGTTAGCCCAGTGCTAGATCACATTATAACGACGAATGGAGACAAAGACATATATACACACACATCGATCTGAACATGTCCCCTCAAATATCTGATTCATTCCCAAGTGTTGATGGAAAATCTCCTGCAGCGGAAGTGTTGGCACTGAGCTAGACCACAATACAGCCACAAATTGTCGGTCTACTTGCATGGTTTTATAATTACAACTTATCCAATAATCACTGTACATATTCTGGGGGAATATCTAACTATTGGCATGCAGTCTTCCTGCTGTGGACAAATCGTAATTCATTAGCACTGGGCAGGTGAATGTGCATTCAGTGAGCTTGCTCATTCTCATGCTTTGATTACCATCCATCATCTATAGCGCTTTATCCGTCTGGGTGGCGGGGAAGCTGGAGTCAATTCCAGGATCTTCGGGCGAGAGGTGGGGTACACCCTGGGCAGGTCGCCAGTCCACCACAGGGCCAACACAGACAAACAAACGCTCGCATTCACACCTATGAGCAATTTAGAGTAGCCAGTTGACCTAATCTGCAAGTCTTTGTACTGTGGGAGGAAACCGGAGGACCCGGAGGAAACCCACACATGCACGGGGAGAACATGCAAACTCCACACAGAAAGGCACCCTGGGGGACCCGGGGATCGAACCCAGGACCTTCTTGCTGTGAGGCGACAGTGTTAACCACCACACCATCGTGCCGTGCTTTGATTACCAGGAAACCCAATTAACAAGGTTTAAAAAATGGTGCCTATTGCTGGTTAGGTAAGTTGGTGCATTGGGCAGTGGTGCTGCGGTGGCTCTGTAATTAGGGCTCTGGACTAATGGTGGAAAGTTGTGAGTTTGAATCCTGATATCACCAAGGTAGTTATGTTGGGTCCTTGGGCATGGACTTTAGCTCACAACTGCTCAGCTTAATTTTACATGAAATTAGTTCATCTACACAGTAGGCAGAATTTAAAGGCCCACTATGTAGGATTTTGAGGGTATCTATTAGCAGAAATGGACTACATATTCCATTCCAGACTTATGGAATTCATAGTGTTTGGAGACAGCTAGCTAATAGTATGGAATTTTACTGTTTTGTTGTCACTTGTTTTGATGCTAGCCCATCGATCTGGGTCTCCATCCCCTCCAGTCGATGGCTTTGGCGTAGGATGTCTTGTTTGTGTCCTGGATAAAATGGCAGCAAGGTTTTGGCTAAAGATTATGTGATGATATTTCACTGTGCAAGTGAAAAGCTGCATTTTAATCATGTTAGCATCTTCATTATTGCTCATCACGTACAATATATCAGCTATGTACTGACCCTACTTCTCTTGCTGGCAACTACAAAAAAAAAACTTGATAGCACTTAATAGCCTAGGCACATAATCTGATTGTCACCGGTTAGTGATTTGTCCACTGCTGCTTATAGATCCAGTGCTAAATTAAAGACCCAATTTGGATAAGAAATGTGTCTTGGCTGATTAAATACATTAAGGATAAGATGAAAATTAAATTTTTGGTCTCAAGCCCATTTTGCGCAAGAAGCAACACGGCACATACAAGCGGATATAAATTTACAGGACTCTTATTTAGCTTTGTTACATGAGCTTGATAGCCATGGGACGCTTATTTGATGTTTTTTCCCAGTGTATACATCTTTATCAGCAATATCAGCCCTGTCAGGATCTTTGAGGGAAGTCCGTCTCCTTTCCGAGTATACACAAATTGCTGTAATTTATTCCGGCTCACACAGCCATGGCTCTGGTCGAGCTAATGAGCATTTTGGGACGGTGAGAAGAAATTTTAATCAGACGCTAAGTGGGGAGGAGAGGAGCCGTCCAGCTGCAGATGATGCCTCTCATCATGTATTCAGTGTGGAGAGAAAGAGAGAATGAGAATGAGGAATGGAGATGATGTAGGTATATTAGCACTTGCCGTGTTGTCCAATTTGCTGCTAGAGTGAGCTCAATGAGCTTGTGTGGGATTAAGGACATCGTATACGGCTGGATTAAAGTGACTCCTGCGGAAACGAGACAAAGAAAAGCGGGAGAGCTAAAGTACTCATTCTCCATCCTACTCTCTGTGATTTCCACTACTGTATTTCCCTTTCTTATGTATATACATTTCTGAGAAGAAGAAGTTCATAAAAATGTTCTGCATATGAAGCTAACTCATTAACCCTGCGCTAACCTGACTGCATCTCTAAGGAAAAATATTCACTGTTTATAAAGCAAGCTGGCTAACCATGCGCTAAAGTGACAAAACACTGGAGAGCAAGTCATATTCAAGTATTTATGATCTTCACTCCTAATGCTAGCTAGCTGGCTAATGTGAGCTAATACGGCAGGAATTTTGAAAGGAAGTTATATATAAATGTGTTCATAATCTTCACTGACTAGCTGGCTAGTTTGAGCTAACCTGACAGGATTTTTGAGGATTTTATAAAGTGATAGCAATCACCGAGCTAATTAGATATCTATTTATATTTATTTACCTAAATGAACATATTGTATTTCACCAGACCCTCAAGAAAGTCATATTCAATTATTCAATGGTTATGCTAACTATCTGGCTAATTTGAGCTAATTTGACAAGATTCGTGGGAGAAAATCATGTCCAGGCGTTTATAATGTTCACCGATTGGAAATGCTAGCTATGTGGCTAATTTGAGATAATCTGACAGGATATTTTCAGAGAAAGTGGTATGCAAGTGCTGATAATCTTCACTAATTACACTAGCTACCTTACGTAGCACGTTTACATGAGCAAACCTGACTGGTTGTCTGAGAGAAAATAGTATTTCTATTCTAGTTAATTTACACTAATTTGACAGGATTTTTTTGAGAAAAAGGTATTTCAGAATCATCACTGTTTATGCTAGCTGGCAAAGATAATCTGACAGGGTTTTCTAAGAGAAAGTCATTTTTAAGACTACAAATATAGCCTTAAATGCCATTTTCTTTCTTAGAGTTAGCTGTCTAGGATAAGTAAATAATCTTAACCTATTACTGTTATTCCAGCTCATAATTAGCTCATCGTAGCTACCATGCTTGAAATAGTGAATACATTCCTTAGCTGCTGTGGTTTAATGCTGTATAGCTAGCTATGTAACGCTTCATTGAAAGACCTTTTAGCTAATTGCCTAGCATACTTCATTGATAAGATCCTCAATAAATTCAAATGAATGCCTTCACAACCTTAACTAAGATCAATTTTTGAGGGAAAGTCATATTCATGTAAATTCATAAAGTCATATTCATGCCTAAATGACTAACATGAGCTAATCTGACGAGATGTTTGAGAGAACGTTATATTCCAGTGCCCGTTAGCTTAACCGATTTTGCTAGGTAGCTTGCTAAGCTTGCTATGAAAAAGAAACGTTGTGAAAGCATCACGTTTAAATGGCACGGTTTTGATTTCAACGACACACAAGCCCAGTTGCGTCGATTGTTAAACTAGACATAGCCACGGCTAATAAAGTTCAGACATGTATACTGAGATTTGTATTTTATTTTATTTATTTATTTATTTGAAGAAAGCCCAGTTCAGTTACATATGAAATAGACATCTTGGGCTACTTTTTAACATCTTCATTTCCCTGTTTTAGCACACATTACAGCACAACTGAGTAAAACTGGACTCAACATGTTTGCTAGCTCCACAGGATGTGACCGTGTGTGTTTTCAGCAGAAAGGTTCTACCTTTTTAATAGCTCAGCTTGACATACATGTGCTCAGAGAAGTGTATCGTGTGTTAGTACTGTACGTCCAACTGAATCCTTCCTTTGTACATGTCTTTTCATAAGATGGATAGATAAATAAGACAAAGAGAAGGATGGAAGACCCAGAGTTTCCAGTGTTTATTGAAACTCTCCATGGAAGAACTGAAAGAAAGAATCCAGCTAGTGTTTATTCTTGGAAATCCAAATATCCGTCTTTTTCCTCTGGAATGGAAGGAATGTCTTCTTTGGAGACGTTCTTCTTCTGCCCCCCTGTCCCCCTTCTCTTTCTCTCTTTCGTTAGCAAGATGTCTTTGGTACTAAATCGAAATCTTACTTACACCCTCAAGTCATACTGGGCGCACACACACGCACACACACACGCACACACGCACACACACACGCACACATTAGTCAGCTTTGAAAAATTTGTGTTTTGGAAACATTGCACGCTTTGTTTTAGAAACTTCTGTCTCTTCAATTCTCTTCTTTCTGTTTTCCATGCATTTCTTTTCCTTCTTTCTATTCTACATCTTTTTTTCCATTCATCAACATCCTCTTCACCCTCCACTATTTTTGTCTCAATGTGCCTTTGTCTCTTCTCCTCTTCCTTTCCCTCCTCCTCTACATCTTGCACATTTTTTGCATTTCTTTTCTCTAAATTATTTATCCCTCGTCTTTGTACGCCATTCCCTTCTTTTTGTTTTTATTAATCTCATAAACTTTCTTTCTCTTTTGCCTTTCGCCATGTGATTTTCCCGCCCCCTTTTTTCTCCGCATTCTACCTTCTCCTTCTTCTTCTTTCTGTCTCTTCTCTTTCGTCCTCCCTTTCTTCTGATTCTGCTTCCTTTTCCTGCTTTACTATTTCTTGTCTCTTCTGCGTCTTCGACGTCTTCCTTTTCCATAATTTTTATTCCATTTGTCAATTTTCACTGTTTTTTGTCCAGTCGTTTGTTCTGTCTCTTCCTTTCCCTTTCTCTTCTGTCCTGTCTGACGTCTTCTTCTTCTTCTTCTTCTTCTTCTTCTTCTTCTTCTATCTGTGTGTTTTGTTTCTTCCTTTAGCTCTGCCACTTTTTCCTTTTCATCTCTTCTTCCTTCCACCTTCTCACTAATTTCTTTCTCCACTTACAGTTTTTTCCACTCCCATCTCTTCTGTTTTCTTATTTGTCTTACCGTTTTCTCGTATCCTTTTTTTTGCCTTTTTGTTTCTTTTCTTCTTCTGTTTTTGTCTCTTAACATTTAAGCCTCTTTTCTTCCTCTTCTTCTTTTTTATTCTTTTTCTTATTCTTATTTTTCATTTTCCTTCTCCTTCTATCCTATCCTCTCTCTTATCTCTACATGGCTTATCTGTCTGATTCGGAATCCTCTTCTCTCTCCTGCTTCCTGTCTCCGGAGCCACATCTTCTCTCTTTTTTGGGTGTATTTTGTCTCCTTTCCCTGCTTTGACCTTTTTCCTCTTTTCTTCCTCACTTTTATCATGTTCAACTTTTTTCCCCACAATTTTCTTACCTACCGGCAAACTTTCTCCTGTCACACAACGGCGACCAACCATGGAGTGTGAAGGTTAACACGTGCTTCCTCCGAGACACGTGAAGCCAGTCGACTGCATCACTTTCCAACGGCTGCTCATGCCGCATCACACGAAGCGTAACACAGTCTGAGGAAAGCGCTAACTGCCCTCGTCCGCATACACGAGCTCACAGAAGAGCATGATTGGCTAGTGTTTCCGTGATTGACAGAGAACAGAGAGTAGGCCCCTCCCTCCCAGACAGCGTGGCCAAGTTACTCCCTCGACTCGTGTTTTTTTGCTTGCCAATGTAGAAATTGTTACATTTTCATCCTCTTCTCTCTCTCTCTTTCTCTATCTCTCTCTCTCACACACACAAGTGCACACACACACACATGCTAACATTCTGCTAACCTCATGCATTCTCTCAGGCGTGTTTTATATTAGCCTCCTGGTTGCCGGTAGCGATACCGGAGTGTCTAATTGCTTTGGCTCTAATCCCTTTAATGACAAGGTTTTAATGGCCTCAGCGATGATTGCATTTACTTTCAACTGCGCTATTTCAGTAATCAAACACGGCCACCATTTGCTTAAAAGCCTCGCTCTTCTGTTTCATAATCAGGCTTGAGGTGTGTGTGTGTGTGTGTGTGTGTGAGCATGTATGTGTGTGTCGGTGTCCAATTTCGTTTGAGTTTAGTGTGATGAAACAGAAGCCCATTACTTTAAATGTGTTGTGTTCATGCTTTGGACTGTAATGGACTCATCTGTATTCTGGGATTAGAGACACGTAAAACAACACCAGATTATCGACAGCTGTGTTGCACCTCATAAACACTAAAGCTCATCAGCACGGGCTGCTTCACACACCACCACCAGTAACACCCCCCATCCCTGCGCATGCACACACACACACACACGATAGCACGTTTTACACAGCAGGAGAATATCCCTGAGGAAATGAGTAATAAATATTAAACTTGGAAAGTTTACAAAAGTGTCTAAAGTCGGGATAACATTTTTGATGACTGTATATAACGAATGTGTTTTTCTTACTTCACATCCTACATCCACGTTACCAAGCTGAAGTGATGCAGGTCTGATCTTTTGCCTTAACGTGACCCAGATCTCATCTTTTCTGGGGCTGTACAGACACGCAAATCCGATCTTTTCAAATCTGATTTGAGTCACTGTTATTTGGTCCTAACTCCGACACGTTTACGATCCGTGGCCATGTGACATGAATGAGAAGCTCAGGCAGGAATCCGTGTGTCTTTTTGCCTGTACGCATGCGCTGAGCGTGTTCCGTTCTGCCGATTTGTTCTACCTGTCAAGATATTGCTTAGCGGTTGTGTGTTTGGTTTAAAGTTAAGATTTTAGGGTTCACTTTAAGCTTTAAGTCTTAGGGTTAAGGTTAAGGGCTACGGCTAAGATTTATCGGCAGCATTTATTTGGCCTACAGTAGCAATTTTCAGCACAAATCATCAGGACACCGGCGGCGCATCAGAACAACGAAGGAGGAGAGATACAGCTGATGACCTGCTCGCCTTTCAGAGCGAAATACGTTCTGTACATTAATTACTATGTGTTTTGTTGTTTTTGGCGACGCGGATGACTCGTCCTAACATGTCAATGTGCTCATGTGTGATGTTAGAGAGGACAAATGCGTTCGCATTACAGTTCATTCTTTAGTTTTTACGCTGGATCTATCAGGTTAGTGTAGCTAACCGGTAATGACATCATGCTTCGTAGAAGGTCGGGTCTAAAGTCGGGTTTACATGGTACGATGTTAGGCCCCATTTTGTTATTGCATCAAAAATCATCATGATCATGAGTTTAGATTGCGGCAAAGATCGTTGAGACGGCAGCAAACTTACAGGACAGTTATAAATACAGTAGTGGTGATGATGAATCTAAACGAAGAGTGGTTTGATGAATTGTGGCGGTAGAGAGCACGTCTATGAATTCCGGCTTACTATATCAAACTCCTTTATTGTGTGCCTTTTAAAGCATCGTTACTGTCCGTGTAATCCTGCCACTACTAAACTGAGGGATCGTTTCGGTTTCCGCACGATCGTTGATCAGGATAGATGATGTAATTAAACTGATGCGGATGTAATCAGGACGTGGTCACTTTCATTCATTGCGGGACTATCGTTAGAGGATCTGACATTTTGTCAGGATCATCTTAAAAAGTAAATCGCAGAGGTTTAAGTGATGAGATTAAAACCTGGTTCTTGATAGTGGCCCCATTTTCTTAATCAAAGAATACATATAAATTAGCAGGGGCTCATCATTCCTGTTTAGGAGACCAAGCGTCAGTGTGTCTACAGAAAAGACGTTGTTAGGAAAGAAGAAGATTTCGGTCACTAAAATCACCTCTCGGATGATGGACTACGCTTGGGGTAAAGGGATTTAATGCAAACTTGAGTTTTCACCAAACTGTTCGTACTCTGTCAAAGTTGCCATGTTTTTCTATCTTTATGGGGACATCTAGTCACACACACACACACATATTGCACTGTGATGATGGATCCAGATGTTGCTGGAAGTGATCATTCTAGTACATGGAGAGCCAAACCCTTGTCTCTCTGCCTGCTGCTTTCCTTCCAAGTCTGTCTGAGATTTTTTATTAAACACAGCAGCACAATCGGAGAAGAAAAACACAATCCCTGGTCTTCTTTTTTTTCTTCATTCATTCACTTTTGGGTTTCTGTTGAAAGCTGTGTGTGTGTGTGTGTGTGTGTGTGTGCGAGCCCATTTCTGCTATTACATCTATATAAAAGCTTGACTTTTTGCTTTTGATAACGTGGACCATGTTCCGCAAATCTGGTCAGGATTCTGTTGTTTGCTTCTTTCGCTTTTATTCCCTGGAGCTCCAAGTACCATGACCATGAGTTTAGCATTATGCACGCTGCATGCTTAAATCGTCATCGCCTCAGACGTCTTTGTCTGTCTTTTTTCCCCCAGTAAACTCAGATTTGTAAGAAGATTGGTGTCCTTTTCTTTCTTTCTTTCTTTCTTTCTTTCTTTTTTTTTTTTTTTTGCTAAAGCTTTTTTAAGATTGTACATTTAAAAATGTAATCATCTGAAAATAATGTGAAAAATTCCTTTGGATCAAAAGGGAAAAACGGCGACTCGGTTGAAGTTCTGTAAAGTAAAGTTCCTTAAAAAAAGTCTAACGCACGGTAAGCAGTTCCGACAAAAGAGCAAAGACAAAGAGAAAGACAGCTCAGGGCGGAAAAAAGAGTGAATGACGAGAGAGGAGAGAGGAGAAAAGGACACTGAGCTGAGAAGCCTGAACAAGACGAATGAATCCTGCCTTATCTCTGGTCCCACTTTGTCTTTATTTAAGAGGAAGGATCTGGATCGAACTAAGATGCTTTTAAGAACTTGTGCTTCCATTTACTCCCTCACTCTCTTTCTTTCTCGCTCGCTTTCTTTCTGTTAAAGCTTGAGTGGGTAGGACTTTTTTATTCTGTTCAAAATGAACAGGAAGGTATTATTAAGTCGAGAAAAAGGGAAAAGTCCTCCTGAGCGGCTGTGGGTCACCCTGACAATCCTGTAACTGGGAGAATTCACAGTCCGAGCTTCCGCATTCAAACTGATGGACGTTTTCTGAACACGCATCAGCTCAGCTATGTTCTGCATAAGCACGTTCGAAAGAAGTCCCGCCCTCAAATTTCTGAAATTTCTTTAATGAAATAAGAGGAAACGTGAAGGAAGGATTGGTTGGGAGGATACAAAAGTGAGACCTGTCTGTTCTGCAAAGAAAACGGGAGCTACAGTAGAAAGATATTTTTTAAATAGATAAGATATAGATATACTATTTTATACCACGTATCAGCAGGAACGATATTGCTGATAGACAGGTTCACACAATGCGATTCATCACAGAGAATGTCAAATATGCTTGGAAATATCAGTCTTGTTTACTGACTGAGAAAATACTATCGATGAACAGAGTCACAGAGCCGATGGGTGTAGTTGCTGAGCATTTACTGAGACATCAGGGCTAAAATCATGTGGTGTGGACTAGGGCCCGAGACTAAATCGGCATGCCGATTGTATCTGCCGATATGGCCTGATTGCCGATAAATCGGTATCTGCATTTATAACGGCCAATAAATGACAATTAAAAAAGAAACAGAGACAGAAGATGAATCTTTTATCCATGTCATGAGTGTTATTGTGTAGCTTGTCCACTAGAGGCCACACTGCAACTCCATTGTGAGTCCTGCAAATCACAACAATCAGCCGACCCAAGCAGAGTCGAGCCTAATAGCGACGGTGTGTCAAATAGATAGTGTTCAGCTATTTTAGAAAAAAATGTTCACTTGTACACATAAGTTAATGGCATACATGTACAAATCGTAATATTTATTTTTAACTGCATTTTTGATATTTGTACAATTCCTACATCCATAAATGAATAAAGTAACATGTCAGAGTGTTTTCTAGTTACATTAACATTGCATATATGCTATATATAAGAGATGAAGATGGATTAAGCATTATTTCTTTTTTATTAAGTCGGCGTCTTGAAAAGACGTAACTGATAAACATGCATGTTTCCAGACAGATGTACATAGTTATGTATATTGGCCTAAATAAAGTAATTCTGTTGCGTACATAGTTCAAAATGTTTTTTTCTTTCCATGTATATTTAGACCTGCTTGACTATTTGTGTACTAGGCACAATATTTTAATACATTTCTATTTTTTTTCCCCCTGGGGGGCGGGGCAGTCCTGGCCTGGCCTGGCCTGTGCTGATGACAATAACGATGCTACAGGTTCAAGCCACGTCCTCTCTGACATCATAATTCTGATGGTAACAAACTAGCCAGCTATATTAACTAGTTAGACAAAAGCCTGAGATGTAGAATCCAGACTAGTTTCATAGTTTCAGTTAGATCCACATCAACATATATATATATATATATATATATAAATAGTGCACAAGTGACCAGAAAAGTGGATTTTGTTCTCAACTTTTTCTATAGTTAATAAATCTGGCCAATAATTCCAGCAACATCAGTCTCGGAGCGGCATGAGGGAGTGCCAGGATGAGCGCTGCCACTGTCACTTACGAGTGTGTAAACGTAGGGTTAGGATCAACTGAGTGCAGTGTTGTGTTAGTCTCTGCTAACTGATGAAATGAAAACACCCTGTTGGTACGCTCAGATATTCAGAGCTGACTGTGTTATTTTGTTTCCTCTGAACACACACACACACATTTGCCACACACTGTGTGGTTATTAAGTCTCAGAGCTGCATGTGCGTATTTGGCAAAAGCCTTTCTCAGCTCCGTAAAGGTCACACACATGCACACCCCACACGCATGAGTGGAGGAGGAAAGCGAGGGATGAAGAGAAAGGATGAGATGGGGGAAAGGTTTCATTAATGTTGATGAGGACGCTGGGAGGAAATTGGACATTGTGGAAGGTCACATGTGTGGGATGGAAATGAAATGTTTGAAGAAATGATGATGTAGTGAACGTATTACAGCCTCGCTACTGTACACGCTTCGATCGGCCCCGCGTGGAACCTTTAAACATTCAATGTAGGAGAAAAGGGTTCCGTGTAGAACCCCCTAAAGAACCGATGAAGAACTGTGTGTATTTCTCTGTAGCTGCTTGATGATGTCATCATCTTGCTTGGCTTCAGGACGTAAACCAGACAGATGTGTTGCTCTTGTAAATTGGGGCATTTTGTTGGATTGGATCGGATAAAACTGCAGAAAATTTATTCATTCGGTTCTTCCAGTCATCTTCTGTAAGTACTTCTGTAAGGTCGATCAGGAGTTTATCCCGGGAACACTGTGCATGAGTTGGGAACACACCCTGCATGGGACGCTAGTCCATTCACACACTCATGTTCTAGTGGTAATTTAGCACAACAAATCAACTTACTGGAGTGTTTTTGGGATGTGGGAGGAAACTGGAAAACCCAGAGGAAGCCCAGGGAGAACATGTGAAGCTCTGCTGAGACAGCGACCCGAGCCGAGGACTGAACTGTGAGGATCTGTGAGGCAGCAACGCTACACACAATCACTGGCGTGTGTTACTATAAATAGCCAACAAAGATGAATAACCAAATTAACTTTTTGGCTTTATTATTAATTGTTGTTTAACCACAGAACATTTCTTATATAGTTTGGAGTTATTTATTGCGTAAACTTGTCTACACTTAATTTAGCAGTCAGTTTAACAATCACTGGAATTTAAAAGTTATAAATCAGCCAAACCTGCTGTAAGCCAAAAATTTATGAGGCTAACAAGATGAAGGAGATGATTCAGCCCCTCCCTGGTAAACGGCAATTAATTGTACAATTACAAACAATTAACAAGACGCGCGTCAAGGAAAATTTCTTTTTGGATTTTTTAATTCAAACTTCTCAGAGTAGACGAGGCTTTTCAGTAGAACTAAAGCTTTAAATGCAGTTTATATATATATATATATATATATATATATATATATATATATATATTGTGTATATACTGTCTAT
>JAQQZR010000015.1:2364668-2384982 GCA_030068235.1 Notoglanidium macrostoma
CAGAAGCCACGCCTCCTTTATTAAGACTGAGAACAGAGGCCACGCCTCCTTTATTAAGCCTGAGAAGTTTCATCAGGAAGAGAGGCTTTTGCTTTTTTCCTCTCTCTCAGAAGTGGCTTCAATAGTACATAAAATCTAACTACATATAGTTAAAACTTTACTTTATTGTCCTCTGAATAGGAGTCGTGATGGCAGGTTTAAAAAAAAACTCTCTGCTTTGACTTCTCCCTATACTCATTTAAAAACAAGACACATTTTTTTCTGCCCGGTTCTTCTATCTTCCATCTTGGTCATTTTTATCTCTAAAATTGAGCACCTTATTATAATTAGGTACATTTCCTAAAGATAACGTTAAAGATTAGACATTTTCTTTTAAATTAGCTGTCTAGTTTTGTCTTGGGAATATATTGCAGTTAGTGGTCTACTAGCTTGTGGCTGCTTCCTGTTAGATTACGTGAAAATATATGCGGGGAGGTAACCATTGTTCAGAATACACGGTAACGCAGTGTGTGTGTTGTGTTGATGACATCATCATGTTTCTCCTCTTCAGAGCATTGAACAGAACAGGAGATGGAAACACACACACACACACACACACACACAAACACACCCAGATAAAGTTGAGAACATGAAGATAAAATTGTGTGTGTGTGTGTGTGTGTGTGTGTGTGTGTGTGTGTGTGTGTGTGTGTGTGTGTGTGTGTGTGATTTGGCTCCTGTACGCTGCATTGCAGCAGCACCACACTGCCCTTTATAAAACAAATTCCAGTCCCTGCACACTGAGATCGGGCCGCCAGCCCAGATGCCCGCAGTGCCAGTCGGCTGGCTGTGAGGTTTGTCGTCCCAGCCACATGTCCTCTGCCCGTCTCACAGCATGCGCCAAGACAACGCAGTGTCATCGTCAAAAATGCACCAGCATTCACACCAGCTCGTGTAAAAACGTTATGAGAACATGTCGAGCTTAGAACGAATGAAAAATGTCACGCTATGATGAGCATAAGAAGGATTTCAATATATTTTGGTACAGGCAGCTGTCTCAATCCCATCAAAAGCAACTAATAACTAACTAACTAACTAACTAACTAACTAATGACTCAATTAATCATTTATTCAATTCAGCCAGCTAAGTTGTGTTAGTTGTTTTATTACAGTTGAACAATTAAATACCGAAACCAACAAATCCCTAAATCTTTATTTGTATTGAAGTGCTTCTTCGCTGTCTCCACTCTCACATACTCGGTTCACTTATAACCATTTCTTTCTCTAACCAAGATTTTCTCTCTTCTTTGTGCCCATTTGTTCTTGTATTTTTGAAGGTTTTGTTCCTCTTCTAGCATAGCGAGCTAACTATTTATTCTTAAACAGGTAACACATACTTTTTATCGGTTTATACGCTGTTTCTTCTTCTCGCTTACGTCAGCAGCTATAAACAGTCGTCCCCTCACCAGCCTCCCGTTTTTCCTCTGTAACTTAATACGGTAAAAAGACGCAGCTTGTCACGTTACCGCGAAAGCGCAAAGCATAAACTCCTTGGTCTGAAATGTTAGAGTTAAGAGTGGCGATGTTTATTAAATGAACTAACACCTTCTGACCAATCAGAATAAAGAATCCGACAGATCTGTGGGGTAAATAAGTTTAGGACTTCTAGGAGTTGCTAGAAGTGGCTTACAAATTAAGCCGTTATGATAGTGAGAGTGGAGAGCGTTAGCTTATCTTCAACTGTGTGTGTGTGTATGTGTGTGTGTGAGAGAGAGAGAGAGAGAGACGGTGGGATGCCACTAATTGTTCAGGGTATAGCAGGTCTTTAAACAGAAAAGGTGCTAAGTGAAAAGCAGTGAGTGGCGTTAACAAGAAACAAACAAACAAACAAAAAATAAAAAATCATCCATGGTACCTGCTGCGTCTCCCCCGAGACGTCACACCTACACGCTAGGCATCCTGAATTGCAATAATTGCTCCTTGTTAGCAATCGTGTCCGCACGGTATACAGAGAACACAGCTAGATTGTTCTCGACATTTGAGTTTAGTACGCTTCTCAAAATATAAAATAAATAAACAAATAAATAAATGCAATAACAGTCTGTATTCCCTTGCTGCAGAATAGCACAGGAACAGCAAGCCTAATTCAGTCATTAGCATCAACAGATTTATTCAATTAGTTCAATTCAACCTGACATATTTGGTGATGTTCGTACAACTCAGGCTTGTAACACACACACACACACACACACACATACGCAGACACAAAAGAAAGGAAGCAGAAGAAAGAAATGTTGGCTGTTTCGAACCGTCCTCATCTTACTCAGAGACAGAGACATGCTCGAGACCTCAGAGGAGCCTGTGAGACGGATGAAGGGTGTGTGCGTGGGAGGATGCTAATGACGGCGTTTTGTCAGCTTCCCGCCCTGAGCGAGGTCTCCTGGCGCGTCAGAGCGATGGAACAACAGCTAGAGAGCGTGCTTATGATAGAGCATATGGTCAAAACGTTCTCGCGTTTGCAAAGTGGGAAAATTTCTTCATAATCTTTACAAACTGTCGTGTGACACTGCCTTCACACGGCGGCCTCATATTCTCGGCCCCATACGGTAGCGCTCCGTTCGCTGGCATTCCTGACCAGTTTATTTATTTAGCACCAAGCTATCGTGATCACCTCGTGAACCGATATGGTTCAGCTAACGTTTTTCTTTCAGATGAAAATACTTCATCGTAATCAACACGTGAGTCCGGCTTCAACCTCCATCTCGTTACGTAAGAAATAAAGCGCATGCTTTTATTCTGGAAAGGATCAGCGCCTGAGTGGTGTGGTGCGTAAAGAAAGACAGAAGTCGCTTCTATTCCGGCAGAACAGCTTGCGCGAACAATTCAACAATTGCGCTTTATTCGTCGAACGTTACATTTATCGTTGTGGAAAATCCGACAACAGTTATTTCCTGCCCTAACGTATGTTACAGCAGCTGTAAAACAGTTCTTCCTTCTCCTTTCTCTGTTTAGAAGTTAATTAGGGCATCTTGTCGTGTAACCAAGAATACATAAATCCCAGAGTCCTCTGTCCTGAAGATTTTCCTGTGTCGGAAAGTTTTACGTTACAGCTACGCCAAACAAATCCGGTCTCGAAGGCACCGGTACAGATGTGTACAGGGCCGAAGATGGTTCCGAAGTCATCGAGTGGACTGGCAGCAGATCTTAAAAGTGCAGACTGAATACACATCAAAACATAAAACGCTGTTATCTCGCTTGGAAAAGACATGAAGCATCGCAGTCAAAAACAGCAGAACACCCTCCCCGCCTCCAATCTGACTTTTGTTTGAACGAGTCCTGGCGTGACGCTTTTCCTTTCAGTCCAATTTGTTCTGCTTTGTCTCGTGCTCCTGTTTTCATCAGGGCTTTAATTAATCGCTGTTGCATGCTGGTTTTATCGTATGCCAACATCTGTCTGGTTCAGTGAAATCGTGAAGCTTCAGCTCCCAGCAGGCCTTTCCATCGCTTCAGCAGCACCGCTTCCTTTCTATTGTTTCTCTTTTGTGTTACAATTGTATAAACCTCACTGAAAATGCCAACCTAAGAAGAATCTAATGAATCTGCTGATGTTAACGATGCTCTATTCGCAAGTTTTTCCCTCTGAAAATACTTCTATTGTTACAGCTTATTGCGGAACAACTACTTCGCTATGTAGAGGATAAACTTGAGTCAAGAACAATGGCTCCAGCTTATGCGTGCACTTCTAGGAGATGAAAAACCAGTGCAATTATTTTTATTCAGCAGACGAATGCGAGAAGTATAGCATGTGGGTGTGACGCCTCAGGGAGAAAACACAGTAGGCAATGGAGATGGTTCATAATTGTTTCTGGTTAACGCCACTCAGTGCCTTTCACTTAGCACCTTTTCTGGCCAGATTCTTCCTCTACCCTGAACAATTAGTGACACCCCACTGTGACATGCCCACGCTGTTGAGGGTGGGCAGACTTTAATCTCTTTTCCATTTTTCTAACTTCCTATTTTAGTCACGGCCAGGTCGCACTCTATTATCTACATCCATGGTGCTTAAATTGGGCTCCGGGATATACTCTATCCAGAGAGTCTGTGACACCACAGTTTTTGGAACTATTGCTCATGGAGAGTGATAGCGGGAAACAGTGATTTATTTATTTATTTATTAAATTTTTGCATACGTCGATAGACGTGTCTGATTGGCCAGCCTCCGAAAGACGCTTTTTCAAATTGTTAGTAACCTGTTTAAGTGCAAAAAAAAAAATAAAAACAAGGGTCCCGATTGGATCTCATTTGATTTTTTTTTCACCAGCTATAGTAACCCCGCCCCTAATGTGTAAATCGTCATTCGAAAGAGCGAGACTATTTACAACTGAAGGTATCTGCGCCAAACAGGAACCTTTTAATCCCTCTTCCAAAACACATCCCAGCTGCAAAGTTCCTAATCTTTACAGTGAAGTCATTATTCAAGCGTCTGCCCATTTTTCTATCATCAACCCGTCAGCATTTTGCATTCCATTTAGTAATCCAGGAGAAATTGTGGAAC
The DNA here is from genome assembly GCA_030068235.1 of Notoglanidium macrostoma. Lineage (NCBI taxonomy): Eukaryota > Metazoa > Chordata > Actinopteri > Siluriformes > Auchenoglanididae > Notoglanidium > Notoglanidium macrostoma. The sequence goes on from JAQQZR010000015.1 coordinate 2,369,203, forward strand.
TATGTTGACCAAATTTCTGTCTTTCCAACACAATCATGCACCACATGACCTCACTCTGTAAATATGCCTCCATTAGCATTCACCTACACGCCAATACACGCCAAAGCCTCGAGTGGATTCCTGGGTGTGTGTGCGTGTGTGTGTGTGTGTGTGTGTGTGTGTGTGTTAAGCAGAAAGAGACGCATCATAGGAGGTTCATCATGTTACATCTATTATGCACCGCATATATCCAAGAAAACTACCCAGAAGCAAGAACATTTGAGAGAGATAAATAAATAAATAAATAAATAAATTCATTCAACAGCGTTTTTTTTCCTGGGGCAATATCATTTGACCACATCACCACTTATCTTTTCAGATTCATAATAATGTGATATATACAGTATGTGGAAAAAATACATAGAATAAATAAATGACTAAATATAACTGGAAGCAGTGATTGGAGGGCCCAAGCACCAATAGTCTGTTTCATTGAGCCGGTGTTGGTATGTAGATGCTATTAGGCTGGATCACTGAACATACTTATGAATATACAGTGGAGTTATGCCATACTTCCTGTTAGCACCGTGTGACACGTTCATTCATAACCTTACCATAGTACGATGATTTAAAATATCAACAATTCCTTTACAAGCAATTCTAAACCTTCTTCTTAACCTCAAACTGACCAAATTTAATTTGAACCCGATGACCACCATGTATTGTTTTTGTTTGAAGGTTTGTCAGTTTTGGAGCAAATAAGTGTTGGAAAAATAATAAGCAGATTAAAAACAAGAGCGTTTGGGTTCACGTTTGCTAACTGGACCCCAAAACATTGGGTAAAATGTAACAGTACATGGTGAGGATAGCAAATTATATGTAAATATGTTTTTGAAGGGAATAGATGTAATGTAAGATAGATTAGCTTTCAAGATATTGTAAAAGGTGTGACCAGGCGTGCTTAAACGATGTTAACTTTTATTCGTCCCGGGTAGGGGACCTTACGCCGGTGATTTATGGAAATGTTGATTCCGTATTTCCAGTTTTTTTTGTTTTTGGAAATAGGGAGTCATATTAATGGAAAGGGTTTTATACGGCTGAGTATTACTAATGAAGAAATATCATTAAATAATACTAAAGAGTGGTAGATTGGATTCCAAGCCCAGGATCCACTCAACAGGATTTTGTATAAATGGAAGGTTAATTTAAACACTTTTGTTTTGTTTCATTAAAATCCGGTATTTACTATACTCCATTGTGGCATGTTGGACACATAATTCACTCCTTCAGATTTTGTGAATGTGCGTTTAAAAGCTTTGGAAGTTTCCACAAATCATTCCGTCAACATGTACAAAGTGATTCTTGCTGGGGTTTTTTCAGTCTTTTGTGTGGTTGCATTAGCCGTTTTAGCTGGCGGCGGTTCCTCACTGCGTCTTTGTGTCGCGTGTTAACCCAAGCAGTCAGTAAGAGAACGACTCAATGCAATGTGTCCAGCTGAGTCTGCTCTGATTCATTTACTCTTAAATGCTAATTGCGAGGTGGATGAAGGGTTTAGCTGTGCCGGCGTTAAGCCGGATTCAGCTCACCACTGTAGGCTCACGGTTTTAGATAAGTGCGAGGTTCATTAGTGAATTCATTTGGAGATGTCCGTGCTGTTAATGTGTTTTTTTTTTCTTTTTTTTCCCCTTCCTTAAAAACTGTTCCGATTTTAGGGCTGTTCAATTCACTGAAGAGTAAACAAATATTTCACTTTATGAATTCAAATGGACGTCTTTTTCATTTGCATTGCCCATGCGATCAGAGAAGCGATTATTCTCCCGTTTGTGCATAAGTCAATAACATGAGAAGACAACAGTAGCTATTAAAACGTGAAGAATCGAGCCCTATGTGAATAAAAACACGTGAAGGTGCATTTCACCATGTTATAACCTGAAACATGTGAAAAACTAAATTCATTTACGTGAGAAATCACATCTGCGAAAACGAACACTGTGCTCTAAATATGACAAATAAAACTGTGAAAGTAAAGTAGTCATATGCAAAAGTCACATATAAAAAAAAATCATAAAGTAAATGTGAAATGAAAAGAATCATGTGTAAAATCAAACGTAATTATATAAACCTAAATATACATATGAATCTCGTTCAAAAATCAGACATGGAAACAAAAGACTCACATGGACATCAACGGATTCTGTGCAAAAATCGCGTGAGGTACTTAACGAATCACATGATTACCAATGAAGATGAATTAATTAAATAAATGAGTGTGTAAATTGTGGAAGCAAATCAGTTGAAATAAATGAATAGTCTAAAAATCAAATGAAAATAAATTTGGGCAAAAAGCGAGAAAACGTTTTCCATTAAATACGGGGAAGAAAAAAAAAAGAATATAATAAAAGCCGCAAGAGTAAATCTTCACGTGAAGGAAATACTCCACGTGAGACCAGGTTTTAGATTCGGGTTTTGCACATACAGGTGCGGTAAACACTAAACCCTGCTGAGTCCAACTTGAATCCATTTCTTTTTCTCTCCCTCTGCCTCTGTTTTGAATCTCTCGCTCTCTCCTCCTTTTTTCTGTCACTCACTCTGTCATTCGTCACAATTTCCACGCATCATAAATGCACAGAGTTGTCAGCCCGTCGATGTTATTACTCCGTAAAATCATATCCAGGTCCCTTGATCACACTGACACCTGTTCCTATCCTCACGTTTGAGCTTCGGCTTATCACTTTTACACACAAAGTGTCCACTAAGCTCACCGACTCTGCCAGCTTCAAAGATTTCCGGCGAATTGCAGCATTAGGAATTCCTCATGCCAATCCCAGAAAGTATCACTTCTCAAACATGAAAAAGTGCACTTGTTAAACTTGTTTCTTGCCGCACTTTCTCCTCGACAGGTGTGCTCCTGAGCATTAGCGTCTGATGAGGGTAAACGTTTTGACGCCTCGTTTTCTCTGAGACGTGACAGACAGGAGTTCATCCAAACCTGAAACTCGCTTCTTCAGATTCTGGAAACTTCTTGCTCCACACCTTTCACGGCTGATAAGCCACAGTGGGATTAGCTAAACAGATTATCAAGAGCTTTTGGGAGTTTTGTGTTGGAAAACGATGGTAATGCCATGGAGCGATGCTCTTCTAGCTGCTTTTAAAGCTTCTCAACACAGGTTTTTAATTTACTAAAGTCGGCGAAGCCAGCTGGCAGCGAGGCACTAATCCTGGTGGAGATGAATCATGCCGTGCCAAGTTGGCTAGCTTTTGTGCACACCTGCATGCATGTGCTAGCCAGCTACCACTATATGAATAATCATGCTGTTCATCCAGAGATGAGAAAAGAACTTTCAGCCCTGACATGCCTTAATAGGTGGCTTTTTATGATCTGAGCTCTTGGTTTTGATGATGGTTTTGTGTGATTACTAGGCTGAAAGCAATTAAGACTAGCTCGCGTTGTTCTGCTAAGTGGTATCAATCTAAGACACCTGCATGGTTCAACAATCATCCTTGCTATGCCACTTACTCATGGAGTTGTTGCAGTTTGAAGTCTGGCCAGCTTTAGTCTTTTTACACCATCCCAGGAGGGTAAACTTGGCCTTGAGCGCTTTCTGACTGGACTACAGTAGGAGTCGACTTTGCCTCTGGGGAAACCATCGACTGTCCCTTTGTTAGCCTTCTGGCTACAACAGAACGTTATTACAGGTGGTTCCTGTTGGTTTTGTAATGTGTATGAATGGTGATTTGGGTTTTGTATGTGCTGGTATTCTAGTGCAAAACGAACATCTCGACAGTTGACCCATGACTGATCTGACATGACCAATTATTTCCTAATAAGGACCTACAGGAATTTCGTGATCTCTCATTGTGACTTTGTGGGAAAAGTCTGTCCTAATAAACGTTTTCTTCAGTTACTGTAGTCTATAACGATGCCTGTTACTCCATAGCAACTGTAAATTTAGGGGGTGGGTCTTTGGCTGTACTACACCACGCTGATTTAGTTCTATTTGATGCTTGTTTGGTTCTACTATCAAGCTGCTCCTAGTCTGGAGGACATCTTTTGAAGGCAGAACTCGGAGGCAACATCAGGTCTGTTCTACAAAATGCCCAGTTCGGGGTCAGGTCTTTCGCTGGACTACTGCCAGGCACAATGGCGCATGACGTGATATTGTATGCGAGTTTGATATTTCCAGCTTATTAAAGCCCGAAGGCTCAGACTGTGACTTACTGTAAGTTATTATCACACTACTGCACTTTGACTCCATTTATAAAATTCCGCTAGCGTCTGCAAGAGGCATCGGAACGTAGCTTCGCAAGGTATGATAGATTTAACATTTAGGAAATTTCGTTTTGTCAGCACATGAAAGTTAGGCTATTTAGTGGATTGATGAGCTTTTTCACTAAACATGAAGTCAGGTAAATTAGTTTTTTGTGTGGGAGGGGTTTTGCTATAGTACATAGTGTTTCACTTTCTTTTTTCCCTATTTTAAACATTTTTAAAAGAAAAGTTTAATTTGAATTCTACACAGCTTGCCATCAGTACTTAGCTCACCTTGGGTTTTTTTTTCATATTTTTAAACAAATCAAGCTCAAACTCGAGAAGTTTTGGTTGTTACGGCAACCGCGTAACTGTCCTTTCAAGTTACTTTCCAAGCTCTGTTTTTTAGGTATAATTTTGAACAATTTTGGACATCCAATACTCATAATGGACTGTCAAGGCTGTTATTCCCATCAACAATTTCTGTTTCTTCCTTTTTCAAATAAGCATTTTTTTCAGTTTCTATCTTCCATCTTCCCATTTTGACCTCCTATCCATTCTCCTGCCCTCTATTTAACCCTAAAACTACTAAAAAACGGTCGCACACAACGTTTTTCGCTTTGAAGAGTGTTTTTATTGACGCTCACAGAACGTTTCGACCTTCTCAGGTCTATTTACCCCCTACCTGCACAATTTTCTTGCTACTGACTCCCAGGTTCCCTTTTTTTTCTCTTTCTCCTGGACAGACCAGATGATCGGGGCCTGTTGTCTCTGTCTATCTTGGGTTTTTTTTTTTGCTTTCCAAGAACATTCCTGACCACGTTCTCATTAACAGCACCTGTCACAGGATGGTGCGGGCACTGCTAATTTATTTCCCCTACCCTCCTCCTCTCCTCTCCTTCTGTCCACTGCTCTCTTTTTTTTCTCTCTCTCTCATCTCACTTCATCACTTTATGTCCCCTCCAACCCTCCTTGTCCCAGAACTCTCCCTATCCACCCTTTCCTTATGGCCTTGTCCTTTTTTTTAAGAACTGCAGTAATTATCCATATTGCGATATCCAACACACTGTCAACAGGATTGGGTTTGGTGTGTGTGTGTGTGTGTGTGTGTATGTGAGTTTTCTCCTCAGGGAACTCGGCATGATGCATCTGGCAGGTTTGTCTTCACTCAGCAGGCTCTCAGGTCCCTCAGGACCCCCTCTTAGCTTCCTCGAGTATGTGTGTTAGCTGGCTTTCAAAGGCATCCATCTGTTTTAGCATTGCTTGCTAAGGGCTTTAAAGGTAGTGGCTTTCACTCTGGACTTTTACAACTTGTCGATACCACTCCACTCCAACAGATCCACGGAGGCTGTATGATAAATTAGCTGACAGTTCAGAAAATCATCTGTCTCTGCCTTTCTTTTTACCACACACCTCTAAAGCTGAGGTCTCTAACCTCCTACCTCCATACCTGGGTCCTGTGGGAGGTTTTGATATCACTCATCAGTGACAAATGGCTCTCTCTCGTCCTGTGTATCTGACATCTGAGATGGAAAACGGATCTTGATTGCCACCCAAACATTCTAGAGGTGATGGAAGGACAAATGTCTGCTCTAACACCAGACGTGTAGGAATTTTAACAGAAAAGCAATTTAGCAGAATTTCATGTGAACACAAGCGCAGTTTAAATCCCAAGATGCCTGTAATGCTTTTTTTTACTGCCTGGTGGTAACTGTTCTGTATTTTTCCTTTGGGAAAATAAATGGTTCTTAGCTGGCAAACCTACTCGGTTCTAGTACCAAAATGCCGTTTTGGTCTGGAGTAATGTGTGAATTCAGAACTTGGGGCATTTGGTCTGCTTTACATAATGCCCAATTTGGAGTGGTAATCTTTAGTCGTACTACTTTCATATGGTTCTTATCAATTGTGGTCAAGCACCAGATAAATCTGGTGTGGAACCAATACTCAGTGACGGCAAAGCCTGTGGGGCACCATCAGGTCTGCTGCATATAATGCTTAGGCGAAGGAACTGTAGTCAAAGTGGAATGACATGACCCATTTGTAGGAAAGTTTACAGGTTCTTTGATTCACCACCGCCCCCAGCACTGGTTCTAGACCAGCAGTATTCTGATTCTGCAACAGAAAACATTTTGCTGAAAAATTGAACGAACTACATGATTGGACTTGTTTTCAGTTTTTGCTTAAAACTGAAAGTAACTTCGGAGCCCTCTGTGTGGTATGAGGTCTGGCATCTATGATCTTTGGACCTACAGCAAAACCTACACTCTTGACCAAAATATTTTGGCCTATTCCCTATTTCTAATGAAAGCTAAGTTTTCCATCAGTGTTAAGTGTTAGAGTGAGTATCACCTTGACCACTTTCCCTACCAGTTCTCTACCCTAGTACTTAAATGACTAGATTTGGCAGTACATCTAAATCAGGGTTCTCAAGGATTAAACAGAACCAAATCCAGAAAGAAAAGATTTTTTAAAAGGGTGCCAGAAAACAAACAAGCTGCAAAAGTTTGTGAGACTGCTAAAGTTAAGAGTGTCTCCTAAACAGGCTGTCTCACCAAAAGAAGACTCAAGCAGTTGCACAGGGAAAATGCAGGAAGAACTGGCAAAAAAAAAGCCTGTCTAAATGAGGTACAAGTGCCAGTAATCACTCCTAAGAGGAACATTGACAACTGCTGCCTTCCTGGGCTTAGCTTCACGTGACGATGTAAGATGCGGCCTGCTAGTACAGCATGGTAGGTTTGTGGAAAAGTTTAATGGTTCTCCGAGCCACCACCAATTCCATCAATGGTACCTTGTCAAAAAGGGTAAGAGAGACCCAGTGAGAAATTCTCAGCCCTGATGCCACCCCAAGCTCTGACATTACAGGAACAGGTACATTTTGGTTGAACAGATTTTGCCAGCTGAGAACAGCAAAATGGATAGGACAAAACTTGGACTTGTAACTTTGGAGCTTGGGGGTAGTTTCAGGTCCAGGTCAGGTCCAGGTACCTGTGTGTCTGTGATACTTTGGTCTGCATTCTGTATTCCTTGAGCCCCAAGCCTCACTCTAACTTTAATCAATCGAAGTTGAATTTTCCAAAGCAAAAATAATTGTTCAAAGGTAATGTATGCATGATCTTGAGCACCTTCTCTACCAGTTAAGACGATTTCACCTTTACAGTGATTATGGAAAATTGAGCCATGGATTTTCTATCAATACAGTCAGGTGGTAAAGAATGTGTACTAAACTTGAAATTTTTTGCTTATTTAAATGGCTAAATGACCAAAAGATAATTGTCCTTCTTTGAAACATGTGGATTGTTGGCTCTGTTTTGTCACGGTAATTACAGGGTTCTGGCTTTGCTTGTACCATTTTGTCAATGAAATAGTAGCTTCCTGTGCAGTGACGGTCGTGATACTGTCTTTTGTTGTTACTTTGATCGATGGTACCAGATTCCTGTCATCTAGCCTCCACTCTGCTGAATTGAGAGACAGCCAATGCATATTGATATCAGGCATGCTTTTCACACTTTTCTTGATGAGGCCAAGGGTGTCAGTGTAGTCCGTGCACTGCAACATCTAAATCATACGTGCATTTGCCTGTTCCTAGTTACTGACATTTAATTAGTCGAATCTAAATTTGACCTTATGATGAACCAGGCTGATTTCAGTTGTGATTTGCATGCAATTCAAACATTCTGTTTCAGATAGCTGTGTGTGTGTGTGTGTGTTTGAGAATAGTGTTCATGCTGCTGTGCATCTCGTAAGGAGTACCGTTGAGAGAAAATGAGTTTGCAAATTAGCTTACTGAAAACCCATGGTGCGATGTTTGATCTGTTCAAAAAGAGAAACATTACTATGGTTTCAGACTTTCCGCTTTGAATTCGTGTTGGTATAAGACTGTAACCAGCGATTTTATAATTTGACACTGATCGACTTAAGATTCTTCAAGTCCTATATGAGACACATTGAGAGCAAAAAAAAAAAAGGCACTTTGATAAATACGACTACCTACGTGCTCTGAAATCTCAGATTTTATGATCAGTCCAATGTGTGAGCAGTTGAGGAAATCTAAGTAAATCACTCTTGCTAGTCCTAGACTATGCAAGCGTGCAACCCTTGTTTTGGTTCACTTCCTGCAGTTGAGTTGATTCGGAGCCTTCTCACTAAAATACAACCATGCTAGAGTTTAACTCTCTCTGACGGTTACCAAAATTACTGGAAAGCTCTTTATTTTTGGAGGACAGGATTGTTGTGTTCTCGCCTGCCTGAAGGACCTCACTGAGGATGAGAACACACCAGCGTTCCGTTTAAACTGACTGCAGATGTCAAAGAAACCCTTACAGCTCCTGCTCAAACACTGCTGACTCAGTTCGCAGCTTTTGAATGGATGGCAGACGCGACTAAAACGAACTTGATCTTCGAGGGGTGAGATGATCCTCAGAGACGGTAACTATGAAAGAGAAAGATGGATAGATACTAGAGCTGGGGACGTGTCCCTGTGCTCCTTGTTTTTACTCGCTCTCTATTTCCCTCCATCCATCCATGTCGGTTTCTCTGTCTGGCCCCCGCCGCTGACCTTCAATGCCCCGGAAAAAAACAAATGACATCTGAGCCATAGTTGGAGTAAGAGAGGCGCTAAGGTAGGGTGGAGTCTTGAATAGTAGAAAGAAATGCTAAAGGAAGTGCTGAGAGCAGCATTCTGTTTCTGCGTAGACTCACACACACTTTCTCATTTCTACACAACCATACATTTAACCAAAAATCAGATGTGTGCCTATAAAAAATGAGATGGTTTAAACACTGGAAGAATTCTACATGACAACACAACTGGAAGTCATTCAATTTACAGTCATTTGATCTACAGTGATAGTAGGTGGAGCTACCATGAAAGTACAAAGTGGGCGGGGCAACAACAAACAGAACTACTGACACTGTAGTAGACAGTATATTATTGAAAATCTTCTCAAAATGAGCACTTTTAGCAGCAACACGTCCAATTTAGGGTCAAAAAAAGTGGCATAACAAACGTCTGTAGCTCGATATGTGGTGCTATCAGCGAAGCCAGAGAAACTGGAAGTAGGCTTAAAGATAGATTGGAATGCCCTCTAGCATTTGACAATTTGATACAATGCTACCCGTGTGAAAGCAAGGCTAAACTAGCTTAAGATGAGAAAGCGATAGGATCCATACACAGAGGCTTTAATGCAAAAGAAAAAAAAAAATAACAAGCTGAGAAAACAGGCAAAAGATCAATCGGGATAAATAATCAGACAGACTTTCACACGCATAATGCTTGGCAAGACTTCGTTCATGTTTATGCACCAGAGAGAAGAGGAAGAGGAAGTGGACTGGAAGTGTAACGGCAAAGGTCGTGTTTGAATTCTGGAGATCATTGTGGGGAGGGGTCAAACTGGTGGAACATCTTTTCCAGTTTCCTTATTAATTGATGATGTATCATTAGAAGAAGCTTTTCACTTACCAGCTGGCCAAGATGGCCTACCAGCTTGATCATCTCTGCCTGTGTTTCGGTAGCTGGTAGCTGGTCGGATCAAGTCTGAACCGGGTCCGCATTTGCTAATTTAAGTTCCGAGTGGAACCTTTTATCATTAGCTGAAAATACAGCTGTAAAGATTAAGGGGCGGGGCCTCGGGCCAGAGGGATACAAAACTACAATACGGAAAGCAATGAACCTTTGGGTAAGCCACATACTGTTGTTTTTGTTTGTTTTGTTCATGTTTACAGATGTATAAATCAAGTGTGTAGAAATTGACAGAAATACTTTGGGTATGAGATACTTCCTTTACTTCTAAGCTACATTAGCGTCGTAGCTGAAGTGGAAAATTAAACATGCAAACTTTAGACATCAAACAATACCACAAAGACACACACTTGGCGAAACTATTTTTTCAAATTCTTTCATTTTCAAGCTTTCTTCTTCTTCTTGGCTCTTTCTTTGTGCTGCCTTTTGTCCTTCTCTTTCACAAAGCGTCAGAAGTCGGATCTATTTCTCTCTCTGTGTCCCGGCCTTAATCACCGCTAAAGCTAATTCGAAGTGCCAGACGAGTTCCCTGTCTTTGAATCTCAGTTTTATTGTGCTTCTTGCTTTGCCTCGCTTTTTATTCTCACACAAAAACGCAGAGCACAAATTAACGATCAAAAGGCTGCTGATTGAATCTGATGCGCTAATCTTCATTAGTCATTTGGGTACAATATAATAAGTCAGCTTTGCAGCTAAAATCTGCAGGAGTGGTAATTAGCATGTGTGTATGTTTACATATGTGTATGTGTGTGTGTGTGTGTGTGAGGAAGAATTGATGTTGCGTAGGGAATTTTATTCATGCTTGGTTCCCAGTCCTCTCTAGAGGATACAGCTAATGTGGAGGAATTGATAAAACTCAATCAGAAGCTCTGAAGCGTGGTTAGCAGAAAGCCGATTTCTCATTAGCACTTCTTCGATCATTAAAAACAGTCTCTCGGGGCTGTGTGTGTGTGTGTGTGTGTGTGAGATGTCATACGTGTGATAATGTGTCTTCAGGATTTAGCTTAGCATGTGTTTCTGTGACTCTGTCCTAAACGGCGTGCAGGTGCAGAGAGTGATAAAGCACACTGAGGGATTTTCGTGTCCGTGTGGGTTTCAGCTGGAGTAAAGAAGGTGTGAGCTGGAGATACGATTCCACAGAGGAGTGTAATGGCGGTTTGATCAGAATCACTCAAAGCAGATTGAGAGCATTAGAACCTTTATAATACTGTATATGTCTGAGGTTATTTGAACAGCTTCTCTTATGTTTTCGGAGTTAAATAATCAGTGATGTGTTGATTTAGAAATTTTGTGTAAAATGACAGAAAGGCTTCCGAACAGAACCCGGTTAAGAGCCCTTATTTGTCCAACGTCCAATGCCCAGCTCAGACCCCAACCCCATCAGCCCATCCTGCCTACTATCATGGCCATCTTGGACTACAGCTCCCATGAGCACTCGCTTCCTTGTTCTCACTCTCCTGATTACTAAACAACTACAATACTGGGCAAAAAAAAACAAAGCAAAATGCAAAACATGGAGCTTTTAATGTTCTCAGCAGCAAATCACTGGTCAGGAAAATGAGCAAGAATGAAACAGATAGATAAAGTAAATCGGTGTGGTGCGACTTTTCCCTCGATTCCATTTAAATGCTGAAGGCTTGTGTGTAAACGTGCAGACGGCTTTTTACAGAAAGACGAGTCCGTGTTGTTCCGCTCGACGTTAAAGTCTTCAAACAGAAGAGATTTTGGAACATTTTGACCCTCCAGACAAGTTAGTTTCAATTTTCTATCATTTAAACATTTCAATCTTTTCCTGATTTTCTCTTTGCGCACCAGAAGACTGTGTAAATGAACTTCCCTGTTTCCAGCTTTTCCCCCCGACAGTTTCAGCAACGAGCATCGACCGGCAAAAGAAGCCCGACGTCTCAGGAGCGCTTTTTTACTTCCTGCTCATTTTCTGCCCAGTGATTTTCGAGACCATTAAAAGCTTCATGTTTGGCAATGTTTTGTTTGCATAATTTTTTTTGCCCAGGAGTGCCCACCTGTTCTCAGTCACGTCCACCTCATATGAGGACTTTTCCCACACACTCACACTGTGAAGCAATTCGGTCATCACAGTTTGTTCCTGCCAAGCCTTATATTACTGTGTTTGTTTATTCTGGTTACGAACCTGCCTGTTATTTCCTGTTTCTGAGTTTACCTCTGTTTAGTGCTTCCTGTTTTTTCTGCCCATATCCACTGCACATGTGACCTGGTCTGCTTGGGTCTCTGCTTCTGACAGTACCCTTAAAGAAGCATCGATACATTTTATTTTATTTATTTTTATTTTTTTTAAAGTGACCCAAGTACCAAGGCAAGTTTGGAACTAAAATCTTAAGGCCTCTACCAGTCGGAGGTATTAGGTATAAAACAACAAGTTTGTATTACACACTTACCCAGATAATACATACAGCGGTGGAAGGAAAGAATGTAGCAAGCAAGGAAGAAAGGAAGGAAAGAAGGAAGAAAGCAAAGAAGGCAAAAAAGGTAGAACGAAACAAAGGAAGGAACGAACCTAGCACTAAGGCCTAAAGGAAGGCAAAAGACAACAAGGAGAGACGGGAAGAAGAAGAGAAGGGAAGGAAAAAAAGGAAGGTAAAATACCGGAAAGAATTAAAAAGGCAGGAAAGAATTCATGTGAAAGACAGAAAAAAGAAGAAGGACCAGAAATCGTGAGCTGTTGTAGATTATGGTGTTGGTTTAGTGTTTACTCAGTCCAGTCTCAGGGACTCGCTCAGTGTACTTTAGTAGGCCGTTTCACACACACACACACACACACACACGCGCGCGCGTGCACACAAACACACACACCTGACTCAGCTCATAAAGTTATTATTACACTCTTTATGGGCTGAGTCAGGTGTGTTAGAGCACAAACACTAAAATGTGCAGTGTTTGGGGAATACTGGGCCGGGATTGGGCAACACGGATACTATCTGTTAAAAAGCAATAATCTAAAAATGATATTACGATTGTAAATTAGCAAAAAATGTTGCTGCGGCAACTGGGATTGAACGAGACACAGGGGTGTGGGGGAACAACTGCATGTGTGTGTGTGTGTGTGTGTGTGTACAACATGAGAGAGGGATGTAAAGTACCATAATAAATGAGTAGGGACTGGTATTCTGATAGGTTGAGCATAGGGTGAGGGGTGGGGTTAGTGCTCATAGCTTTAAAACTGTATGTTGTAGTAATAATTATTATTAGTAGTAGTAATATATAATATTTTATCATCATAGACAGGAAAGACAGAAAAATGATAGTATAAATAACTTAACAAAATAAGAGTTGGTGTTGGAAAAAGGGACAAAAAATTAAAAGAATTATTAAAGGGAAGAAGACAACAGATTGGAGTAAGAAAAGATGAAAGGAAAAGAGAAAGGATATAATATAGAATAAGATATGATGAAGAATAATGTGAAAAAAGATGAAAGGTGGAAAAAAAATTTTATTTACAATTTTCCACTATGCCAAATAGCTGAATTAAAATGAACAGAGTTTACATGTGTGTACATGATGAGATATATATATATATATATATATATATATACCAAATATAGTCTAAAGGTAGAGTATGGGCAAAAATAAGTTTGTCATTCACCAGATAACACAATGCATTTTTTCAGCACCAGTTTTTCTCAAATGTTTTCAGATTTTCAGTTCTTTTTTAAAAAAAAAAAACAAGGAAATCAATTATAATCCTGGATTTTGCCATTGCAAACATAATCATTAAAACACTCTGGCTTTCATTGTGTTGTCCAGTTTTTGTTTTTGTTTTATTTGACCCAGCATAAAATTTAACAATTGACATTTTGTTTTCTTTTTTGCATGTATCTTATTTGCAATATAAACATTTTTACTGAAAGACTTTCATTAAAACAACAAAAGATGTTCTGAAGAAATTTAAAAAGCGGTTCGGGTCTTGAGTAAACATGTGACCCTTCGGAAACAATAAGGGCACTCATTTCCTGCAATGGAAATAAATGTGTTCGCTGCTACAATGCCATGCAGAGTTCCACTGCATATCTCCAGCTTTTTTTGTTAATTGTGGTTTGTGTAGTGTTCTCCGTTGTGGTCGCTCTTCTTCTCTCGGGATTATAACACGCCATGGTGTGTGTTCTCTACCATCGAGCTTTTCTTTGTTAAAAGTCTTCACACAAGCTTAATACAAAGCTTTACCCATCACAACATACAGGGTCATGGTCTTATCTGTCTCTAAGAAAAAATCATTACTTCCCTCTAAGTCTGGGGAGAGTACCAATTTAGGAAAGGGGTCTTCTTTGTCCGGCGCCTCTTTTCCTAAAGGTAGTATTTCCTTCTCCTTGTATGAAAGAAGGGCATTCCGAGAAAGAAAGAAAGAAAGAAAGAAAAGGGTGAGGAGTGTGACTAGGTCAGTGTCAGTGGAGTCCTTAACATGGAGAAAAGGGTCAAAGTTAATTACACATGGCCACTGTCTCACACTTCCTTAAACATCCTGACAGGAAGGAGAGAGAGAGAGAGAGAGAGAGGGAGGTGACCTCATTTCACCAGATGTCTGTTTGATGAATTCGACACTGCACAATAAATTGGGCAGATTTAGTGTTACAGCAGGGACACAGTGTGGGGACTCTCTGATGGACACATCAACCAGCCAATCAGAGGTGAGGAGGCGGGGCCTGAGCCCTGCAGAGCAGAATGAGATGTGATTGGCTGTCAGCACTGTGTGTGAGAGTTTTTGGACAGAGATGACACGAACAGACAGGATCTAAATATGGCTGCTATACGTGTTAATTGGGTTGACCTCAAGGTCACAGGAACGAGGGCAAGAGCGAGAGAGGGAGGGAGAGAGAAAAAGGAAGAGTTACATTGGAAGGGAGTAAAAAGAGAGCGACTACAGAGAGAGAGATGAATACAGAAAGAAAGGGGAATTAGAGTGATAGAGTCTCTCTTGTTCTCCCTGTCTTTCTTTCTGCCTTTCTCGTTCTCTCTCTTTCTGTCCTTATCACTTATCACTTTGTGTTCATCTCTCTGTCTTTGCCTCCCTCTGTCTCTCTGTCTTTCTGCTGGCTTTCTATCTCTGTCTCTCGCTCTTTTTGCTGTTTTCTTCTCTGTCTTTGTTTCTATTGCTTTTTGTCCTCCTCTCTTTCCATATTTTCCCAATTTTGCTCTCTCATCTCTTGTCTCTCATCTCTCTCTCTCTCTCTCTCACACTCTCTATCTCACTCTCTATCTCACTCTCTATCTCACTCTCTATCTGTGTGTGTGTGTGTGTACGTGAGAATAATCAGAGCAGGTTGGACTCCATTAAAGTGCTCCACTGTGGACGGGATCTACAGCTGGCATCTCACACACACTTTGTGGCAGGAAGCATCCGAGTGGGGCCATTTGTATGCATTGGTGTGTGTGTGTGTCCACTCACTGCCAGTGATCTCTCCCCGAGGAAACTGTTGAGAGGAAACTGGATACGACTGCAGGAGCGACACGATACGCCCAACTACCACTACCACTGCCTCTGCAACACACACACACACACACACACACACACACACACACTTTCTTTCTATTGGAATTCATCACACTGTGATCCTAGAAGACATGGTGGCGTGTTGTGATCCATCCAGTTTTTTATGCAAATTTATTATTGAATGTATAAGCAGATTAACATATATTCTTTCTTTCTTTCTTTCTTTCACCTATATGGGTACAAAATTGCCTATTTATGGAACTGGAACTATGAAATTTGAGTTAAAGGTGGGCATGTGTTTGAGTTACAGGTGGGCCTGTGTTTGAGTTAAAGTTGGGCCTGTGTTTGAGTTAAAGGTGGGCATGTGTTTGAGTTACAGGTGGGCCTGTGTTTGAGTTAAAGTTGGGCGTGTGTTTAAGTTAAAGGTGGGTGTGTGTTTAAGTTAAAGATGGGCATGAGTTTGAGATTAAAGGTGGGCTTGTGTTTGAAGTGCAGGTGGGCCTGTGTTTGAGTTAAAGGTGGGCATGTGTTTGAGTTACAGGTGGGCCTGTGTTTGAGTTAAAGTTGGGCGTG
>JAQQZR010000015.1:2405417-2416877 GCA_030068235.1 Notoglanidium macrostoma
ACGCCTCTTTCAGTGGCATTGACAGATACATAGGCCACGCCTCTTTCAGTGGCATTGACAGATACATAGGCTACGCCTCTTTCAGTGGCATTGACAGATACATAGGCCACGCCTCTTTCAGTGGCATTGACAGATACATAGGCCACACCTCTTTCGGTGGGACTGACAGATACATAGGCCACGCCTCTTTCGGTGGGACTGACAGATACTTAGGCCACGCCTCTTTCAGTGGGACTGACAGATACATAGGCCACGCCTCTTTCAGTGGGACCGACAGATACATAGGCCACGCCTCTTTCGGGCAGACTGACAGATACACTACATAGGCCGAGCCTCTTTCAAGGGGACCGACAGATACATAGGCCACGCCTCTTTCAGTGGGACCGACAGATACAAAGGCCACGCCTCTTTCGGGCAGACTGACAGATACACTACATAGGCCGAGCCTCTTTCGAGGGGACCGACAGATACATAGGCCACGCCTCTTTCAGTGGGACCGACAGATACAAAGGCCACGCCTCTTTCGGGCAGACTGACAGATACACTACATAGGCCGAGCCTCTTTCGAGGGGACTGACAGATACATAGGCCACGCCTCTTTCGGGGGGACTTTCAGTGGGACCAGCATATGAAGAAGGCACACCTCATTGACTGAAAATCATTTTCCCTTTAATCAAACTTCCTGATTTGGTCCTGAACATCAAAATGATCCAAATTTGTCCCTTCTAAAATTAAACGAACCAAGCTCATATAAGATATAAAACAGTGGTAGGGAAAAAAAATCAGTCGATGGAAGAGTAAACAAAGAGAACAGCAGTAAAGGTGGGCTGCTACTCTGGCAAAGTGAGAAGATGTAGAGACAAGGAGACAGATAGAGAGCAAGCATCCATGACTCCATTTCTCATAGCAAGGTTGACTGGTCCTGTCTGATATCTACCTTGCCTAATGACCTATGAAGGCAATCCATAGCATAATGGGATGTTTGTCATCTGTCTGAGAAATGAGTGACATCACTCCATCTACCTCCCGTACCGAATCAGTGTTACGAAACTGATGGAGTTTTGCCGTTCAGTTCTGCTGTTTTTGTATTAGATACAGGAATGGATTTTAAAACTTTACCAACAAACACACTAGCAATAAAAAGTCAACATTATGCTATACACACAGAGCCTTATTCAGAGTCAGTTCAAAAGTGATGTCGATATTTATGCCGGGAAAGTTATTCAGAGACTTCCAGATTAGTTTTTGTTTTTAAAGAATAGTCTGTCAAAGTTGTTATCTGACTCTACTGCTTACTCCATGTAGTCAACTAACGTGCAGAGGAAATAAAAACAATAACCAGCCTTACTCCCGATGCTGTAGGAAAGCAATAGACATTTCACAGGACCCATCACATCCCGGACATTGCCTCTTCCAGCTTTTGCCATCAGGCAAGAGATACAGAGCAATGAAAATCAGGACAAAGCGCTTTAGGAATAGTTTTTACCCAAGAGCAATCATGGCTCTGAACACACAGTAAGCACTTCACATTACATTCACTCAAATGTGCAATACAGACTTTAGGCCAATTGTATGGCTAACCAGCGCAATATGTATACATAACAAGTGCAATTTGTAGATATCTGTAGAGTATTTTTATTTTTCACTCTTGTTATTACTTCTTCTCTCTTCTAGTCTTTTAATTTTATGCCTTACAATGAGTCGACTCCACATTTAATTTTTCGTCGTTCCTTGTAAAAGTGACAATGACAATAAAGATTTATCTTATCTTATGTCTAAAATAATATATTTTATGATATGAAGACCGAATGCTACAACTCACAGCAGAAACATTTGCCAGTGACGTCCAAGTCGCGAAAATAATGTACTGCATCATGGTATTCTTATTTCCTTTAGTCTGTATTGATGCAATTAACCAGCTAACTAGCTAACCATCCATTATTGCTCTACATTAGCTACTTTTCAGCCTGGTCATTTAAGTTCCGAGGTGCGTCTGTGAGGATAGCAAGCAAACAGCCTTACTTGTTATCGACATTAGTCTCATAGGACCAGCGCAAACCAAACACTACATGTCTTGGCTGATTGACTACATTTCAGGGTTCATTTTGGCAAAACGGTTCCTTTGGAGCTCGTAAACGAGTTCAGTAAACATCCTGAAGGGAGTCTGCAAGAAGGAAAAGAGCAAGGCCATAATGGCAACACTCGAAAAACACAGCACTTTACGGGTTGAGTAAATTTTCCATCTACACAGGTGTGTTTTGTGGTTTTCTTTCTTCTTCAGTCGAACAATCAATGTTGGGGTTTTTTTTTCTTCAGAGGCTTTTTTTTTTTTTTTTTTTTTTTTGAGTGTCCATTGATCTTCACAGTCCTCCAGCAGTGGAGAGCCATTGATTTCTCCCCTCTCACTCTCTCTTTGTCTTTCACTCTTTGGTAAATAAAGCCTTAACCTCAAGCCAAACTCTAGCTACGTCAACAGAAAAGCTCACACCCTTCCCAATGAACAGCTTGTTCTCAGCATGAGAGGCCTGGCTGTTTTTTTTTTCTTCGTCTGCCATGACCGAATATGAAGGCCATTTTTTCCCCCAGCATTGCTCGCTGATAACACATACACGCTGAATTGACTCACATCCACTAGCAGCCTATTCACAATTGCGTGCTGTAAATGAGATTTCTTGTGCTTGGCGTGTATAGCCATCATCTTGGCAAAGCATTTTATTTGTCTTGTATTTCCATCCCATTACCTCTCCGTCCATTGTGCTTTAAAGATGTCTCTTACCCATGTTACCCAGCAACGTGAGCTACCTGAGGACAATCTGTGATGGAGGCAAATTAGGAAAGGCACTTAAAAGAGCGAGCAGCGCTAAGTCGTTTATGTATCTATAATTACATTGGAAGTCAAGCGAGACGGCTGACGGAACGCCACCCCAAACCTGAGAACCATCTCGCGTCTCTTCTTAAAAAGATGTGGCTCTGTTCTCTAATATACTTCACCAAACATTACAGTGACAGACACAGAAGCAGCACGCCTCAGGCTAAATGGATGTGCCATTGCTGTCGCTTCATGGCCAATTTTTAAACGCCGCCATCGATTTTTGCAAACGGGAACGTTTTGATACGAACATTCATCCTTAGCCGCTTTTTATCTTTCCCCAGAGCTCATCCAGGAGGCAGTGCCGTGGACTTCTTCTTCATCTTCTTCTTCCCCGTAACGTTTTTAAATGTTTTAAAAAAAAAAAACCCTCGGGTCAATGTAGACATGGGCTGATGGATAACGGCTCAAACGAAACTAAACGCAGCCCGTAGTGGATTTCAAAGCACGTAATGGAGGGTTAAATATTGTCATATCGAAATTTTATGATTCACTTGCAGACCGAGCACAATGGGCTTTCACATAACCAAGACTGTTCCAATACATTTCAAGGACATTTACTTCATTGCTTCAGCAGTCTGGCTCGCGTATATAACCATCTTTTTATGGCATCCATATGGATCTCATAAAACTGTGGCATTTGGAGCAAAGTAGAACAGTTTCCTCTCATTAAGGAACTGTTTCTCAGCCAGGTCTCATCAACTTCTCTATTGCGTGAGAGATTTGGGAGTTACCATCTGATAATTCAGTAGAGACTCGAGTAAATCTTTTGCAGAATTGAGTACTCGGTATCATTGGCTTCAGTGCACGGTCACTAAAATCATGATTGAGTAAAATATGAAAATCAGCTAGAATTATTTTACCTGTTGTAGAGGATATATTACCTCTGGGCTTCCTGAACTTTATTTCACTTATATATAATCTGTATGACTCCCAGAGCAGGCGATAAAATCCAAGTAATGAACGTATCAGACTCTTCCTGCCTTTGTAAATGACAGAGCGATGCTTATACCCCCAGTGTTACTTCAAGTTTCTTCAAGCAGGACATGGATCAACATACCAAGCCGGGGAGCCGAAAACACACTGCCGAATGATATTTCAGTGACTGGGGATTTTATCTAGCAACTGTAAAGAAATCACATTTACTTAATACAACCTACAACCAGTTGAGGCAGCACAGAGGTTATTATTTAGCTAGTTTCGCAAACTAGTTTCGCCGGAGAGTCTGATACATTTCATCAATAAACACAAACAGGAATCAGCTACTTTCACACATGATACAAGGCCAAGAACACGAGATGATCTCAGCTATTTTCTGCTAACCGCTTCAACCAAAACTTTCAAAGATTTTGATTCTGTAAATTTTCAGACCAAAAGCTCGTTGCTCAGAGCATGGTTTTCTGGGTTAGTTCATACACACTACCAGTCAAAAGTTTGGACACGCCTTCTCTTTCATAGGTTTTTCTTTTTTTTTTTTTTTATTGTAAAACAATACTGAATACCTCAAACTATGAAGGAGCACATATACTGAATTATGTAGCAAACAAAAAAGTGTAAAATATATAAATATGTTCCATAGTTTAGATTCTTCACAATCGCCCCCATTGAGCTTGATGATATTGTGGGCATTATCTTACCCAGCTGCATGAAGGCGTCAGAACAGGTGCGCCTCGTTAAAAGCTTATTAGTGGAATTTCTTAATGCGTTTGAGACATACAGTAACTAGTAAACGGGAAATGATAAAAATACAGTATTTTTTATAACCGCGCAATTGAACAACTGGAGTAATCCATATCATGTCAACAACCGCTCGACTAAGTAAAGAGAAACAACAGTCCATCAATTTAAGACGTGAAGTGCCTTTTAAGTGATAAAAATAAAGAATTTGAAGGTGTGTCCAAACTCTTGACTGGTAGTGTACAGAGAGGGCGCAAGAGCAAGAGCAGCTTGTGGCAAGAAACGTGAACAAAAGATATCAGATGCTCTGTGGCCCGTGGACAGCGCACCAGAACCTGATACTACTGGCTAAATAACGTGTGTGCGCTGTGAGCAGGTGTGTTTGCTATCTATGTCGGAGTACAAAGAAAATATCAAACGCAACCATCGTGCTATTTCAGGAAAATAATCAACCTTGGTGAAGTGTGACGAAGTAGAGTTCCTCTACGATTATTTTCCTACAACCTGAAGTGTTTGATTCCTTTTATACAACTGTAATTTCCCAATAATTATTATTATTATTATTTTTTTTATTCAATTATAATTAATCTTGGGGAACATCTGTGAAACAAGTGCGTTCCTATTAAAACTTGCGTTATAGTAGCTATAAACATGTATGTGACTCTTCCCAAACCCGAACCCTATAGCTTTACGGCACTAACACTGGAAACTCCGTCCACAAGTGATAAATACATGTAAAAGTCTCCTTACAGAAAACTCCACCATATTAGTATTTACATTTTTATAATCTTCTTATGTTGAGCGTCTGCCAAACAAGTCCTCGTGAAGGAGCTGTTACTATAGAAACGATCAATCACGACGGTGCAGCCAGAATGACTGTCAGCTGCCGCTTTAGAAATTAATCAACACCTTCTGGCCTCAGCAACACTATATTACAAGGAAACAGTCAACATATGGCAACTTTTTCAGCAAGGTCGGCTATATTTAGCACCGCGCAAAAGTTTCTTTTTTGATTTGTATCAGTTGGAAACACCGTAAAGCTAGAACCGTACAATGAAAAGTTTCCCTTGCACAAAAGGTTCCTAGTATTTAGTAAGATTTAGTAAGAACTTTTTTTTTTTTTTTTTTAGTTATATAAATTCATTCTGCTTAGACAGCTATAAATATACCCCGGCATCTTGTGTTCATTAGCGGACTCCTGTTAGAAGTGAGATGAAATGCTAACCTGCCCTATTCATTAGCCCTTCGCCAAAACAAAGCCGAATGATATTAACAGAATAATAATGTGAAAAGCCCGCGTCAGCATTTCTAAAATGTCTTCAGATGTTTCGTATGGATGTAAGAGAGAACGGTGTCTTTTTGACTTGTTTAGGAATGATCCTCCATAATATTACATTATTAAGATGAATTTCCCATCAGGCTATGATGAGAATATAAAGGACCACAGCAGACAAAAATGAAATATACCACTATAAATATAAATGAAACGTCCACCTGTACAGCATCATCATTTTGATGAATGGGTCTTTCATTTCCTTGTCAGTTTTATGTTGTTTGGCTTGCCGGTTTTATTTTATGACGTGCCAAACAAGCCGGAAGCAAATTAAAAATAGCCTTCATAAAAATAATTTAATAAATGTTCCTTATTTTCTCCATCAATTAAAGTCTGTTTACGTTCCAAGCCACTTTGTTGGCATTTTTATTTTATACTGTATACAAAGACTTTCCTGAACTGAAATCTATTTCTCTTTTGCGTGTGTCCGTGTGCATCTTTAAATTCCACTTATCCTTCGATGCAACACCTACCTCTACACTTATATCTTAACCTAGTGATGGTAACGCAACGTTACTGCCAAATCTTAAAGAATTATACATTTATAATAGAAAATCAGTTCTTGCTCTGACTACCAGCTTGATCCACATCAGTCTCTGCCTCGTAGCCAAAGGTAAAAGTCGTTCGCGAGTCGTTCTTTATTCCTCATTTTGGTGGAGAGTCATTCACTCACTTTTTGTTAATAATGTCTTTTATTGTACACTGTCCTCTCTACAGAGTGTATAGGCTCTTCCTGTTTGGATGATTATGCAATGAGACCAATAACCAGATGATGTCAGAAAAGCAAACTTGGCTAGCATGGTTTGAAACATCTTTAAGCAGACGGACTGTTTTTACCGCCGATGTCTGAAGCAAGCGCAAAGGTGAGGTTAGAAAGTGGCTTCAATAAAAAATATCGTTTCGGTAATATATATTTTCTTAAGCTCACAATGTCATAATATATTATTGGCAGGAAAAAAATATATATATCATTTTTGGTCAAATCGGAATATTTTATACGTTTTGACTATATGTGACTGCTGCACATTTATGTTCTGTGCTGATGATTATAAGCAGACAGACATTTCATTGCTATTCGACTGACCAGATCAACATGTCCTTGAGAACAGTCTGCTCTCACTCACAGTTTCTTTTTTTTTTTTTTTGGTACCGAAGCTTAATAGCAGCTCTGCGTACTTTAGAGATAAACGGAAGCTCATCGGCAATGACTTAGCAGAGTCATTTGACTGGCTTTGATTAAAACACATTTACTAGTATTTTATTTATTTATTTTTGCCTTCGCAAACTATTTGGGCACTGAGAAATTTGTGCTCGGTGCGTTTTCCAATCGCAATACACCAGCTATCTGAACCTCATAAGCACCGGCTCTACACCAAGTAATGGAGTGTTCAAGACGTCATATGGTTTTTAATGCAGTGCTGTGTAATTGGAGTTGTGCGAAAGAAATTGGTTGGGAGAAAAGAATCAAATCACCACATGCCAAAGATCATCTAGCAAAAAATAAATTGCACCCAATGCCACCCATGACCAAATGCAGTAGTCAGCCAAGACATGTAGCATGTGAGTGTTGCTTCGTTAGATTTGCACTGGAGCTGCAAGGCTAATGTACCTGGACGTCTATTTCACTCAACTGTTAAAAAAAAACACTGCGTTTGTTAAGTATGTTGCTTATTTCATTACTTACCAGCACTCAGGATGATTGAGAGCCCAGTTTGAAGGCACTTATCACTTTCTTACAAGTGGTGACTGGCCAGGAAAAAATCCCCTGCTGGAGTCTGTTCTGCTTGGTTAAAACACTCCTTCACACCCATTTGTCGATGTGCCGCTTGGCCTGCACAGATTACAGAAATCGGCTTTTGTGGGAGGCTTTGAACTGAGCCGGTGTTTCAGGAAAGCAGAAGGCAAAACCGCACGGAGATTCGATTTTGCAGGAGGCCTTGTCAAATCCCCACAGCGACAAACCTGTAATGCTCGCTCGTCACACTCCTCGGCTCCTATTTCCAGCCCTGTAGGTTCTCAAAAGCCTTTATTCATCAAGTGTACAGGCTAGATCAGTAATCAGGTAACCAATTTGTGTACAATTTGGTTATCAATAAAACTGGGTTCCAAGGTTGGAATCAGTCCCGTTCAGAAGTGAGTACAAGAACAAATTTTATAACTCTTATGGACATTTATTTATTTATTTTCTTTTTGGAGAGGTGACCTAGCTTCACCTGCGGTGTACACAAAAGAATGACCAAGTCAAACATAACTAGGCTTTTGGTATCTTGAAGATGTTTCTCTAATCTACAGTTAATCTAAATGGAGAAGGTTCAAGAGGAACCTTATGATTTTGAGACCTGTGTCTAAGAAAGGCATAAAAGTACTAAATAGATATATAAAACTTTGCTGTGACCAAATAACGCTGGCAGCAGTGCTTTTTAAAAGCGGTCACATTTTGCCCTCTTGGTACCAGCTTCAGACAGGATTACATGTAAAAGGTGTGCTGGTGGTTGAAGAGAAAATGGCAGGTGTGAAAGAAGCCTAAGAGCATAATGGGAGCTGTGGTAGCTCAGTGGTTAAGCGTTATGACTTCAAGTCCCAGAACTGGCAGGGGTTGACTGCAGGCGGGGCAGGGACCATTAACCGCCGTCCTGTCCTACACTGGTTTTACCCTTGAGAAAGTCCATAAAGTCTTATCCACTCCATCGTTAACCAAGTGTCTGATCCTGCTCTCGTGTTTGAGACAAGAGGTGTCAGGATATAAGGAGAAAAAAAAATCTAGTTTTTTCTAGGCAACCGATAAAAATTCTAGCCTATAATCATGAAATACTGTGTACTGCTCTTAGGGCTGAAACATTCAGCTATAAATTTTACAACCGCGTTACACCCTGTCTCAGAAAGACCTGCAGTTCCAGTAAAACTACCTAGCTGAACTTTATTAAAAATGTCGTCATGATTAAACCCCTTCAGTGGAAATAATTCAAATGAAAAGATGATCAACATGTGAACATTTTTTTTTTTTTCCATTCATTCATCATTCCACAAGAAACTGAAGGTCTTACTGGAGTTAGTATTAAACAGGTGAGGGTTATTGTGTCATAAAATAAAGAAGCCAATCAGGTACTAATATGCAAATCCAGACCACTGAAAGTGCCCAATGATATTTTTGTCTAACCACCACATCAGGTAATCTTATTTAACATTTTTTGTTTGTTTGTTTGCTTGTTTATAACGTTTATGGAAGGAGTCTGCAGTGTCCGCTCTGTTCATTTTCCAGGAGTCTTCAGGACAGGGTGCTTTGTGTTCTGATGTTTCTCATTCACAAGCTGCGTTGTTGCGTCTTATTAAGAAAAAAGTCACAGATTAAGACTGTATGGCTTTTATAGCCTATGTGATAACTAACTTCTCTCATGAATGCTTCATAACATTAAACTGATCATTTTTTGCATTAGCAAGACTGCTACGTTAACATTTTAAATGGCTGAATTTAACGGATAAAAAGTCTTTCTGTGATTATTTTCCTCTAACAGCACAACACGGAGAGTTTTATTCCACATTAAAATATTTGATAAGGTCTGTAAGACTTTATGTGGGGGGGGGTTAGCGGAACGGTTGTTTGTTGCAAAACCGTCCTTTTGCTCCAGAAATTGACCATTTTCACAGTGCGGAAAGTGCACTTAGGTCTCAATCTTACAGCTGACCTCAAAAGTGACCACATCTTCCTCAGTGTTGCACGTAGAACGAACAGGCAAATCAAAAAGCATAAGGGAACAAATAAGCGAGACAGAACGAGAAAGATAGATGGAGACAGAGCGCGGGGATGCATTAAGCTAAGCTGATGGAGCTGAAACACTGCAGCGAAGGCGTCGGGTGGCGTGATGTTGAGACGCGAGCGGCTCTTTTATGATGGATTATTACCCAGCCTGCCACTGTGTTTACTGCTGCTAGACTTCCATGAGCCTCTGGATCCATCTACCCTCCCGTCGGGCCTAATGAAGCTCTTTGGCGTCTGTCTCCTATGCCTGTGCCAAAATAACGGGGCTCAGAAATCTTCTACTTCATCCCTCTCCAGTGCTCCTGGTGCGACATGTGTTCAAACAAGAAATTATACGAGGACACAGAGAGAGAGAAACAAAGAGAGACCGAGGGAATGAATGATGTTCCTCTGAACTGAAAGGGCAAACAAAAGAAATTTGCAGAGCATGTGTGCTTTTCTTCTGCCTTGTTGCACTATTATTTTTTTTGCCGTCTGCTTGCCTTCCATTTGTCCTTATTTATTTATGTTGTCTGTCTCATTTCCAAACAATAAAGTCAAAACTCCCTCCGTCGCATCTCAAGTCTCTAAAACGCAGCTACAGCAATCCGTTATTTATGTTTTCCCAAACCGTTCCTTCAGTTGCCGAGAAACCCAACGCTCTCTCCATATGGTACGCTTCATGGTGCTAAATAAGGACAAACACATTTCCCTCCGAAACATGCTTGGCTCGTGAGAAGTCTGTAGATGGTTAACAGCGGCTCAACAGTACATAATTCATACGCTTGAACATGGAGACATGAGTCAGGAATCCTCGAGGCCTGTATTTGGCAGTCGATTTGCTGGAAGAATCCGAGATCCACAGAGAGGAAGAGAGTCCAGTTCCAGTAAATCAGATCTCTAAACAGCATCCAGAGATTAGCTGAACCGTGTCCAAAGTACACCAACTTCTTGGTGTTTTTCCTTTTGGAACCGGAAAGAATAGGAAGGAAAACTGATGTATCAATCTCTTTTGGCTGTTTATCAAGTAGATAGCCAAAGGCAACATCTGTAGTATTGAATTCCAAGCATGTTGTTGTTTCCCTTCTTTTTCTTTTCATCTAATATGATTAACTCTCAAAACCGGATGAACCAAGAGTATAATTCCTCCTTTTATTATGTATTTTTTTTTATATAACTGAATATATTTTAATAGTTTACCGTATTAATTTCTGGATTAGCCTTATGCGTCTTCACCTCTATATAATTTATTAAGGGAACGGTTAAGCTCTTAAGTCTGTGTTTGGATTGCAGGTCACCGAAGGTCACACCCCAAAATAAGTAGTAATTACCATAGCCTACATTTTTATTTTTAACAATAAAATTTCCAAGTAATATATAATTTACAACTAAATTAAAGTTACAGTATGTTTTGTAAATATAAGTGAAGTGTGGAATTCAGTGTTCTTGTTAGAGAACACGGGATTGAGGAAATAAGGCACTGAAGCATAGGGTTCTTGAACGTTTGGTGGGTTTTCCTTAAAGAATGAATGTTGTCCATTTTATATAAATGTAGTTTGAATGTTAGCCTGTTCACTGTGACGCTAGTTTGAATGTTAGCCTGTTCACTGTGACGCTAGTTTGAATGTTAGCCTGTTCACTGTGACGCTAGTTTGAATGTTAGCCTGTGTAATAAAATGCGACTTTGAGTGTTAGCCTGTTAATGCTAGTTTGAGTGTTAGCCTTTTCACTGTGATGCTAGTTTGAATGTTAGCCTGTTCACTGTGATGCTAGTTTGAATGTTAGCCTGTTCACTGTGACGCTAGTTTGAATGTTAGCCTGTGTAATAAAATGCGACTTTGAGTG
>JAQQZR010000015.1:2433348-2443715 GCA_030068235.1 Notoglanidium macrostoma
ACAGGCAGACATAGATAGTGTGTGTGTGTGTGTGTGTGTGTGTGTGTGTGTGTGTGTGTGTGTGTGTGTGTGTGTGTAAAGAAAATCAATTCATCTGCTTTTGTGACTAATGGGAAACAGATGGTCATTTAGTGTGCAGTACATCATATATTACAGTTATGCTGCAATCTCCAATATTTGTCTTTCTGTCTGTCTACCTACCTATCTATCTGTCTACCTACCTATCTATCTATCTATCTATCTATCTATCTATCTATCTATCTATCTATCTATCTGCAATCAGACAGACATACAGATACACAGATAGAGACAACTATACATATAATTGTACACACAAAGATAGATAGATAGATAGAGAGAGAGACAGCGAGAGATAGACAGACAGACAGACAGACAGACAGACAAATATTGGAGATTGCAGCATAATTGTAATATATGATGTATTGCACACAAAATGACCATCTGTTTCCCATTAGTCACAAAAGCAGACGATTTATGATCTACCTTATACAAACACACACACACACACACACACACACACACACACACACACACACACACACACACACACACACCGAGTTGTTGTCCAAGTCCATACTCAAAAGGCAGGTTTTCATCCAAGGATTTATATAAGACAAAAAAAAAGTTTTAGAATTTTTGTGATGAAAGCAGCAATTGTTTGTAAAAGATTCAGTCCGCATTACATTTTTATCTTTTCCTATTTACATTTTCAACACCTTTTTTAAAGCATTAACATGTTATATTTCTTGTAAAAAAAAAATATATAATAATAATAATAATTAAACAAAATATGTTTTGTATTAGATTTATTAAGATTCAGGGAAGCATATTGACAGAATTATATCTGAGATTATTTAGGTCACTTAACTCTTCCCTGGAGTTTGACTGAATCCAAAATGACTCACCATTTGAACAGATTGCGCACACTGGGTGGAGAAACTGTTTATTCCATTGCCTGCATAGTTCAGGTATTATATATAGAAGGCAAAAACAAGCCATGTGAAATTGCACTAAAATTGCACTGTCATAATATTTAGCGACAACCGCTAGGAAAATTAATCTGAAATCTTCTCCTGAACAAATGAGGAACGTATTAGAACATAGCATTAGCTACAGAGGAAAACCTGAAAAGAGTTGAGCAGCCAGACAGAATCATTTCCTGTAGCACTTCCTGTTGCAGCGTGATCAGCTACACCGTGTAGCTAAAGCTGCTCTACGACGTGACGAGTACGTCAACGTCGGCGCAGGAAGAACACATTGTCCATGAGGGGTTTTTTTTTATACTTCCACGAACTAGAACTCTACTTCCTCACTTTCTCTCTCTCTTGTTCTCTCCTTCCTGAAAGCTTGTCATTGTGTAGGACAAGTGTGTACATCTGAATATGATACAAGAAGACAGAAGCGTGCAGCCGTCTCGAAAACCCAACCTGGGGAATGTCAAACTGTCTGTTGGTTGAAGATTATGATACACGATTGAATAAAAAAAAAAATGCAGGACAGAAGGAAAGTGAGGCAACACAGAGACTGAGAGAGAGAGAGAGAGAGAGAGAGAGAGCTGTATTGTTCGTGTTCGCAGGGTAATTTGTTTAATTGGCGTTCCATTTACAGTCCGTCTCTGAGCTATTGCTGTGTATGTTGTTGTGCTAATGCAATAATTGGAGGAGTAATTTACTGTTCGACTTCCTTTCTTGAAAGAAATGACAGATATTCTTTGCTTTCCATCTTTCATAACTTTGTTTCAGATCACACGCAGTAACGTGCTTCCCAGCTTACATTGTTTTGGCTCCTAGAATGTTCTGGGAATGTTATTTTTTGGTTACCGGAACGTTCGTTTGGTTGTCCAGTGGTTCCGGTTTGTTTTACGTCAATCTAACGTTCGTTTTTGGAACATTTGGAAACCTTTTGTTGGAAAACCTCTGGCGAACGTTTCCCCTAACTTACCTATTTGGTTGTATGAACGTTCCCCTAACCATTTACGCTTGACGCTCACGACCTCTGTGCTACATTCTAGGAATGTCCTCATAAGGCTGTGCGAATAATATGAGAACGCAACCAATAAGCAACGTTGTGTGAAAAGCACACTGCAACCGTTAGAGAACGTTAGAGCTTTTAGTTCCCAAAACATTAGGGGAACGTTCTGATGCATGGTAATCCCCAAGGGAACGTTCTCTAAACGTTGTTTGAAGGCTCTTGTGAAGCTAACCATAGGAGAACCATAATCTGATGTTATGTGCATGTCATATCTGTATAAATAACAGAAAAAATAGGAACCACACCAGCAATTCAGCGACAGTGAACAACTCTAATAATAATAATAATAATAATAATAATACAACTTGAGTAATGATTCATGCTAACGTTGCAGTAGTTGTTAGCTACATTAGCTTATTACCGCCAGTCCAAAACCAAACTAAAGCCACCTTTGTTGATGATTATTTATTGACTAACACTTGGAACACCTCACTGTGCCTTCCTTTGTTATTATCCATGCTAATTTTAGCCTTTTAACCAATAAGAATGTAATGCACTACATGTTTCTCATTAAAGGATGATGCAGATGTGCTGGAGGAATAAAATCGGTGCTGGAATTGTGGCTCAAGCCATCTGGAGAAACAGGAAGGGCGATGTCATATCCACCGACCCGCGCGCATCCTCATCACCCGTTTTAACAGTTTCCAGTGAAGTTTTGCGGAGAAAATTGTAACAAATGTTGCGACACTAGATCATCAGGACGCAGTAAAGCATCTGTCGCTTTCGAAAGCATTTCTAACAACTCCGATAATAATTACTGCGAAAAGACCTCGCTATTGTGTGAGGAAGGGTGGCACATGTGTTACAAGACCCAAAATCTCATGTCGGCGCCATCTGGAGTGAAATTTACATGCAATTATAGATTGAGATTACAGGTTGGCCAACTGTCAATGAGATAAAAGATAAAAAAGTGGAAGCGGGGGAAAAAAACAACCCCTGCAACGGTAAGAATGCAAAGAGAAAGCTTGACTTTCTACAAACTCGAGTTCTGTCTGTGTTCAGGAATATTATAGATAACTCAAGTACTGTTGGTATTTTAGTCCAAATCATCCTTATACGCCATAAGTACCCGTCACGTACCGAAAATGGAATTTTATCATGATATAGTTAGTGAGTGGAACTGATTCCATCCGTGGAAGGAAGGAAAGAACAATAAACAGAACAAGATAGAAAGAAACATGCTAAAATAACCAACAAAGCAGGATTGAAGTGAAGCAGAAAGGAGAGAAAAATATCACTGTTGCCAGGCAACCAGGCAAAACGTATATTGAATATTTTCTTGCTTTTAGTAAAAATGCAAATGAAGGTTTCGCTAGCTAGCACGTAGCCATAGTGTTACCTCAGGATGTGTGTTAGGAACTGGAATTACACTCTAATTACCCCTCGCATCGACCGCTAAGCAAGTGTTCACAGGTTCTATCATTTAGTCAAACTGCAAGCTGAAGCCTTTCTACCTCAAAGTATTAGTCAATGCAAATCGATGTATTTCTCATCTGCGCTGTGATTTACTGCAGCCCGAATTGCAAATGATGCCCGATTCCGTAAAGTCAAAAAGCATGAAACCATGATTTATTACATGTTTTTTTTTCCTTTAATTACATGCCAGTTTTTCAGAATGACGAGGATTTTATGATGACTCTTATAACAGATATGTTCTCCACACATTAATAGCTCTGACAGTATTTAAAGAGCCAGTGAAAAGGTTTACCGCACGGACACACCACGCGCTCGGGTCGACACGCTTTTTTACGAGTTCAGATCGTATTTGACAGCTTTCTTGACACATCTCATCATCTTTATAGCTATAACAACGCTATACTCGCGGAGTCTCACTTTCAGATACAGCTAACTTTTCCGGACGTTTCTTTAGGATCGAACCTTCTCATGCCTATGAAGAACAATTAGCACTTGATAATATGCCATTTAAATATTGTTTCCCAGCGAGATGTCGCGTGCGATGTCATTTCCGCACGTTCTTCTGAAAGTTTCGGTAAACATTTTTTAATTGGAACATTTTGAACCTGACGTTGCTGCATTGTTTAATGCTGACATGCTGTCTGGCAATGTCTGACTGAGATCTGTGTGTGTGTGTGTGTGTGTGTGTGTGTGTGTGTGTGGGTCTGAAATCTAACAGCACTGAGTGATACAATCACACCATCAGTAACAAAGGAAATTTTGCTTCAATCCAGAGACAAATATGTGATTTACACAGTTTTATTTATACACACACTCACACACACACACACACACACACACACACACACACACACACACACACACACTTGTGAATCCTCTGGCTCTTCATCTTCTTTCTAATAAGGAGCAAGAGATGAGGTGAGAGCCTTTTCCTTCTAGTATTCTTCAAACTGAATCAATTATCATTCATTACCCCGAGGAAAGCACACACTCGTCTCGCCTGTTTATTTGTGTGTGTGTGTGTGTGTGTGTGTGTGTGGGGGTGTGTGAGTGTGTGTGGGTGTGTAATCAGCTAAAGGTGCCAATCACACACTGAAACAGCACGATAGTGGAATAAGGTGGAAGTTTAACAGCAGATTTTGTCGCTTATGCTAATATCAGGCTAAAGTTTCAACCGGTAAAAATAAGCAGATTTTCATGCACTTGAATGAATTATTCCTCCTAATAGTCAATGCCTGACCCTTACATCATCCGTGCAACGTGTCGTTTTTTATTATTATTTATTCAAAAAGTTTCCTACAAGTCCAAATTCGGTTCGGAAGCCACGAGCGATGTTAGTGATCCCGCTCATGTAGCTAGCAAGTGAGCTAAGCACTAATAAATACCAGCAGATAGTTTTCATTGTAGATCATCATTTAGCTAGTTATTTAAACAGATTCTCTCTTTTTTCTAAGTGGTGTTTATTCTCTAGCAAACAAGTAGACTAAACTTGTTTTTTTCTAGCTGTGTAGCTAAACACTGGCCAATGCTTATATAAAGCTAAGTAACAGACATTTAGCATTTTTCAGTGTAGCTAATAACAGCTGGCTAGTTACTGTAGCATCAACACAGCTAAGCACTTTTTTCTGGTCAAACTATATGTAGCTAAACCATTGTAGCTAGCTACGTATGTAAGCAGGCTAAACCATGCTAAATACTGAAAGAACTGTTATTTTTCAGCGAAGATAATTACGTAGCTAGTTGCTAACGACGAGCTAAGTACCATTTTACAAATAATGGCTTGATTTCCATATCCCCTTTTACTGAAGAACACACGAGCATTTATATTTTACAATTTAATCCGAATTTCTATTTTGGAGTTTTGTTTTTGTTAATCTCTTGACGAATACACTAATACAGCGAAAATCCCCATACAAAAGTGCAGAGCGTGTATCGTGTCCTGAGTCATAAACTGTACGATATGAAAAAGGGGGATTTATGCTGGGCTTTGCATACTGTCAGATTAAATTAATTTAGATTTTATGCTACTTTTCCACTCCCATTAAAACTGAGGGTGAGGGAGAGAGAGAGAGAGAGAGAGAGATGAAGGAGGGGGAATTAAATTTTATATATTTTTTCTCCACTTGAGTGTGTAATCGTTCTGAATTTTGCCTCTGAGCTGTTACGGTCGTGTTTATTAAATTAGCGCCTGAAGATTCTCACACGTTGCGGAAACAAAACACAGACGCAAAAAAGAATCGCTCTGAAAACGCAAGCGAACAGGAAAACGTTTCAACTCATCTGTTGTAATTCGTGTCGATAAACAGAGATGACGTCCTGAAAACGATAATTATTTGGATTTTTTTTTTTTTACTCTAAGCCACCAACGGACGTTATTTACATGTTAATAGCGCTCCCTTGTGGACAACAATTCTCCTTTTCAACACGAGAAATTTATTCAAATTAAGAAATGTTTAAATTCTCTGTTTTATGATCTTTGTTTCCAAGTTTTGTTGATTTAATTTTTTACATTACCGGTATAGCCTTCACATTTTTTGTTTTTTTATATTATTATTATTATTATAATAATTATTGTAATACTGATTTTTGTGCTTAATACGTTTAAAAACATTTATTTTGGTATTACGTGGTACACTAAAGGTGAGGTAACGTAGGCCTGATTTATTGTTTTAAAGCTAAACGTTATTTATTGAATAATGTATTCAGTGAGTTTTGAACATTTGGCTCTTAGTGAATCATTAAAAAAAAAAATTTAATTATTACGTTAATAAAGAAATATTTCCGAGTACATATTGATCTTTTTCGAAATCCCAGGATCCACTGACTGACTGAAGGCAGCCTGATGTCAGTCTTTATGTAATGATTTTCTCACCCGACAGCAAAAAACGCAGCGACCGCAAGACAAATTGCTTTTGGCACAAAATTAACACAATGGGATGATGACTTATTGAGCTCTTGTTTTTTTTCTGACCATGCTCTTAGGCTGCATGTTAGCTTATTTTTCGGACCACGTTAGTGTTAAGCTGCATGGGGTTTTCCATCCAGTGCTTTGAATGCAAATTTATTGAAAACTACTGAATGGAAAACCTGAAATTCGAAAACATACTTTTGAATTTGTAACCCACGCTTGCGTGTGTAGGTACAGGTCTAGTCTGGGACAGGGTCCGCGTACAGTGGTACAATGTAGAGCTCCATTAGCGTCGGGTCTCTAATAGTGTGAGAGTGTCGGCCTCAGGTGGAACCAATTTGGGCTCTAAATGGAAAAATGCCCTGAAATGAGACCCAATTACACAGCAGTCCCAGAACAACATCTCACACCCCCTCTCTCTCTCTCTCTCTCTCTCTCTCTCTCTCTCTCTGGATGTGTCAGTTCAGCAGCCACAACACCTTTGATGGCAGTTTCTTTGTGAAGGACCGCAAAGCCTTCTGTCAAATTAAAGCATGACAGTAGTGCGTATTTATGTCCATTTTGTCCTAATTCTGAATTCTGCTTTTGACAACAAAGGCAGATAAAAAAAAAACCCCACTAGTCCTCATTTTCTTTCCCAGATCTTTTTGGGCTTGAATGTCAAGTGAACGACATTTGCGTAATCTGAACGAAGCACCCGGATATTCAAATTAAGCACATTCTTAACACATCTCCGCATACACCATTTCCAAACACGAACATTCCCTACGACACTTTTTTGACTTTTGATATTTTTGTATATGTCCAGACAGCTCCTGTGGGAATTTTTTTTTTTTCCTGGCTACTAAATAAAACAGTATCTGTAATTCTAAACTTGCACAACAATAATTTTGTGATGACATCGTAAACACGGTTACTTGACACTGATGCATCATCACCAGCTACTGTAGAGCACGGTGGCTGCATCCCAAACCACATATTTGCTTATTAACTAGTGTTATAATATAGTGTGAGATTTTATGGAGCGTAAATGTACCAAAGCCGGCGGTTACGTGTGTGTCTTTTTTTTTGCAGCATGTGTGTACAACTACACCATACCCATGATGTTCTGTAACAATATATTATAACAATATATTCACACTCAACCGTGTTAGTGCCACTTTACCCTCAACTCTAACTCGCCGTCTGTTTCCTCGGTAACTCTGTTTAAATCTGCCTGTCGTCATTTGTCTAATTACAGCAATAATGTGGAGCTCTTAACGTCTGCGTGAGTGGTTTATCTAAGAACCCCCCCCCCCCCACACACACACACACACACACACATACACACTCTGCAATGTGAGCATTCGCTATAGGGAACTCTGACTGTCAGGAACTCCAAACAGAAGAAAAATGACGCTGCTTATTTCCTCCAGATGGAGATATTGAATTTCTCATGTGATGTAGTCCCAATTCTGGAGAACATAACACTGTGTGTGTGTGCGTGTGCGCAGTGCTAATGACATCTGTAGCTGGGAGAGAGAAGCAGAATGATGGATGGCAGAAGGTGTGTGTGATTGCTGCACTGATTGTGTTCTGTCTCAGATCTTAATGGACTGTTGTGGGCCTCGGGAGGAGCACGGACGTATAAAATGATCACACAATCTCGCAAATCCTTAAGAATTCTTACAGTATGACTGTTAGTTACAGAGTTCACACACACACACACGCACGTATTTGCCTAGTAGTGTTAATTGTGTCTTGCGTTCTGTTATGGATTACCTTAAAAATGAAACGCGTAACTGCTGATATAGTGACATTTTCTGTAAGGAGAAATGTAACGGTTATGGAAAGAGTCTCCGGTATCGGCGCTTTCTCTTTACGGTTCCCGACATGGGAAGGTCCTCCAGTGGGGATTTTACACTTTGCGGTTTCTTGCCGAGACGCTGCGTCAAAACAGGCAGCCGTTTTTGCGTTATTAAAAGTCAAGAGAGGAAAAAAGGCCTGATGAGGATCATTAATGTTTTATCTTCTTACCTTTCGAATTATGTGTACGATTTCAAGGAACGTGACGTCAAAATAATATTACATAGACGTTTTGTTTCAAATTAAATAATCTGCATTCAGACGCTGGGGCTGTAATTCAAACCTCATTATGCGTAGCCAGTGCTTATGTACTTTAATTTATTGATAAGATTTTAATTTATAATGAAATGTCTAGATATCCAGAATTAATGAAAGTTTAAGCGAGGAATAACACTTCTGGGCATGCGCTTACGGGAAGGTAATCAACATCAAAGTGGTAACAGTCACTCTGCTTCATGACACCTCGCTTATGATGATTATTTTCCAAGAACCAAGTGAATATTCATCCAGCAATATATATTTATGTATTAAAGAGCATGTCATAGTTTCTCATCCACGTACAGTTACGCCGTGGAACGTCTGCAAGACAAGTTAGTTCCTTGTTATAGCTGATGTAATAACAGCAGGCCCTCTCATGTTTTATTCCTTGCATAATAGCACGGCTATGGAGAATAAATCCTCGCTTCTGATTCACTGGCAGTCGGAGATTACCTCCTGGTATTGGAACTAAAAAAGAATTCCCTATGACCGGATCTTTCCATCTCTTTTGCAGATCCGTTCGGATAAAGATCGCTCCATTAACATCAGATACAGCATCACGGGCGTAGGAGCGGATCAGCCACCTAATGAAGTGTTCAACATCGATCCAGAGAAAGGCAAGATGTACGTCACCAAGCCTCTGGACAGAGAGGAGCGCTCGTCCTACCACGTAAGTGCACCAGCGGAAACTGCCTCTATTCCGTCAGCGCTCACATGAAAAACATCATCGACTTGTCTTATTTTTCGTACTGTAACTTAAAATTACATTTTTCAGTGAGAAATCCTTAAGAGAAACTAAAATCTGCCCGAATCTGACGACATATGTTTACCATCTGTCGCGCACATTGTTTATTTCGCTCCTGACAGAAGTTGCGGGTTGAAAGTCAAGTTTTATTCCTCATTAGCTATTTTGACACTCGTTAAATCATCTCTCGCTGGTCATTACCCGAGCGCTAACGTAGCGTCAGTGTGGATTTGAGTATATGTAAATTTGTCGAGGCTCAGGTAACAAACCGTGTTCCGTCGTGTTCTTGGCTCCACGTTTGGGCGTTTGATGCTTGATGTGTGCATTTCTGTAGAGAAGATGTCACTGGTTTGTTATCCGTCCTCAGAAACTGATCCTGGCTCCGAGCTAAGTGCGTAATTAGCATCGTCACGCTCTCGAACTACTCCAAACATGGGGCAGGAGGAGGTGAACACATCGTACGCTAATTAACATATGAAGCAGCGTTCAGGATGGAACTACATCGATATAATGAGGACCAACAAAAAAAGCTTCCAGTTTTCTTAGATAGATGAGCAGATCGAGGAAGACAGAAAGAAAATAAGAATGAAAGGAAAATTTGAAAACTCATAAAAGGATACATGGGTTTTGGCAAATGTCAATTCTTAGAAATGTGAATTTTTTTAAATGATTATTAATCTATTTTTGCTGTTGTTATAAACTGGTTTGGGAATAGTCAGTTCTAATGAAGGAGGCGTGGCCTCAGTTCCTGTCAATCTCAATGAGGGAGGTGTGGCCTCTGTCTCTGTCTGTCTCAGTTAAGGAGGCGTGGCCTCTGTCTCTGTCTAAGTTAAGGAGACGTGACCTCTGTCTGTCTAAGTTAAGGAGGCGTGGCCTCTGTCTCTGTCTAAGTTAAGGAGACGTGACCTCTGTCTGTCTAAGTTAAGGAGGTGTGGCCTCTGTCTCTGTCTAAGTTAAGGAGGCGTGGCCTATGTCTCTGTCTAAGTTAAGGAGGCGTGGCCTCTGTCTGTCTAAGTTAAGGAGGTGTGGCCTCTGTCTGTCTAAGTTAAGGAGGAGTGGCCTCTGTCTGTCTAAGTTAAGGAGGCGTGGCCTCTGTCTGTCTAAGTTAAGGAGGTGTGGCCTCTGTCTGTCTAAGTTAAGGAG